>LOEQ01001213.1:122830-134335 GCA_001685075.1 Bramus lutescens
CCACATGGTGGCTCACAACCATCTGTAATGAGGTCTGGTGCCCTCTTCTGGCCCCAGGCAATGCACACAGACAGAATAGTGTATACATAATAAATAAACAAATGAATAAATAAATAAATAATTTATGGTTCACATTACTCTGCCTGAACTTCAGAACACCAAGGAAGAATGCCCTCTTCCTGCTTCCCACTTCTAGAGGAAGAAGTTCCCCTCTTCCTGCTTCCTGCAGCTGGAGGAGGACCCTGTTGGCTGCTCATCATTCTCACTAATTTTTGCATTAGAACAAACTATTGAAGACATGAAAACTCACCCTGAGGTTTCATTACTACAACTATCCACCCAAGTGAAGGCTTGATTTTGCCCCAACACTCCCTCCAGTTGAAAAGCCAGTAAGCTGAAGCTGGAGCGATACCCGGGTTGGGTGATCTAGTCCATGCTTATCATCATCCTACCTTCATCTAGAAACTTTGATAGAATAACCACTTTTGGTCTAGGATTTTTTTTGTGTGTGTGTATGTACAAATGTAGCATGTGTACAAATGCAGCATTGGGTGGAAGATGACCGCAGAAGGTTGGGAGTGTGTTGTGTCCTTCGAGACACTGACACGCTGCAGTGTCTCTGGCATGGAGCATCTCAAGGAGATGAATAGAGTGCACAGTGTCCCCATCAGCTGCCAGTACCTAGAGATGAGGGAGGAGGATACCAGGAAAGGCAGAGGAGGGGAGAGGGTGTCCAAGGGGCACCTGATGGAGTGGTGAATCCAGCCAAGTGTCCCTGTAACAAGAATGGAAAAGGAAGGCCAAGACTGGATACTGTGGGATCTTCTTGACATGATCTCTGTTGCCAGTGGCAACCCCGTGCACATAGCAGTGAGTACATGGCAAGCAAGTCCAGTTGTGTCTCTGCCACATGCTGCCAAGAGTTGCATCCTCTGAGAACAGCAGTGACACCTGCAGAGATCACACTGATATGGCTCTCTGCTTTCACTTCTTAGTACACGCCAAGGCCTGGCAGGTTTCTAGCACATTTCTCCTTGGCTTTCCATGATGGTGGGATAGATCTTCAGCACTAGATGATCTGCAGTGTAGGCCTCCTCACTACAGGGGACTGTCTGAAATAAACTCTGAAGTGTTGTTTTCATTTAATGTTTTCTGAGCAATTAGTGCGAATACTACAGTATTCATGCCAACTGTGTTAGTTAGGGTTTCTATTGCTGTGAAGAGACACCATGACCACAGCAACTCTTATAAAGGAAAACATTTAATTGGGGTGGCTTACAGTTTCAGAGGTTTAGTCCATTGTCATCATGGTGGGCTATGACGACATGCAGGCAGACATGGTGCTGGAGAAGGAACTGAGAGTTCTACATCTTGATCTGTGGGCAGAAGGAAGTGAGCTGTGACACTGCTTGAGCATAGGAGACCTCAAATCCCACCCCCACAGTGATACACTTTCTCCAAAAAGGCCACACCTCCTAATAGTGCCACTCACTATGAGCTTATGGGCCCAGTTACATTCAAACTACCATAGCAACCTAAATTTGGGCAAATCACAACTGTAATAAAACAAAAAACATTCAAATATATGAGCCTACAGGGGCCATTCTTTGTTGTTGTTGTTGTTGTTTGGTTTTTTGAGATATGGTTTCTGTGTGTAGCTGTCCCAGCTGTCCTGGAACTCACTATGTAGGCCAGGCTAGCCTCTAACTCACAGAGGGCACCATTCTTATTCAAACCACCACGCCCACACTCTGTTCGGCCTGCTGCAGTAAAGTACTATGTTGTAGCTCTTGTTGGTGGTCATTGGGTATCTGCTACTTAATTCAGTCGTAAGCATCTTTGTGGTTGCTGCAGGGCTATGGCAATAGTGGTCTCCTTTGATAAAAGGCTGATATGCCTTGGTGAGGCTTAACAGAGAAGATCCGCTTGTATTGTACAGCTGGACCAACAATAAAGGGCTTTTGTCCTTGCTTCCACTGGAGCCCCGCTGTGTGCTGGCTAGTATTTTGTCAGTATAGAGTCACTTGGGAAAGAGGGAACCTTAGTTGAGAAAATGTTCCTACCATATTGGCCCATGGGCAAGTCTGTGAGGCATTTTCTTGATGGATGCTTGATGTAGGAGGACCCAGCTCACTGGGGCCAATGCCACCCCTGGACAGGTAGGGATAGCATAAGAAAGAGGCTGAGCAGGTGTGAGAGACAAGCCAGTAAGTGGCACTCTTTTTGTAACTTTCTTTTTATTTACCTTTTGTGTCTTCCACATTATGCGTTTGGATTATGAACCTCGGTCTCATCATTTCCTGTCTCTTCATAACAACCCTCTACCCTTGCAACCTCCCCTCCCCAAATAAAATAAAATACAACTTAAGAGGAAAAAAGAGGAAAGGAAAAAAAAAATCCCATCATGGAAGCTGTAGTGTGACAGTGAGTCATGCAGTAACCCCTTTTGTCCATGTATCTTTATGTGCAAAGTGTTTGTTGCAAAGACTTATTGGTCTGGTTTGAGACCTCTGGTTTCTGCTACACCATCAATACTGGGCCCTCGCTGGGACTCCTCTTGAATGAATATCCTGTTGTTGCCCAGTGTCATGGAGATGCTGCAGCTCCAGCAGATCGTAGATGAGATGGATGTTGGGGTGGGCCTGATTTTGGGCCTGGATAGTTGCAGGGTTGGCCAGCCCACCAATTCTCCTGTCTTCACCACCAGAGTGAGCTCTCCAGCATTGCCCTTGCTAGTTCACCCCTTGCTGCCATGAGCAAGGGGTGGGGCCGGTTTTCCTGCTTTCACACCCTCAGGGTCAGCTCTCCCACACCTACACCATCAGGGCCAGCTCAGCTGTGTTGCCCAGGGAAGGTGTAGGGGCCACTCTCCCAAGTGCTGCAGCTGGTGAGGGGCAGGAACAGCTCTCGTGCTCTTGTGACCTCAGAGCCAGCTCTCCCACTTGCCCCAGGCAGCAAGAGGTGGGGGCAGAGAATGGGCATCTCTTCCCCACCACAGCACCATCTGGCAGATGAGGGGCAGAGCCGGATCTCCCATGCTCACATTCTTGGAGCGGTTCACCTGCACCCCCTGTCAGTAGGGTCAGCTCTTCTACAGCCTCTGTGTCAGCCCTTGCCTCCAGGTTCCTGCCTTGGTTTCCTGCCCTGCTTTCCCTGGATGCTGAACTCTAAGCTGTAAGATGAAATAAACCCTTTGTTCCCCAGGTTACTTTTGGTCATGGCATTTTATCATAGCTATAGAAACCGTAACTCAGATACCTTCAAATGTTTCCTTTGTGTAGTCGGAAAACACACATATTCACAGCAAGCTCATTAACTCATTTCTGATTTCTGCTCTAGGTTCTATGGTCCCCTTTTCGATGCGCATTCTGCATGCAGAACTGCAGCAGTATCTGGAGAACCCTCAGGAGTCCTTGGACCGACTACATAGGGTCAAGACGGTCTGCAGTAAGGTAACTGTCACGGTGTTTAACCCGCTTCGTCTCAGCGCTCAGACCATGTCGTTCTCCACCTGTCCCCAGGGAGACAGTCTCACTTCTGCACACACGAGGTGCTGGAATAGCATGGCCGTGGTATTCACGCCTGAAGTGATTTGGGGGACTCGAGGGTAGTTTGGGGCAGAGTCAGAGTCCTGAAACCCCTTTCCTTAGTTCACAGTGGACACATTCCTCATTGGAGACCACACAGGTGAGCACTGCCCAGCCTCCCTAAGAGTGAGCCAGGCCACTCCTGTGCCAAGCAGAGCACTGTAGCCGTGTGGGATCTTCAGAATGACCCTGGGCGGTGATAGCCATCATTCCCTGGACCAATGCCAAAGGCCAGAAGGCTGTGGGTACTTGTCTAATGGTGTCCAACTACAAAGTAATTTTTGAATCACAGGACCTCGAACTGTCATTCCCATTTGGTTTTCTCTCTGGAGAAGTGCGAAGCTGGGCAGCTTTGCCATCCACACATTGTGGGAAAACTCTCCCTCAGAAGCCTCACCTCAGGTTAAGAGTGGCATTGTTCTCCAGCCCTCCTCACAGTGTTCCTGGTAGGACCAGGTAGGAATGGCAGCATGGTATCGTTTCTGAGAAAAGTACAGTAACATTAGTTAAGCCTCTTTTCACCTCCTGACTTTTCTCATAAAAGCATTGTGGTGTCCCAGAATCATGACTTTAGTCTCTCTGCAGAGTGCAGAGTGACGAGAGCCCTGCCAGCTTGTGCAGAGAGACCCTTACTCGAATGGGACAGGGATTCAGGCACTCGGACCCCTTGACTTTGTATCCACTTCACTGTCCATGCCGTCACATAGAAGGTAGAAGAGCTAGGCATGGTGTCACACGTAATCCCAGGACTTAGGAGACTGAATGGACAAAGCCCAAGTTCTAAGCCAGACTGGGTGTGAAAACACTACCCAAAGAAATTACAGAAGCCAGACCTGCTTGCTCGCTTACACTTAACCAGCTCTTCTCGTGGTAGCTCGTCTTCTATCATAAGCACAATCAAAGCAGGCATGGTGACACACACCTGCATTGTCCATACTCAGGAAAGGACCTGGAAAGGAAGAAGCTAGGCAGGAGGATTGCATCAAAGCCAGTCTTGGCTACATAGCAAAACCCTGTCTCAAAACCCCAGATTGGGACTAGTGAGATACTCAGCAGGTTTGCCATGAAGCTTGACAGCCTGGTCACCAAAGCAAAGACAGGAGTTGTCCTCGTTACCTCATTCTGAGCATCTGTAATCCAGTTTGCCTGATGAGTTCTTCCTGTGTGAAAGACACACCAAGGAATGGACAGAGTCTGTGTGTGTTCAGTGTGCCTATCAGGGCCATGTTCTTCTGTGGCATCCAGTTTTATCAGGACATGACTTTCCACAAAGGAGTCCCATGTTGGTTTTGTCTATTGTCTTTGAGTCGTTTGGTGAATTCACATGTTTGGTTTAAGTGGAATCAAATGTGCCATGCTGCTGTGACTCAGAATTTTATGGCCGTCACTGTCTGCAGACAGACATCTATCTTCTGCTTTCTACTCCTTTGGTTCTGCAGGCTTCTGTGCCTCCGGGTGTCACCAGAGCTTTGCAAGCCAATTGGGAAAGAACTCAATAGAGACATTCCTAAGATCCATTTGCATAAATAGGTGTAATCCATAAACACTGAAGTCCAATTAGCCTGGGGTTAATTTCATTTGCCAATACAGATGAGCCACCCCCTCCCCAAAACCCCAGCTAGATTTGGCTTTGGGGTGCCAGGTGGAAAGGCTTCCTGAGCTGCAGCTGGAGTAGGCAGCAGATGAGGCTCTGTCTCCTGTGTTCTGAAAAGGAGTTGCGTGGGATGTGAATGTGGCCCGCTTCTCTACTGATGGCTCACAAGACAGCGCAGAGCTCTGTTCCAGGAAGGGTTGGCGTCTTTGCTAAAAGGGGTTTCTGACAGATGGGTGCACTTGGGTTTACTGCTTTACAGTAGACACGGTTAGAAATTCAGGACAACAGCCACCACTGTCCTCTCACGGGGCTCGGGCAGGCCAGCTGTCAGCACCCTGATGGCATCTGACGCTGCCTGCTGCTGGCACTCCCCAGGGCAGATGTTTTCCTTGCAGATTAATTGTGACGTATTCAGAGGAGATGGGGCACTCAGCAAGCAGATAAACAGCTAGAAAGAATGAGCAAGGACCACTTCGTCCTTCTGGGCTGCAGCCACACTCCCTGCCTTCCAGGCCTCACATTTGACTAGCCCCATTCCTGCCCAGAGCAAATTGCCCTCATTGAAGGACCTGTGTCTCCCTCTGTGTGGGTTTGCAGTTTCACTGCCCTGGTGGCGCTCACAGTGCAAATGTATTCCAGAAACCTCTGAATGCCACCATTGCAAATCCCAGGGCATGAATAATAAAGCCACTGGGCACTCCACCAGGGTGGAATCTTGATAGACCAAGCATGGACCCCAAGACTGAGAAGGGCACATGGGAACCTAGAGAAAAGCAGACTTTCCAGCTAGGCAAACTGTCTTTCATTCAGACCTCTTTGCCTTTCTCTCCTCAGCACCTACATCCCCTCAACCTGATATAAGTGGAAAGAAAGGCACCCCTCCCCCCTTTTAAGGCATTAAGGTCCCAGAGGCGTTGTGAGAGCGCTTTGAAGTCACACCGACTGGGTGGAAGCATCCAGCTGTTCATCCTGACCTGGCCTGGTCTGCTGTGCTGAGCGATGCAGCTAATGACCTGGACTAGTGACCACTCGGTGCTGGAGCAGTGGAGATGTGGAATAATTCAACAGGAACACCCTGAAAACCCTTTTCCGTGCAGGAAGCCTATGTTCCAGAAGGCCCACTGGTGACATTGATAAAGGCAGGAAGGCTTCCCTCTTAACTGTAAAACTCAAAGCAGGGAGCTGGATCCGTTTGTATAGGTTACAGGTTGTCGTCTTAAATACTGTGACAGGCAAGTGGTAGTAGCTGTAGAGGGATTCAGGCAGGGTGCCAGAGTCACTCAGGGCATCTTGACCCTGGGATGCACAGCTTTCCTGGGCTGTAGGTCCTTAGTGGCAGTTGTTGCATTGGGGAACAGAGTCTGTTATCCAGATAAGTCCAGGATGTGTGCAGGGGATCTGGAAGAGCCCCTCTGCTTTAGCGAGCCTCCTTATCAGAGATGCAGCTAAGTGAGGATCCCTCTCCCCATCCCCCTGCTTCCTCCTGCCGCCTGCCCCCTCAGTTCCAAGTGCCTCTTCCCACAATTGAAGCTGATTGCAGTGGCGAGCTCGTGAGACCCCAGCAAGGGATGCATTTCATGACGTACAGATCGAATGAGCTGAAATTTCAGTGTTTCGGCTCACTGCCCCTCCTGGAAAGCCCTAAATTGAAGTCAGCGCAAGGTAACCTTGACTCAGCTGCATGCTTGTGATCAGCTGCTGCCTGCCAAATTACTCTGCGGCTTAAAGCACTTCCTTTAATTTTCGATTAGTGGGTTAATTGCACCTGTTGATGGATTCAGGCACTGTATTTCCATGCAAATGCCGCCTCCTTTATCAACCCTTTGCCCACCTCTGACACCTGTATGCTCAGGTCCTGACTCCCACCTGGGGAGCAAGCAGGCCATGCTGCTGCCCTCCAGTTCCCTCAGTGTTGATGCAGGTGACCGAATTCCGTTCACTCCTTCATGCCACTCAGCTGTGTGAAGATGCCACATGTCCTCTGTCCACTCATCTGTGTGGGCAGAGCTGCAGGAACATGGTACCTTTGGGACAGACAGGCTCCATTCCCTTTGGCTGTAGAATTGCCATACAATACCACTCTACTGAAAATACAGGAGACAGAAACTTCTTTAAGGAAACAAGCTTATTCAGGGTCAGCCGTGAAGGAGGCCAGACTCTTTAGATGTATCAATGGGTGGGGCAGGCCTAAGGGAGGTGGATCTGGGCTGCAAAGTGCCTGTGCTGGACGAAGGCCCTCTCTCCAGAGGTCTTTTCCTCATAAGTGGTCTCTTACATCTTGATCTGAGGCCAGCATCTGCATTTGCTCCCCGGGTCACGACAGTTACTTCTCTGTGAGTTGGTTCGTATGAACTAAGGGGAACAGGGGGCCTTACCGAGTCTGCAAAAGAGGAGAGATCAGATGCACAGAGGAGGCAATAGTAAATGAATTGAGGGAAAAGATGGAGAAGACAGGCAAACCAAAGTGTCTGTCCTGCCCCCTCTCCCCATGTCACTCCTTCATAACAAGCTTGTCGTTCTGGGTATCTCCGCCTGCACTGTTCAGTTGGTGGCTCTGTCTTCAGGTTCTGTAAAGGACTCCCACTCTTGCTTTTCCCAGTGGCTGTGATAATGGAGTTAGGGCAGGGACCCATCCTGGAAAGCCACTCCAAGACACCAGTGATAAAGTTAGAAAAGAGGCCTTCTTTAACCACTGTGATTCATAGCAGCAGCCCGGGTGGTCTGTGGCTGCGGACCACTGGTATCACCTAGGGCCAGAGTCTCAGGATTCACCATTTATTGCTTTAGATTGCCACCAAAAACACTCCCTACTTCAGGGAGAGTTTCAGTTCTTTGAAGTTCATCAAGAGGATCTGTTGGTGGTGGCTGTTGTCTTTCAAAACTGGGACTGTCACTCCATTCCTGCCTGGTCTGCAAGGCAGTAACTGCTTGGTCAGGTTTTCTGTTCTGGACCACCTCCAGGGCATTACCAGTTCCCACCTGGAGTGCGCTACCAGGTCGCTCACTCACACCTGTCAAGGGCTACTGTTTGTTCATAAGAGGCCCCCCATTTCTTGCTTGCATGTCCTCATGCAGCACCTGACTCCCTACCCAAAAAGCGGAAAGAGCCCCAGAATCACCTTGGAGGCCCCAGTGTCACCTCTGCCTGTTTCTGTTTATTGGGAGTCACAGAATCCAGCCTTTGAACCGTGTGCCCTGAAGTGAGAAGGTGGCCGTGGTTTATTTAAGTATTATACCTCGGCAAGTCGGCTGGAATCTGCTGTTCTTAAGGATGAATAGTTTCTGGGCATGCTTTAGGGGAACCCTGCCCTCCATTTCTTCTCCCTGACAGTTCCTGGTGGGAGCTGTAACTCCAGGAGGAGCCAGCCTAGGGTCAGGTTATCTGGAGAAGCCACGCCCACAGGCCTCAGTGTCCTCCCCAGCATCTCAGGCAGCCTGCTGAGAAAGCTCCCAGAAGTTGCAGAGATGCAGAGACCCAAGCGTTAGCATCATTGCTCCCAGATCACAGGTTTCCAACCTGTCTGTTTGCTGCGGGGACTGAGGCAAAAAAATCTGAGGCAATGGAACGGTTTTTATTTTTTTACTTTTTTTGTTGTGGATTCATGTAATTAATTTTCCCTTGCCACTTATGAAGTTTACAAAACACTTCAAGTACATTCTCCATGGAGCCCAGTAGTCTGTAATGCAGACGAGAAAAATGTGTTGGGGCTTCCAGATAGGGAAATAGAGATTACAGATGATAAGCAAGCTTAAGTCGTCCTGAACCCGAACCCACATCTCACTGTGTCCAGTGTCACCGCTGTGACTATGCCTCGCTGTGCATGAGGACACGAAGGGCTGGTGGAAAAGGAACCGTTTGGGTTCTGAACTGACAGTGTCCATCTGTAGAATGGATTCCCTGTAGTCTACAGACAGCTTCCTGAGGCGAGAGTGCGGTGTGCAGCCCTTTCTGCTCAGACACCCCACGCATCCACGTGGACACAGGCACATTCTCCTTTGTGTGCACTCCACTGTGTGCAGCGCCTGATCCTGTGTGGTCACTCTGCCCTGTGCAGCGCCTGGTCCTGTGGGGTCACTCTGCCTCCAACCCTCCTGATCTTTTATGGGGAGTTTGAGAGCCACAGCCCACCGGTCTCTTCCCTTGCCCCTTCCTACAGATGATTGACTGCTTACACTTCTCAAGGCCACAGGATGCTCCAAGGCGATTCATCCAAACATCTCAAAGATCTCAGTGCAGAGGCCAGCCTGCTTTACCTCAGAACCTGCTATCGCTTGGCCCTACCAACTCTACTTTCTCTTGCCAGCCACAGATAGAGGAGTGTGTCACCTCTTTTCTGAACCCAGACCTCCAGCTGCTCCAGCCTGTCATGGCACCATCCTCCGGCTGAGCTCTGTCCTCTGCTTTCTCAGTTCCCATCATCAGGGGCATTCACATCTGTCTGTCACTGGCTCCCAGGCCTCAAGCCCCTTGTCTCTACCTTGGCAGATTAAGGCCCAGGGCTGGATCTCTGAATGATGGTGGAGCCTAGACTTGCCCACATGGCCAAGATGACATCCAGATACCCAAACACAGCCGCTCCCACCCCTCCTGGAGCTGTACTGCCCCCATCTTCTGCGCATGGCACCCAAGGGACAAAGCATCACCTGGGTTTGTCCCACAGTTTCCAACCATACGCCAGCAGGACCTCAGCTGAGGACTGCTCTGGCCTCAAAAAGTCTTCTAAGCCATTAACTCTTTACAAGGTGTTATCTCAGAACAGAACTGGGCCAGGGAGAGGGCACAAGCAACAAAGTCATAACTACTTGGGTAGCTGAGGGAAGAGGAACACTTGACTCTGTAAGCTCAAAACCAGCCTGGGCCATATTGTGAGACCTGTTTTGAGGGAGGAGAATAAAAGCCCTCCCCTCCCTTTTTTCATTACAGAGTAAGCTATCATACTAACCTGGGACAATAGCTTCTGTCTCCTTTTGGAGAGCCGTGCCCTGGGTTAGAAGAGAACCCACTCCTGTGGCGCTGCTTGCCAGCACCCTTGGCTGGACCTCCCCACAGCTTA
This sequence comes from Bramus lutescens, assembly GCA_001685075.1. NCBI lineage: Eukaryota > Metazoa > Chordata > Mammalia > Rodentia > Cricetidae > Bramus > Bramus lutescens. The sequence continues at coordinate 133,066 of LOEQ01001213.1, forward strand.
TATGGGGCTATGTCGCCCACAATGTCAACACCAGTCCTTGGTGATTGTGGGTGTGGGGAGGGGCAGGGGAGAGGAAGATGGGGCTTCAGGGTGAAGAAGAAAATGGGCCTGCACAACTGTAGATCCTGTCTCACCCAGACAAGGTGGCTACTGTGGGCCGTGGCCACAATGTACTCTTGATTTAAATTTGATAAAACTGAAAGAAATCCTCTCACCTTCAGGTTTATCTAATCAAATACAGTAGAAATGCCAGTTGGTGTCATTCTTCCACCCACGCTTTCCCAGGGACCTCTGCCTTCAGAGCGTGTTCCAGAACAGTGTGGTGCATTGCACCTGCTGGGAAGGATCCAGCTGTGTTCCAAGATGGGTGATGCAGTGGTCCTAGAACACGGAATTGTGCACACGGACCTCTTCACACCCCTTATAGCCAGAGGACTATCCACTGTCCTGCTGTCTGCGGCTTTTTCCAGATGCAGATCCAGCCTTTGTCTTAGTTCATTGTGCTCTCAGACTGAATCCTGAATGCTGGTGCCCTCTGCTGTCCCTCATCCCTTCTCCTTCCTGGGCTCTCTCTACTCCAGCCTGAGGGGATTTAAGAGTTAGTTCTCTGTCAGTTTCCGGCTTTGTGATTAGCACATTAGCTGTGAAATGTCATTTGACCTAGTTGGCACTGGCTTACTTCCCTTCAAGGTCACAGTCCTGAACCCCGTGTCTGTGTCCTGAATCTCTCAAGGACAATCTTGAGCCCCACGTGTATCTCAAGTCACAGTCCACAGCTAATTACTCTCTTGGTTATACAAACTACTGACCTTACAAAGGATAATGCCAGTGTGGCACAGGTAGGTAGAGAGAGGACACTCAATGCTGTCCTCCACTGCCTACCTGCCTCCTGGAGGGTAGCCACCAGGGTAACATCACCCAACAGGTGGCAAGAGGAAGGCAGGTTTTCCACAGAGCAGACAGACGACACGAGAGCCTTTTCCATTAACATTGTCCCCACTTTCTCACACACGTAGTCTTCTCATCATGCCCCAGGATATAATAATAATAAATAATAAATAAAGTAATGACAATAGTAAACCCTTGTCCCAAGCCACAGGGGCCATGGTGACTTTTCTTTCTGGGAAACCCCAATGCAGAAGAAACAATGCAAAGGTTTTAACCAAACAATAAAAGTTGTGTGCCAGGTGGTGGTGGTGGTGGTGCACACCTTCAGTCCCAGCACTCAGGAGGCAGAGGCAAGCAGATCTCTGTGAGTTCCAGGCCAGCC
>LOEQ01001213.1:139006-150501 GCA_001685075.1 Bramus lutescens
GATAGATAGATAGATAGATAGATAGATAGATAGATAGATAGATGGATGGATGATCTATAACAGGTATATTCAGGTATATTTAGGCTTATTTCTTTCATGCTGGGCTATCCTCAGTAGCATGAACCCCTGACTCTAGGCATGTTTGGAAGGCAGCAATGTCAGTCAAAAAAACTAGGATTCCATTAGGGCTTGTTACCCAGGCATACTGGCCTTCCATGCTCCTACTCTGGCCCCGCCCACAGCTGTCTGTCAGATGCATCAAGATCAAAATGGAGCGGAGCGCAAGTCACAACAGCATGTGATCAAGTGCCTCCCTGTGACTTGGAGCTGGTGACAGTCAGCACAGTCTGCCCTTTGCTCACAGAAACCAAATGTGAGGGTGCAGTCAGGTTAGAGGGGGGACAGTAGCATGGAGCTTAGGGGCCACGACTCTCCTGAGGGAAGTAAAACTGGTTGCTGCTCATGTGTGGAGGGGCCAGAGCCCAGGACAGTGGTCTGAAAGCAGGTCCTCCAACCACACGAGGATGGCATGGTCTCCCAGCCATAACCCTGGCTTCCAGAATGTGCGGTGCCATCACAAGCAACGGACACAGATGCCCCTGCACACGAGCACACATGCTCCTGCTGGCACAGCTCTAAGTAAGGCAGCCTGGCCGCAGGCTGCATTGGTGTGGTGGGAGAGGAAGTCAAGGCACGTGGGCTCTGGCTCCTTGTGAGCATCAGGCCTTGAATAAAATTAGTTTTAACAAGCTGTACTTGAAGGTACCAGACTGGAAAGTCTTCTTTTTTTTCCCCCGCCAAACTGGAATTTTGCTCGTCGTCTGTCTTTTAACCTCCCAATTAGCAAGCTCAGTAACTGAAGTCCCAGTTTGGAGGAAACAAAGTTTAGAATACAGAATGAAATACCTTCCCGAATCTTACGGTTAGGAGAAAATCAGCAGTGGTGACCCTGGGCTGGTGACTGTGAGCCATAACTGAGAGGAAGTAAGTGTTCGGCACAGTTCACACCACAAAGCTTGCTCGAGTACTTGGCTACTGAGGATGCAGAAGCTGACCTCTGAACCTGTGATAGGCAGCACCCGACTCTCCAAGACTAGGTCTCACACCTTTTACTACTGTAGGCCAAAAGTGGAAAATGGGCACTGTGTTGGTGGTTGCCTCAAGGAGAGCTGCAAGCAGGGTTGGCGTGTGGCCACGATTGGAAGGTGCACACAGCTAGACCACGCGAGACAAAGGCTTTGCAGATTGCAGACCCCAAGCTGCAGCACATCGGGGCCTCTGTGCACTTGTCGTCCCTATAGTAGAGCAGCGTGACTACATGTGCGTTATAGGAAGCAGTGACAGCCATATGCCCTCACAGTCATTGCGAAGGCTATTGGCAGGCTCTTTGTTTCAAAACAGATATTTCACCTCGGTGTCTAGCACAGAAAATGTCTGAGACACTTTGAGAATGTGGCTTCTATATGTCTGGAGGATGGGATGGTGCAGAACTACAAGTCCTTACAACAACTCTGCCAGAAAGAGCTAGGGACCCAACATAGAGGCTCCTGGCTTCTGCATAGGTGGGAGCAAGAAGCAGCCTGTGGACCTAACTCTAGGTCCAGAGCCTCTGTGATGACAGTAGGGATGTGTGTCACACAGAACTCAGCCCATCACCATGAAAGAAGGGGTCCTGCGCTGGCCTGCCACCTCCACAGCTGTCTGTGTGTACGTCCTTGGTCTATAACGCTCAGGGAACAGCTGTACAGCGTCTCCAGCTCACAGCGTGCTCTTGGTCTCTTGCCACAGGACTACGTGCTGGCCGTCGACGCTTACCGCGCAGTGATCAAATACTACCCAGAGCAGGAGCCGCAGCTGCTGAGTGGCATTGGCCGCATCCTCCTCCAGGTAACTGCTGGGAGCCTGGCAGCTGAGCAGGGCGGCTGCGATCCAGCAGGGCTGCTGGGAAACTCTGTCCCTCAGAGCTGACACAGAAGGAGCAGTAAGGCGATGTTTCAGTTCAAGTGAACATGACATAAGTTAAGGTGTCCTTTGCAGCGATTCTGTTGTGTGGCATTCTGTCCGGTTGCAGCCAGAGACATCTGCCAAACTGCAGCTGCTCTGTTGAGGGAACACTCAAGTGCACCCTGTCACAGTGGCTGCTGCAGTAATCCAGAGGCTCAGCCACCCTCGGCAAGGCTCTCTAGTGTTTGGCATGTCTTCCTGTCGGTTCCAGGGTCGTGATCTCACACTGCAGGCTGCCCAGCATATAGACCCCATGTGTCTGTCTCTTGAGAGCCTCTGAATGTGGGAGAGGCGGGTGGGTGAGGGACAGCTAATGGCAAGAAGAGAAAGAGCCAACCCACACAGGCGCATGGTCACAGGAGTGAAGTACTCTGCGCTCCTGACCTCACAGTTAGCCGCCACACCTGAACAGATCTCTGCCTCTTCCTGATACCTGGAGTCTAGAACTCCCAGGTACCACATCCTGCATCCCAACTCCTTAGCAAGGCCCTCCTGCCTGGACGACTCAGGACACGAGGGAACACTGAAATTTGATAGTTTGGGGCTGGGACACCCCCAAGGATGCGTGTCCCTCATGGACCACATCTCCATAGTGAGAGCCATGAAACATCAGAAAGGATAAACGTTTTTGGATGAGACCGACTTCACTACTGAGCTGAGCTGATGAATGCTGAGTGAATGGGAGGAGAATAGAAAAGGGAGCCCTTGCTCCATCTTGAATTCCAACTGCAAATCAGAGGAGAGCCTTGGCTCATGGATGCTGAAAGCCCGGGACTTATATAGGCATCAGCCAGTGCTGCCCTGGGGAGAAAAGAAAGGTCATGTCCTTGGCAGATAGAAAAAGAGCAAAAACTAGGGGCAGTAGATTTGCTGTTGCAGGGCTGGGTTCCTCAGCCTTGGGCACTGCTGCAGGCCAGTGTTCCATCCCAGGATCCATGATGGAGGAGAGCCACAGCCCTCAAGACATGTTGCTCCAGGCAAGAGCTGCAATATCCCCTGAGCCAAGGCATCAGAGCCCAGGTAGGTTAGATCTTCAAGGCCAGGATTCCTGGGCACTGTTGAGTTTGACCTGCAAGCAGTGGTGCTGGCATCTGGTCTTGTGTGCCCATTCTCTTGCCCTTGGTGCACAGGAGTAACTGGCCAGTCTTCAGTGAGAAAGAGCAGCAGCCGACTGTTGTAAGGAGGCTTCCCAGAACCAAAATAACCATACAGAAACTGTATTATTTAAATCACTGCTTGGCCCATTAGCTCTAGCTTCTTATTGGCTAACTCTTACATCTTAATTTAACCCATCTTGATTAACCTGTGCATCACCACGAGGTCATTTCCTACCAGCAAAGTTTCAGCATCTTTCTCCCAGCATTCAGTTTAGTTTTCCCTGCTATCGGCTCAAGACAGTTTTTTTTATTCAGTAACCAACAAAAGTAACACATAGACAGAAGGACCTCTGACACCAGCCGACTTGGGTTCTCATTAGCACAGCATGGCCAGGTTTAAAATACCTACCTGGTCATCCCACCGTGATGAGTGAGCAGAGTGAGCCCTTCTACAGCCATGTCTGTCTGAGTGTGTAAAACCAAATATGGACACATTCATATGTTCTCAGAGGTCATCCCTGGCTCCTGAGTCTGGGAAAGTACACCAGAGAAATGGAAAATCAGACACTGCTCCAAACAAGGCAAGACACTTTCCATTATAATGCTGAAGAGTTGGAATAGAAGCAGTTTACTGTAAACAAATGTGCAGAGGCATGTGGGGGAAGCATCAGGAATGGATCGCACCAACCACAATGGAGTAAATGACAGACAGCAGGCTCCTCGATAATCTCACACAGGTGAACTTGGATATTGGTATGCACCTTCTCCATTGGCTCCACACTTACATTTAATTGTGTTTTTAAGGTTCCTCTAAAACAGTGTGACCTAAGAATAGGCAAGCCATTATTTTATCACCCCCACAATTGCTGGACCACAGGGGAAGACAACTTTGACAAACATGAGCTCCTCAGCCTCTCCGAGGTCTCCTGGCCACAGACCTTCTGTTGTAATTCTTCAGGCTGTTTTATTCTGCAGAGTGGCTTCATTCTTTCAGAGACAGGCATAGAGACAGTCTGGCTGTGAGCACAGGGTCACCTCTGTAGGCTGTGTGCCATTTATGTAACAGCTGGAAACCCAACTCAGGCGTCCAGCACAATAAAGGCCTTGTTTTTGATTCCGTTCCCAGATATGAGGGAACTCTTAGTCCTTTGTGGGTCCCCACAGACGTGACTGCCTCTTGCTTGCATTCCCTGCCAGCCCTGAGAGAGGCCCAGTGGCATCTGTATATCTGAAACTCTCAGGCCTGTGGTTGTCACCGTCAACACACAGCATCCTGTAGACCATGTGTGCCTTCTGCTCAGAGAGCAAGTGGACAGTGGCTAGCGGGAGGGAATTGGACATGAGAGGGATTCCACATTGAGGAAGCCCATTTGCCTGTGTCCGGGAGCATCTCAGACGGTCCAGAGGCAGAGCAGAGTCATCCAGTCTCTCGGTGTCTGCAGCGTTTGTCCTTTGAAGTCACTTCTCTCTGGCTCACACTCCGCCCCTCCAGGTCTTTTCACGTGGGCCTTAGGAGGTCATCACTCATACCAGCCAGGTAGCTTTTGAACCACCATGGAAGTGCGGTAGCCAAGGGATGCCGCTGTGCTGCTGTCCAGGGCAAGGGGAGCCTGTGACCATGTGACTTGAAAGCAGGAGACCCATGACTATCAGAGTTCCTGGAGAGCCAGGAAGGTGGCAGACCATTGAGGGAGACTCCACACTGCAGGGAGCCAGGGAGTGAATGCTAGGACACAGTGGGGAGCAGCGGGAGAGGCCTCAACAAGTCAGGGACAGCGCGGCGGCAACATAGCAGATGGGGACGTCCTGTNGGAACTGCAGCCACGAGAAGCAGCAGGTGGGGAAGAGTGGTACACAGTGGCCCAAGGATGCTTGAGTGTCCTAGACATCGTATCTGTGTTGTGTACTTACAGCTCACTAACCAGCAGTCAAGCCTCAAGAAAACTGCTTAGAAAGGGATGGCCTCCAGCTTGAAAAGCTGTCAACCCCGCCCCAGGAAATGCAAAAAGGTTTCTTGTTTTTTGAGCTGTTGAGTGGCTAGAAATGACTATAAGGACAAATAGCAAATGAGGTGTCTATTGAAGACCGTCAGTGGGAAGGCCGGAGTGTCTCAACCAGAGCTGCCCTTCATCCCCAGCCCAGCGGGTGCAATGAGCCCACGCTAGAGAGGGCTCCTTCCACTTGCCCCACCCCAGGCTTCGGGCCACTGTGGATACAGTACTAACTGTCCATTACGCCTCAGGGTAGGACCTCAGGCTCTCCCCGCCAAGCTGCCCTGCCCAGTGTACTCTAGAGTCACTCTGGAGAGATTTACCTGGGCCTCACTCTAGTCCAGAAACAGGCCTGCGGGTAGGTAGCTGATGATCTGACTACCCACATACAGCATAAGACAGAGGTCAACCCAAATGTGTTCTCAAACAGAGATAAGGTGCTGTCAAAGGGGAGAGCCACCAGGCTGAGACAGCTCAAAAAAGCCTCCTAGTACATATGCTGGACTTCACCAGAATCGCGAATTCATGCAGCTAAATCACTCAAGCCTCCTCCAGGCATTAAGAGACTAACAGAATGTTTGATATAATAAGGTGCAGTGTGGTCAAAAGATGATATTGTGTGGGACTTTTGTAGTGTCCTCCAGGTAGACTGTGAACACATGGGACATGTGTCTATCCCTTACCAGTGTGTGCAGCAAAACCCTTTCTTTTCTTCCGCTTGTCCAAGCTGAGCGGAGCATTGCTTTCCCTTCATTTTTTTTTTTTTTAAGTTTTTAGTTTTTCGAGACAGGGTTTCTCTGTAGCTTTGGAACCTGTCCTGGAACTAGCTCAGGTAGACCAGGCTGGCCTCGAACTCAGAGATCTGCCTGCCTCTGCCTCCCAAGTGCTGGGATTAAAGACATGCACCATCACCACCCGGTGATTTCCCTTCGCACTCTTAAGGCAAACAAAGGGCATGGACGATGCCTGGACATCTCGGCTCTGTATCCTGACACTCCCCCATCACTAATAGAAAGCCAGGGCCAGGCCTCCCGGTGCCTGCGAATATGAATTCTTTTCATCTCCCTGGTGTCTATCCTGAGGGGCCCTGCCTTGTTTGAGGGGCTAATGATTTCTTTACAAGGTATATGAGTGGGTTTGTTCCTTTATGTTTATAATAGTATCAAAGTATTATTCTGTTATTTAGTTAAAATATTACTTTGAAATTGGAAAATTGGTGGTATCTACTCTGTCACAAGGCAGAAATACCCCAGAAGTTGACCTGGGCATCTTGTGTTATTCCCAGAGTTTGTTTTTACTTAATGCTATGCCAGAATTTATTCTTGGAGACTCAGCTGCTAAGTCATAAGACCTGAGACAGGTGTTCACATTAACATAATTCCCTGATGGAGACAAGAAGCATCAGACACTTTGGATTGCTTTGGCTTTTTACTGAACACCTACCTGAGACTCTGTCTTAAATGTCCCCTGCTCACTGGGTGGGCTCTGAGGTCCCCTGGGTGACAAACGGGGACTTCCTATTCTGACACGCTACTGGGGAACAAATGTGACTTTACATTTATACCTCTTTGAACTTGTCGGCTAAACTGACTGCGGAACTTTGTCCAAGCAGATTGGAGACATAAAAACAGCTGAAAAGTATTTTCAAGACGTTGAGAAAGTGACACAGAAGTTGGATGGACTGCAGGGTAAAATAATGGTTTTAATGAACAGGTAAGTATCTTTCAATGATTTATTTAGTGTGTGTGCTGAGCTCAGGGGACAACTGTGGAGAGTTGGCTCTGACACCTGTGAGCTCCGGGGACTGGACTCGGGATTTGAAGGACAGCTGGTGATTTAACCTGCTGAGTCATCTCACTGGCCCACAGTTTGGGATGTGTCTTTCTCCCACCTGTCCCTGTCCTCAGTACTGAGACCCAGGAGCCTCAGGCATTCTAGAATCACAACCCTGCTCCTTACTCCTAAGAACCAATCTGAAGGGACCCTGCTCTATAGAGCCCACTTGTTTTTAGTAGAGACTACACCCGTGTGTGATGCCCCCCATCAGGCTCCTGCCAGCCCGGGTCTCAGATTAGCTTTCAGGAGTCATGTGTCAGAAGATCATCAGTGTGCAGTCATCAGGAAAGACCTGTCCACCCTTCTAACCAGGTCCAGAAAGTGAACATGGAGCAGGGGTCAGTTTGTACGACAGGAAGTGACCTTGGTTGGAGCTTTAGTGTCTGGACTGGAACCTGGGCAGCTGTCTTGCTAGTGAGTCTGATGTTTCAGTCAGCGGTAAAGTCACTGCCTCCACCCGAGAACACACGACTCACTCTGGCATATATATGTCCCTTATTCCCATGGGACCTGTGAACCTGGCCCTGGCTGGGGAGAACCCTTGGCTTGCCTATGTTCACTGCTTTACCTGTGTGTGCATTACAGAGCCTTTCTGTACCTCGGCCAGAATAACTTTGCAGAAGCTCACAAGTTCTTCACAGAGATCTTGAGGATGGACCCCACAAATGCAGTGGTAAGTCTTGGTACCCCCACAGGCCCCTCTACTTTTTGCAGACCAGCAAACCCAGATTTCTGCTCTGAGCTGGCCTGGCCTCCAATAGCTAGAGAGGTCCATAAAGGGACTGGTGCGACATGGGGACCAGGGAGCACCAACAGCAGGCAGGGTCACCCTAAGCACATGTCCTTTCCTGCAGGCCAACAACAATGCTGCTGTGTGTCTACTTTACCTGGGCAAGCTCAAGGACTCCCTGCGGCAGCTGGAGGCCATGGTGCAGCAGGACCCCAGGCACTACCTGCATGAGAGTGTGCTCTTCAACCTGACCACCATGTACGAGCTGGAGTCCTCAAGGAGCATGCAGAAGAAGCAGAGCCTACTCGAGGCCGTCGCCAGCAAAGAAGGGGACAGCTTCAACACACAGTGCCTCAAGCTGGCCTAGTTCCCACGGGGTCTCTGTACCTGGCAGACTCTCGAACAGATGGAGCAGTAAACGCATATGACAGGTGGGTAGGAGCCTGCCTTGAGCTGGGGCTCCTCTCACACCCACCATCCTGCCTACCGTGCAGTTCCCACAGCACTGCCTGTTGGCAAAGGTGGACTCTATGATGGCATTTCAGGGGCAGGAAACAAGACACTTTGGGTCCCTTTGGTTTATTCCTGGAAGTTAACCTGCTCATGTATCACTTCTGAATACTCACAGAATGTATATATTGTATATGTACAGATGTATATTAGTGCCTGTTCTCACTGTAGGCCTAAATTCATTGTCTTCCTTCCACACATCCCAAGCCGAAGCATCCCTTTGCTCACTTCTGGCCTGACAAGTCACCCTGGATGGCCTGGGACGGGTTGCGAGCCATCAGCACACTCAGATCACAGCGGGGACAAGAAACATCTCAGGCCAGGCATAGCGTCTATGCATCCCTGTGTGCCTGGAAGTCAGGACGTGTGCTTAACGCTTGTCTACTTTTTCCACTTTGAGAAATGTAAAGCACCTGGAAACAGCTTTGGGTACCCAGCTTTCCCCATTCATGGGAAAACACTTGCTTTAAAAGCAGGGTACACAACCTTGGGGTGCAGCAGAGCACAGCTTCTGCCTTGTGTGCTGAGGGCCTAGGTTCCAGCTCAGCTCCATAAACAGAATGTCTGTGGGACAAAGCAAAGCCCCATGGTGTGTTCACTGTTGTAATAAAGTGAGACGATAAAGCTCTTGTGTGGCTTCCTAGGGAGACATGGGCAGGCACCACAAATGACACGGATGACAGACAGACTGTCCTACCCCAGGCTAACTTAGAGAAGCAGTGAATTTGGGAGGGGAAGGGGGGTCACTCATAGGAGCATGGACACCCAGAGGTACTGAAGAGGACGCCCGCGCAACCTTGGTGACTCTGAAAAGCTGTGTCTCTGCAGCCCCTGTAGAACTCGGAGACAGCTCAGCCGGCCAGCCTCCTTCCCCAGCTGAAGCTCCTACTATGTAACCTTGAGGAGGGGCCAGTGAACACAGTAAGTTATGGGGGTCTTGTGTTCCTCCAGGAGGCGTAGTCTATCCCTTCCCAGCTCACCTTCTCCCACATCCCTTCCCAGCTCACCTTCTCCTACACCCCTTCCCAGCTCACCTTCTCCCACACCCCCTTCAGTTTACCTTCTCCCACACCCCTTCCCAGTTTACCTTCTCCCACACCCCTTCCCAGTTTACCTTCTCCCACACCCCTTCACAGCTTACATTCTCCCACACCCCTTCACAGCATACCTTCTCCCACACCCCTTCCCAGCTTACATTCTCCCACACCCCTTCCCAGCTCACCTTCTCCCACACCCCCTTCACAGTTTACCTTCTCCCACATAGTATTTTGCTGTGTAGGTAAACCAGGCAGACATGGAAGTCTGAATCCTCCTGCCTCAGCCTCCAGAGTGCTGAGATTACAGGCATACGCTACCACACCCAGTATGGACCACATCTTAACTGGTCTTGTCCTCACCCACAGCCGTCTCTGCCCCTGAGCTCCCCAGGTTCCACCTTGGTGGCAGTCCCAAGCCTCTGCTACATAGCAAATTATAAGGCCTATACAGTCAGCTTCCACCCAGGCCTATTCCCCAAATACTGTCCCAGCAACATGAGCCATCAGCCCTGGTCCTTCCCCAGGGCCTTTGTCTGCTGCTTCCTGGGCCTGGAAAGCTCACCCTCCATTGTTAGGATGAGTCTCCACAGTGTCCATGCATTGAAGTCCTTGTTGCCCAGTGCTAATTAAAATTAAATAAGACCCTGTATAAAGCTGGGGCCTAGTCCAGGAGGAATGAAGTGCTCACATACAATGGAAGACAGTTGGAAAGTGAGTCCAGGAAGCCCAACACTGTGACATGGATGCTGACGGCTGTCTCAGACACCAGCCTCCAGTGTTGTCGTCACATGAGGTTGTTATTTAAGTCTCTTGGTCTGTGGGGTTTCTTCAGACACCCCAAGACACCCTGAACCTGAAGTCCAGCCACATCACTTCCAGTTACAGCTGCACATAATCCACTGGGCTCCTAGGAGGAGCAAGGCTGCACTCACTCACCTGTGCTCCTGGCTCTGCTCTTTCCAGGACTTGTCCTGTTGCCCATCCCATTCCCTGTCTGGAGCCTGGAAGGAAGGACCTTAACCATTCCCAGCCTTGGAAGCTCCTGAGTGTCCAATACAGGCGCAATGAGCCTGCAGTGCCTCCCCTTAGCCAGCTCACGGTAAAGCCGTGCCTCCCCTTAGCCAGTTCACGGTAGTTCGTGGAGTGAGGAGCAGGCACAGCCACTAGTGTCAGTGTCCTAGATGAAGTCACTATGTCCCTGCTCTGAGGGAGGGGCAGTAGGGCAGGCCTCTGGAAACACAGGTCTGTCCCCAGCCCTGTGTCCTTGGACAATGACACTTCTCTGTTCTCCTGGAGAAGCAATAATCAATTATGCCTGGGAGCCTTCGGGATTAATGAACAACTGGCCAGACTGAGCGATATGGAAACAGTGAGGCCAATCACTGATGGCATCGATCTGTCCTTCGCCAGGCAGGCATGTGGACTTGAGACAGAGATTTCTGTAACAGCTGCCACAGACAAGCACATGGAACCCACAAAAACGATGAAAAGGGTGGGTTGGGTACACAGCTGGGAGACAGACCGCATGTGGAAGGCTCTGGGTTCAATCTCCACACTGCACACTGTCTATCAATGATCACTAATTCAAAAGCGTGCCCAGAGCCCATATGATCCAATCACTCAATACCACCTGCTGGGGATCAGAGACACTGTCCCAGGTATAACAAGGACTGATGGGAAGAGCTGGCTTTATTGGTTATGACCTAAAAGCAGGCTATACTGCTGCAGGTAAGCTGGACTCATACCGATGGGCTCCCTTCGGGTATGGCACACACCTAGAACTCTACCAGACAGTGGTATGACCGTCATCAACCTCACTGACCTTTATATCTCAGAATGTCCAATGCTATCATCATGTCAATGTCCACATGCCTGCAGCCCACACTGCTTACCATCAAAGCAGCAATGCCACAGTGCCACACAGGCCACACAGCCTGTCTACCACAGCCATATGGGGTGCACAGTCTATCCATCACAGGCCATATGGGGCACACAGCCTGTCCACCAAAGGCCACACGGGACACACAGCCTGTCCACCACAACCCACACAGGGTGCACAGCCTGTCCACCATAACCCACACAGGGCACACATTCTGTCCACCAAAGGCCAAACGGGACACACAGCCTGTCCACCATAACCCACACAGGGCACACATTCTGTCCACAGCACTCTGGAGCTGTGAGCAGAGTAGGAAACCTTAGCTGAGATACAGATGGCTCAGGTTCTACTCAGAGGAAACCACCAAACAAAATCCACAGAATTTTGTTTTTCTTATTTTTGTTGTGGCAT
>LOEQ01001213.1:225300-239624 GCA_001685075.1 Bramus lutescens
TTTGGAAGAGCAGGCAATGCTCTTAACCTCTGAGCCATTTCTCCAGCCCCCTCAGGTTCACATTTTCCTGGGTATTTGCTGCCATGAATAATGTGTGTGTGTGTGTGTGTGTCTGTGACTGTGTCTGTGTGTGTGTATAGCTTCAAAGTTTACTCTGATTGGTGGGATTGCTCATCAAGATGTGCGTGCATTTGCAGTTTTGGGTGGGTGTGTCATGCCTTTAATCCTAGCACTCCAAAAGCAGAGGCACTAGGGTCAGGAAGGAGTTTGAGGTTGGTCTGAGCTGTACAACAACACCCCTTCTCCAAAACCATGCCCATCTCAGATTTATTTCTGTTAGTTAATAAAGAATATGTGAAGACTGCCTTAAGATGTGTTCAAGCTTGTTCTCCAAATTCCCCCTCCATTGTCCACTACAAGCCCTGTGAGCTACACTTGTCTCAGGAGTGGGAGAGGCCAGGTGTGGAGGCGCATGCCTTAATGCACTGAGGCAGATGTCTGTGAGTTTGAGAACAGGCTTCCCAGGAATCTGGTTCAGGTCTAGGAGTGGGGTGGGTTGCGGTGGGGGTGGCTCCCAGTCACAAGTCCCATGTGACTCATGGCTAGCACTTGCAGGGGCACCTAGGTGGGTGGGATGCCTGATGAGCTATCGGAGTACATTAGAGATACCCTAGTCTACAGCCGTCCATCCTCTTGGAGAACATAACTCTAGACCCGTAGGCCTCATAGCATCTATAGCTGGGTTTGGCCTTCAGCTTATGCCAATATCTTTTATATCGGTGTAGCCTTGGCTTGCGAGTGTTCTAGCAGCCTCATCAGGGCCTTCTGTTCTTCTGTTCTGAATATTCTTCTGTGGTCCCTTTCTCTCTGTCACTTGTAGACGCTCTCCTTAGCTAAGCTGAAACAGATTCTCACTAAGTCCGAACTGGGCACTGTCCCGAAAGTCCAAGAGCTGATGGCCCTGAGCCTCTCTTCTGTCATCTTGTGTCCCTCTTCTCTGCACATCTTAAATACACTCAGCTGCCAGCCAGAAAACCAGGGAGCAAGGACCAAGTCCCAGGCCTTGCTGCTCCCCACCTTTAGTCTGGCCGACTTCCAGGCCCACTCCGAGGTGTGAGCTGCCCGCCCCAGCAGACTTTACAGATATCTGAGTGTGGCATGTGCAATGGGCAGGCCCTCCTGAAGCCTCTAGCTCCATCTGTTGGCGATGGCTCAGCTCTCCTCTGTTGTCTGCTGGAGGCCAGAGCAATCTCCCTAAGGTGTGGTGTAATACCCTGGCTTTCCTATGGTTTGAGAATTCTTCTCAGGGATTAAGATTCCTGGCATTTTGCTCCTCTAGTACCTGAAAGTAGGGCCCAGGATTGTGTCTCTGCCCCAGTGTCCCCTTCAAGAGGGCACATATAATCCCTAGCCCACAAGTGCCTTTCTGCTTGGTGCCACCCTCACGTTTGTTGGTGTGTTAGTACTGTGTTCTGCCTCACTAGGGAATGTGATTATCCTTTTTTCCTCTACATCTATTGTTTTCCTGCCGTGACCAAAGTATAATAAATGTGGTCATGCATTCCTACAATCCAGCACTCAGGAGGCTGATGCAGGAGGGTGGTGAGTTTTAGGCCAGCCTGGGCTACATAGTGAGCTACTATTTCAAAAACAAAACCAGACCAACAAAACCCAAAACTAAAACCCTCAAAAATGAAGCCAAAATATAATACATGGCATTTCCACCAAAGCAGCATCTTCTGGACAGAGATAACAATGACAATAATATGCCCGAGATGAAGGCCAACTTAAGACATGGGGGGACACGCTGACCAGAGCAGAACATGTGCAAGGAGGCTTAAAGAAGAAGCACAATTCAGGAGACAGATGCAGGGCCTGAATTCTGAAAGAGAGGGAGAGAGAGACAGAGACAGAGGAGACAGAGACAGAGGCAGAAAGACAGACAGAGAGAGAGAGAGAGACAGAGAGACCCTGAGAAGGGGTTCTTTCTAAGGGTTAAGGGGAGCTACATGATCTGACTTCTGTCCAAGTGTAGGTCCAAGCTGGCCCCTCACTATCTTGTTTAGCAGTAAATGTTACAGTACGAGTCTTCGTTCCTGACTGGAGCCGGGTGGGGTGAGGTGCACAGGCGATGTCACAGGCCACTGGGACTGGGTTCCAAGTAGTCGGGGTCTCATTGTCAATATGGGATTTTCTGATTCTCTGGCATGCTCTCATGTATCACAGGCTGGCCTTGAACTTGGCACCTTCAAAGGATTTTGTGACAGGTGCCATGGTTGAGCAGCACCTCATAACNGCTACTCTTCCTGATGTGATAGGTTACCCTGACCAAAGCGACTCCAGGAAGGGTTGGTTTGGACCCACGGTTTGAGATGAAAGCCTGCCATCTCTCACACTGGCAGATCTTGAAGCCACCTTTTAGATAGCCCAATACCACAGACATGGAGCCTGATGTCATGAAAATAAAATCTACTGGGGACCCCAGGTGCAGCATCCGTGGCTTATGAGGTGCTTCTGCTAGCGACGGGCACCTTCAAAGGATTTTGTGACAGGTGCCATGGTTGAGCAGCACCTCATAACCATTTCTTTTCGTACTTGACACTCATGTAGCACGTGGGCAATGGGGACAGAGCTACACTGCCTTCAGTCTTGTGTCTCTGGGGCTCAGCCTGACACTGGTAGCCCGTGAGCTCTCCTTTAGTTGCTTGAAATAGATCTCGAGATGTAATATCTTTAAATATCTTTGAATTTCCTGGGTGATCTCAACTTGGCTGAGCTCCCTGTCTGACTACTTCACTCTCCCCCAGGTGAGCGACCTGCCCTTCCTGAGTGTGGGGGAAGTTTACAAGTAAAAATGGCCAAGTTCCCATGCTGGGCTGCGGTCTCTATGGCAGGCTGTAAAAACTTTGCCACCCCACCCCACCCCCTCTGGAAGGCCCCGAGGTTGACAGGCCGAGGTGCTGCTGCAGCAGNCAGCAGGCTCCCCACCCTGAGTCTGGACAGCTCAGCTTCCACCAGATGTAACTTGTGCTCACCTGGACAGCTCTGGAGGAAGTGGCTGACTTGTAGAGTAAGCAGCTCCCTGCCAGGGTGAGAGAAGCAAGCGCCTGCTGGTGAATTGCCTTCACTGAAACAAAGCCAGGAAGTATGGAGCCAGCAGACATCCGCTGTTCATTGAGACAAAAACATTTCTGGGCTGTGTGTGTGCTGTGTGGCTCTACTGTGTGTGCTCTACTGATGTGACCTGATACGTGTGTGCTGTCCCAGATTTTTCTGTCTGGTCCCCAGACTTAAACTGCCTTATTCCCCGCCATAGAAGCTGGGGCCCCTCCTGGCGCAGACGGTAGAGGGCAGCTGCACCGGCACTGGGCTGTCACGAGCTGCAATGCGCAGGGCATCCTTCACAGAAATCGCTGAGGAGGCTGAATCACAAGTGCCCCCTTTGCCCCATCTCCACTTCAAAGGGTTCTGATATCTTCATTAAAATTAATATGAGTCACGCATCTGCTGCAAGCTGCCCACCCGCTCCACTCCTCCTGCGTGTCTGGAGAACAAATGGGGACCACCCCACTTCTCGTTAGAGTAATGGGCTGTGAGGACGGTGGGTCACAATGGCTCTCAGCATTTGGAGTGCTTCATTCCGGCTTCTCCACTTAAAGGCACAGGCTCTAAATGAGTCTCAGCACCGCTTTGCTCGTGTGCACACTGCATAAAGCCTACTGTCCTGTGATAGAGCTAGAAGACCTTCCTGGAAGTGGGAAGGAAGTGCGAGCTTTTTTTTGTTGTTGTTAGAATCTCCTCCTCCTGCAGGAGCTTTAGCCTTGCAACCACGCCAACACTCTGCCTGTGGAGCTGAAACAAGTTTGTAACCAAAAAGGGAGGATGAGCAGACAGTCTTGATGTCTCAGTGATATTCATCTTTTCTTTCTCCTCAATACATCCAAACAATAGGCTATTCCTAGCAGCAGCAACAGCCGATCCTGTATGCAGCTCTTAGGGTAGAGGGCCAGATAACAAGAGGTACCCCCTGGTGCTTTGCCTAAACTGGGTTCTAAACCAACTCTATGCTAACTAACTTTACCACCCTGGGCATGTTTATCCACATGTGCTTGCACACATGTATGGCATGCATGCTCACATACATGCTTGTGTATTATGTGTATATATATATATGCTTATATGTAGATATGCATGCACACACACAAAAATGTGTGTAAATTACTATTTGTATGCTTGTATATAGTATGCGCATATAAAGTATCGTGTGTTTTTATATCCACATATGTGCACATGTGTGTATATGTACAAATACTCTATGTAGATGTGCTCACATGTATATTTGTGTGTTTGTATGGTATATGGTACACATGTATCTTTGTATGTGCATATATGCATGTGCATCAATTCACATCCATATATTTTATATGTGTGTACACACATATGTGAATATAGGTTTGTAATTGTGTATATGTATATAGGCAGAATTACATATATTTATGATTGTGAAGTATCTAGGTGTATTTGTATACTCATGCTTATGTGTGGTGCATATGTATATGCTATGTATGTATATGTGGATATGTGTGTTGTAGTTAGTTTTGTTTCCCTTGGTGTGATAAAACATTTTGGCCAACAGTAGCTTAGGGAAGAGGGTTTCTTTCCGCATACAGGTTATAGTCTATCACTGAGGCAGTCAGGCAGTAACTCAAAGCAGGAACCTGGAGGCAGGGACCGTGGAGGAATTCTGTATGCTGGTTGGTTCTCCCACTCATTCCCAGCCTCATGCTTAGCTGGCTTTCTTATATAGCCCAGGACCAGCTGCCTCTGGATAGTTCTGCCCATGGGGGCCTGGGCCCCTATGCACCAATTAACAATCAAGACAGTTCTACAGATATGTGCACAGGCCGGTCTGATCATTCCTGCCAGATGCCTCTAGGCTGTGTCAAACTGATAAAGTGAAGTAGGGAAGTAAGACAGTGTGTACATGTCTGTGTGTCTGTAGTATATGCATACTATGTATGTATGTGTGTGTTCATGTGTATGTGCACATGTGTCTAATATGCATGTGTGTGTGCCATGCGTATATATGTTTGTGTTGCTCAGCTCCAGACCTGACTCCGGGTTCTGCTCACAGCCATTGCTCTCTTTCTGCTGGGTCAGAGCACGCCTGGGGCAGCACCAGAGCTGTCCGTGGGGAGGCAATGGCTCTGTCTAGCTAGCCCAGCCTGTTCCAACAAAGGCCTTCTTGTGAGTGTGCCCAGTCTTCACATGCTTGAGGTGCTATGGATTGGGGCCTCAGGGTCAGGCTGAAGGTCTGGGGTC
Organism: Bramus lutescens; assembly: GCA_001685075.1. Classification (NCBI taxonomy): domain Eukaryota; kingdom Metazoa; phylum Chordata; class Mammalia; order Rodentia; family Cricetidae; genus Bramus; species Bramus lutescens. The sequence goes on from LOEQ01001213.1 coordinate 230,623, forward strand.
AAAGGGAATGGGGTGGTAGACAGTAGAGGGAGAGCTGTCTGTCTGCCATCCTGACTCCCACTGGCCAATGACCCGCATTCACAGTGGTCACAGCAGGACCCCAGGAGGCCATTGCTTGCCTTCCTATAGGCCTGAAAACCTTTAGTGAACCAGTGAGGAGTGGGCACGGGGCACCCTGTGGGGACCAGTAGAGGTGGAGTCTCAGGTAAGGCCTCTGTCCTACAGAGCCTGGATGTGGAGTCAGGTGACATTGGTCTTGGTGGAATCTGGTTTCTTGGTACCTGTTCATGTCCTGTGCATGGCTCTCTGGCTTCCTAACACAGTGACTTGGGGTTCTGGGGACATTTAGGACATCATTTGCTGGTGAGGAAATAGAGGTTTAAAAGTGATTACAACCTGTCCAATGGTGGTAAATGTGAAGCCGGATGTGGCGGCTCACATCTTTAATCCCAGCTCTTGGGAGGCAGAGGCAGGTGAATTCCTGTGAATTCAAGGCCAGCTTGATCTACTTATTGAGTTCTAAGCCAGACAGAACTCTTGGGAACAGAGCCCTGTGATTTGGGTCTGGGTCTGTCCACGTGTAGTTTACGCTTGGAATCGCTGGACAGCTGTGTTCACTGTGTGGCCTGTGGAACTTCACTGGTTCGTCGTGTGGCTTATGGAAGTTGCCTCCCTTCTGGGCCTTGCTTCTCTGTGAGTGCAGAAGACAGCTAGGTCAGTCAGCTTGTGCTGTCTTCGTGAGCCACCAGTTGGGACTTTTTTCTTTGAACCCTGGAGGCTGGAAGACCAAGGTGCAGGTTGGGCAGGGATGTTTTCTCCATGTCTTGCAGACAGATGCCCTTTTCCTGTATCCTCACATGGCCTGTACACTGTGCATACCTGGTATCTTCTCTTATAAGGCCACTGGTGCTGTTGGCTCATGGACTGACATATGACCTATGATGTCAGCGAGCATCCATGGCTTGCTGGAGCGCAGACTTTTTAGATGAACTGTTCAGCTCATCAAAAGATGGAAATGATGGGCTGGGGCTGGGGCTCTGTTGCAAAGTGCTTGCCGTGCAAGCATGAGGACCTGAATTCTAACCCCCAGAACCTGTGTGAAAAAGTCAGGCACAGTGGTGCATACATGTAACCCCAGTGCTGAGAAAACAGAGCCAGCCTAGCCAAACTGGCGGGTTTCAGGTCAGTGAGAGACCTTGTTTTAACAAACACCTGACCTTCAGCCTTCACATGCATGCATATACAAATGAACACCTATGTATACACACATCATAGTAATGAAAATGGGGGGATGTTGAGCTCCATAGAGTCACATGAATGTACTGTCCTGGAACAACGTGCTAGAAGTGTCTGTGTTTGTCTCTGAACAGTGTAGAAGGGAGCAGACCTGCGCCTCTCTGTATGTTTTTGCTGACTTCAAGGGTTAGGTGATGGTGGACTCTAGACAGATTGAAAGAAGCAGGGGCCAAGCCAGCCCTAGCTGGCTTTGCTGCCCATCAATCACCTGGGACTGCGTGAAAGCACAGGTGCACATCTCCCCAGCCCCTGGGGCTGTCCATGCATCTTGTCACATTTCCAGACACTCGAGTGCCTCGGCCTGTGAGATGAATGATGGTTGCTGGGGACACGCGTGTCCCACCTGCTGTGTGGCAGGTGCAATTCTGGGTGGTGCGCTTGCTTCTTCAGAATCCTACAAGGGGGCACACTGCCAACCCTGCTTCATGGGGCAGACCCAGCACAGGGACCACTGAGCCAAGCTCCGAGCCTGTTTTGCCAACAAGGGTACCAGTCTGCTCTGTTTGAGGTGGCACAGAGCCACTGAGCAAGGCCATCAGGCAGTGGGGAAGAAGGGGAGAAGAAGGGCTGCTTTTAGGGATATTTTCTTTCAAAAGCCTTTACTGCAGGATGTCAGCCTCTTCTTGTTATTCTGAAAATGTATTATTTTCTGTGTATAAGTATTTTGCTTGAATATATATTTAGATTCAATGTTCCACTTGTGGGCCTGGTTCCAGAAAAAGGCACCAGATTCCTTGAAATAGAGGTTATAGATGTTTGTGAACTGATATGTGGGTGCTGGGAACAGAACCCCGGTCCCCTGAAAGAGCAACCAATTCTCTTAACCATTGAGTCATCTCTCCATCCCCTTATATTATATATTTTTTGAGACAGGGTCTCATTCTTGCTCATTCTATAGCTCTGACTGGCTTGAAACTCACTACGTAGACCAGGCTGGCCTCAAATGCACAGGAATTTACTTGCTTCTGCCTCCCAAGTGCTGAGATTATCATTTGAGCCACCGCATCAAGCTTATATTTTTACTTTTTTGAGCCATGGTCTCATGTAGCCCAGGCTGGCCCTGAAACTACTGTATAGTCAAGGATGACCTTAAACTTCCGATCTTCTTACCTGTATCTTCTCAGCGCTAGGATTACAAATATGTACTTCTGTGCCCAGTTGCACGCTGGAGATTGAATCTGGAACTTTGTGCATGCTAGCAAGTGCTCTTCCAGCTAAGCTACACCTGAGGCTCGGATTCCAGGTCTACAGAGGTGAAAGCAGAGGGCTCAGGGAGTGTGGTGGTTTGAACAGGTATGGCCCCCATAGACTCATGTGTCTGAATGCTTGGCACATAGGGAGTGGTATTATTAGGAGATGTGGCCTTGTTGAAGGAAGTGTGTCACTGTGGAGGTGGGCTTTGAGGTCATATAGGCTTAAGTGAGTGTTTTTGCTTCTGCTGCCTGTGGATCAAGATGTAGAACTCTCAGCTCCTTCTCCAGCACCATGTCTGCCTGCATGCCACCATGCTTCCCACCATGATGATAACGGACTAAACCTCTGAAACTGTAAGACAACCTCAATTAAATGTTTTCCTTTATAACATTGCCATGGTCTAGGTGTTTCTTCACAGCAATGTAAAACTCGAGCTAAGGCAGAGAGATTAATAAACTCACCCAGGGTTGCTGACTAACCCAAGTTACCCAGCTCCATAAGGGTAGGGAGGATGAGCAGAATCAGCCCTTGTGGGGCTACTTCTCCTGCCTCCCCAAATCTTGGCACAACTTAAACCAGTGGCATCCATGTTCTGTGGGAACTTGATGGCACTGTCCAGCTCTCAGGGACCCAAGAGGGCCCCTAAAGGCTGCAAGCTGCTACTTACCCAGGCCAGCTGGCAGTGTTTTCTTTCTAGAGCTTGAGACTCAGATTTTGTCTCCCCTGTGCCCTTCACATCCTCTGTGCAGAGCTGCTGCTGTCTCCACTGGGCCTTGATTTCCACACTTGCTCTCGGTTCCGGTGTACCCGGATGGCAGGGCTTGGCGCCCATGCTTCTCCAAGGACAGGAGCTGAGCGTGGTACCAGCTGGTACCAAGAGCCAAGTGTCAGCAACAGCTTTCAGTGCCTTCTCCTGTTGGGCTGTGAGAGTTAGGGCTGGGTTGAAGCCAAGTGTTCTCAAATCAGCCTCAGGTTGGGGCTGATTTATGACAGCCGGACTTGTGCTGGACTCTCACTGCACGCCCTCAGCCAAGGGACCGAATTGGATAGTGGACTGCTAATTGATTGTTCTGTTGAGGTGGGAATTTTGCAGGAAAGAAAACTCACCCCGAGGCATTTGTGATGCAAACGCTTTTCCTCCAGGGACTTTTGAGCCTCTTTATTCTGTCTGCCTGTCACCTCAGGGACCTGATCTTCTGCCTTGTGTGGCTGGAAGGCTGAGAAGGCAGAGCTGTGGTGTGACTTTTCCTCTACCATAGCCTTGACCCAGCTAGACATTTCTCAAAAAGAAGCAGCCCCAGAGTGGACAGGAGACCTGGATCCCTTGCTGGATCTTTTCCTACACAGCCTACAGCAGACTACACCCACACTCAGGAACCTCAATCCTGCCTGCTTTGTGGTGGCAGGCAACTGGTACCTCAGGGTTTTGGGCATTTAGTTGGAGCTGCCTTTCCAAGGCAAGATCTTTGGTTATTATTTTCTAGGACCCAGCTACCCAGTCTCTGTCCATATGGGAATGTGGCAAGCCTGGGTATTGGAATGACCCATCTGTCCATCTTCATATGTGAGAGCAGTGCATTGGGATGCAGTGTGCCCAGCTGTCAGACGGACAAACTGAACCTTACGTCCCCCAGCCACGCGATGTGAACTTGGACTGGGCAGGCATGCTCACTGGTTGGCATGGGGGAACAGTGGGCTTAGACTCCTGTATGGGGGGGGCTGCTAAGCCCCCACCTCCACGGTGGGGCTTCAGTGGGTTGTTTTGACATGTCCAATCTGCGGCATCCAGGCTGCAGGCAGCCAAAGACAGCTTCAATTACAGCTCAACACAAAATTACTAACTGACTTAAAACGTGAGCTATTTTTGCAATTCCTTTAAAATCTCAGTCGCACGGCCTAGCGTGAACCATGCAGATGTCAGGGGAACATTACCGCTTCCAAAGATTGGAGAGGGTTGTCAAGGTTTCTCCTTCCTTCCCTGTTGCTTAACTCATTGATCAAGACGCTGCCTGCCATAGTCTCAGCCCCTCTCCCTCTGAACACTACCCCTGCCCCCCATAAGGCTTCATGGAGTTGCTGCCCAGCCTGTCCCACCTTTTCCTGGTTTCCTCTACTCCCTCTAGATGTCTTCTTTACTGATATCAAGCCCTACTCTGTCCTCATCTTCCATCCACAGCCTTTATTCCTGTTTGTCTCCAGGATATTGAAGTCCAGTGCCCTCCCTGGCTTTCCAGGCTTTAGGATGGCCCACTCTGCCCAAGGGTATCCAGGCCAGAATCCTTGCCCTCACTTTACAACCCATCACTGAGTTGTCAACTCCCAGAAACCTGCCAATCGGGAGGGAAGAAAAGTAAGAGGACCTACGACAGACCGATCGGTGGTCGAGGCCTCTGTGCCTGCCTTGCCCACTTCTCCTCAAGTGTGGCCGGGTTTCCCAAGCAGGAATCTGATCTCCCCCTCTCCTCTTCCCAACTCTCCAGTGGCTCCCACGGTTCCCTCTCAAATGCCTCCCCCCATCCAGCCTCCAGATGGGTCAACACCTCTGAGCTGGGCCACTTCAGTGCCTTGTTTCTCTCCTACAGCTATGTTTCAGTGGCCAGATTGTCCCCTGTGTCCTCAGCTCATACTCTGCACCATCCTGGGCCAGTGACTTGCTCTGCCCTTCTGCCCACACGGACATCACCCACCTCTCTCCTCCAGCATCAGGAAAGGAGAACGGCTCTCAAACCAGCAGATCGTGGCTCTTGCCCTGCTCCTGCTGGTCTTTCAGAATCCAGCCTGGTCAAGTCACTTAATCCCAGAGCTACCAATGTGCAAGCTGACCATTATTAGAAGACATGAAGGAGAGCGTGTGCATGAGCGTGCTTTGTAAGCAAGCACTTTGTTCTCATGCCCTTTCCATGGACGGCATGTTTTCTGGTCAGCCAGTGATCTCTCCTTCTAACTCCATCTGTTCTGCATTGAAGGAGCCTCCATACCAGCACTGGAGGCTCTCGGGAAGTGCTGTGCTGTGAGGTGCTTCATCAGCACAGAGTGGAACCCTCCCTCCTGCCTGTCTTGAGTGCTATCTACACTGAGTTTCTATTTCTCTCTGTAACCCTAGAGGCAATAGAAGACCAGAAGGTCATGACATCTTGACCCCACATGAGTCTGTCCATGGCAAAGTTGGTGCCCAGGGCTTCTCTGTGTGCTCGCTTGCTCTTTGTGCTTTGGTGTCTCATCAGTGGGGATCCTAAAAGATCACCAGGAGCATCTCTAAGAGACTAAGGACACTCAGGGAAGGACATGCATGGCATTGGGAAATGTTTCTGCCCTAGCATGTTATGGGTCTGGGAGAGGACAACTGGTCATAGCTTTATTCCAGGGATCAGTGTTCTCTAGGGTAAGCAAGGCCATCGTCTGCTCCTTCTCGTGATTGATGAGAGATAGCAGAAGGGTTGGCCTTATGCAACTAGAGCGAATACTTGCTGTTAGGAAGCACACCATAGGCACTGTGCTACTTCCATAAGGCATGCAGAGAGCATTGCAGGCTCTTCTCCCTGTGTCCTCCATCTCCTGCAGAGGCACCTTCAAATGCAACCAGAGGGGATGCCCAGGGCTTTGCTGTTCTCAAGAACATTTAGTTGTGTCTGTCTTCCAGAGTGACACTTTTGGTTTGGGTGTGAGAAGAAGCTGGGGTGACCCTGTGGAGCTAGGATACAGGTCAGGGACCTTCCCCTCCTGACCCAGGCTCAGAGGAGAGCTGGCCTTGGCTGAGTGACTCAAGAGTGCAGAGCTGGCCTGTTCTTCTCTCTTCTGTCATCTGTGTGACTCATAGCCTTCATTAGAAACAAATCCTATAGGCTGCCTGCGAGGAATAATCCTGGGACAGTCATCTATGTGCTCTTGGAGAGCTGTTCTTCATGCAGTCTCTTCCCATGTGCCTGAACATGTGTGATAGTGAGGAAGGGGTGTGCCAGCTCAGCTGCGCATATGTAATCCTAAGGAGAGGGCATGTCAGATCGGCTGTGCAGATGTGATTCTGAGGAGGAGGTGTGTCAGCTCAGCTGTGCATATGTGATCCTGAGAAGGGGCATGTCAGCTCGCCTGTGCACATGTGTGATCCTGAGGAGGGGGTATGTCAGCTTACCTGTGCACATGTGTGATGCTGAGGAGGGGCATGTCAGATCAGCTGTGCATATGTGATCCTGAGGAGGGGATGTGTCAGATTACTGGTGCATCTATCAATTTTGGCCTTATTGTTTTCTACAGGAGACATGGGGGACAAAGGACAGAAAGGCACTGTGGGCCGCCACGGAAAAATCGGTCCTATTGGCGCTAAAGGTATTTTGACACACTTCTTGCCCTATATTCCCCGGTAGACTCAGAGCAGCCGCTGTCTGTGCCACTTTGCCTGGAGCTCTTGTTTTCATGTGTCAATCTGGTAGACTCTGTTGCAGTATTCTCACTACAGGGATACCAAAGGGACTGCTGGCTCTGTGAGCATTGGGGTGGGTGGAGTCACGCCAGCCTGCAGCACTTACGGAGTGTTTAACCTCCTGGATGCAGGATCCTGAGCGTGTGCTTGAGCCAGAGCCCAAATCTTCAGCTCACCTTCCTTAATAAGCACGATGTAATGATGAGTGACTCAAAGGATGGTCAGGATGGGTTGTGCTATACATTGCTGTCTTCATCCTACCCCCAGCTTCATGGTCAGGACGGGTTGTGCCATGCATTGCTGTCTTCATCCCCACCCCCAACTTCATTTTCCAACAGATGTGTGAGCACCTGGACCTAGGGGGACACCGAGGTCATGTAGCTCTCTGTGTAATCTCACTGAAGTCTCCTGTGCTCCTGTGTGGGTTGGCCATGGGGGAGACTGAACTAGGGTGGCCAGTGGCTGGTAAAGAGCTGTGCTGGCAATCAGAGGCAAGGGAGGTAGGTATTTGGCCATGGTCTTCCGAGCTGTCTCCTGGGATCTTATACTGGAGCAGGTTGACCTGGCCCAGAGAATGTCTTGGTTCAGGTCTGAGCTCTGAGTTGGTTTGGGTGGTTTGCTCTGATCCGCACCTTGAGTTTGTTACAGCCCTGTGCTGTCCCTGCAGAGAGAGGCCATTGACGAGGAGGGTTAGAGAGGTGGGCACTCTGCTCAGCTGCCTCTTCTCTGGAAAGAACCTGCTATCAGGCATCATCCTGATGAGCATGGAGTGCTGAGGGACATTCACGCTACAGAACCTTCACAGGACTGCGATGAAGTATTGATTTTATAAAAGCTGCCATTTCAGCCGTTCCAGCTGCCCAGCTCAGTGGCACTGACACATTTGCCATGTGACGCAGCCGTGCCCACTGTTTCCAAAAGCTTTTTATCACCCCGCAGGGACGCTGCACCATTAAGCAGTAACTCCATCATCCCAACCCTCAAAACTCAGAGTCTGCTTTTTGCCTCTGTGAATTTGCCCAGCCTACTTACCATACAATGGGTTTTGTCCTTTGTTGTGTTCTTGTCTCCCTTACTACAATGCTCTCAGAATTCATCATGTAGCAGGTGTCAAAATTCCCTTATTTTAAAGCTGAATGACACCAATTGCACAGGTCTTTTGTTTATCTACATATTTGTGAGAATTCCTTCCCTGAGGAGACATAAATGATCTCTGTCTATTCTTCCTAAAGTCCCAAGAGCAAGCCCAAAGTTCAAACTAGTAGAGAACAAATGAATTTATTGGGCTTACTTGCAGGGTGGGTGAGGGATTACTTGCAGAACTGTAGGGGACCCCAAAGCAGTGATACTGGAACGTCACATTGATGGAATCTCCTGTTCTATGGGAAGTTAACCTTCCCTAGCATACATGCTCTGGTACCTCTGAGACTCCAAGACTCAAAGTCACATGAAACTAGGGTAGTGGCAGGAGTGACTGGAATCTCAGGTAATGGACCAGGGACCCTCTGCATGCCCCCTTTCTCTGATGGGACATCAACAGCCAACAGTCATGATCTGATGGCCTCTTGCAAGTAGGCACAGCTGGCATTATGAAGACTGTAGATGATTTGCTCAGAGGACTGAGTTCTAAGCTACAATCTCCCCGGCTGTGGGTACTCAGGCCATCTGTCCCCATTGACTGCTGTGACCAGTGCTGTAACGAGCGAGCGAGCGAGGGGAAGACAGAAGGAATGCATATTCTTTTCTACACAGCATGTGTGCTGGGCAGCTCTCCAAGTCTCATGTGGAGACCAGGACCACCCTCAGTCGGCTTTGATTATTCGATTGGCTTTGTTTCCAGGGACGTTCTCTTGGGTCCTGGCCAGGCTGAGATTCTGGAGGTCTTCAAACACCTGACAGAACACAGAGGAATGAGTTGGGCAGGGGCTGCTTAAATGCTTCCCTCTTTACGTGAACAGACTGTGAATCTGCCGATGTGGAACTCACAGCCCTTCACGGAGATGGCTCTGTCCTCTGAGCAAGAGAGACAATGTACAATGTATTAGGGTTTCCAAAATGATTGACGTGTACACACACACACACACACACACACACA
>LOEQ01001213.1:271337-281876 GCA_001685075.1 Bramus lutescens
GTGCTGGACATTTTATTTGTTGAAGTCACCCGGAGGGTGTGAAGTGCAGTCTTCCTTTTTTGATTTGCACTTCCTTGGTGACCAATGATGGTAACTTTCTTCATGTTTGTTGGCCCACTGATATATTTTCTTTAGAAAACTGTCTCTGTCAATCATTTCTTTTCTTGATGATAGACAGTCTGACTGGGGATAAGATGGGATCTCAAAACAATCTTAATTTGCTTTCCTCTGATAGTTGAGGATGATGAACACTTCAGATATTGAGAGCTGTCTCTTAAGTTCAGCCCATTTATTGACCGGATAGTTTGGTTTGATTCATTCACTTTTTTTTCTTTGTATATTCCAGATGTTGATCTCCCGCCTGATGTATGGTTGATACTTCCCTCTAGTCTGTAGACTGTCTTCATTCTGGTGATTGTTTCCTTGGTTATGAGAAACCTTTTAATTGTGTGCGGATTCCGTTTGTCAGTTCTAGGGGTTATTTCTTGTGTCAATGGAGCTCCTTTTGAAAATTCATCGCTATGACCATACCGTGAAATATTCTCCCCTAATAGTTTCAGGTCTTTTATCGATGTGTCTTTGATATGGTTAGAATTGATTTTTGTTTGTGTCAAGAGACACGGAGATAATTTCATTTTTCTACATGTGGATATCTGGAGTTTCCGGCTCCATTTACTAAAGATGTATGCTTTTTTTTTCTTAAAAAACAAACCTGGTTTTGTTTTTGAAATTTTTGTCAAAATCAAGTGGTTGTAACTGAATTTACTTCCAGGTTTTCCTTCCAGTGGCCTGCATGTCTGTTTTTGTGTCAACACCATAGTTTTTGTTACTATGGTTCTGTAGCATAATTTGAGGTCAGGTATTGTGATGCCTACAAAATGAGTCTTAAAAGATAATCAATTAAACCATCACAGTGTACATGCATGGGCATGGTGTTTGTGGGAGGGTACACATGCTACCACTCTTGTGTGGGGGTCAGAGGACGACTTTTGTGGCATTTCTTACCCTTTACCCCTTTGCATGGGTTCTGGAGACTAAACTTGGGTCATCTTGCTTCGCAGAAAGCTCCTTTGCCTGCTGTGCTATCTTGCTAGTTCAGCATTGATCTTTTCTTTTACATGCTATCCTCTGGATTTATCTTAGAAACCTCCATAAGACACCTAGATTTTGAGTGAGATGATGCGGGGCCTGTGGATCCGTCAATCTAGTACTATTACCGTTTTATCATTGAGCTTTCAACCCAAGAAGGAAGTAACCTCGCCAGCTACTTCAAATCTCCTTTCACTTCTGCCAACAATGGTTCACAATTTTAGAGTATAAGGTGTTCATTGTGTTTCCTAAGGAAATTGTATGTTAACATTAACTAGAGCAATTAAAGTCTTCTCTGTAGCTCACAGTTTTAATCCCAGTCCTGGGGAGGCAGAGGCAGCCAGACCTCTGTGAGTTCAAGGCCATTCTGGCCTAGAGAGTGAATTCTAGGACCATCAGAGTGGTTATACAGAGAAACCCCGTCTTGAGAAGCAACAACAACAACAACAACAACAAAAACCAAAACACTTCTACGCACAAGATTGTGTCATCTGTGACTATACAGTTTTACTTCTTCCTTTCCAGTTGGGTTTCACCCCTTTCAACTTCTATCATGGTTTCCCTGGCTAGGCTCCTAGTGCAGCACTGAATGACAGTGCCAAGAGTCAACACCCATGACTGATCTCTGCGGTGCCCTGTGGGTCTTCACATATCTCCTCCACCAGGCTACGAAAGTTCTCAAGATTCCCGTGTTGCTGAGTGCCATCATCGTGAAATAGTATCAGATTTTTGTCAAACATTTCCCCCTTATCTATGGCAAAGATCGTGTGGGTTTTGCCTTCTATACTATTGCTGTTTTGTTACTAACTTTTAGTGGCTGTTCTCGCCATGTAGCCATATTTGCTGCATGCCCCGAGGACCAGGGATTTGCCATGTCTCACCTACACCATTGACAAGGGCTTCTCTGAGGAGCAGGGCAGTAGAGGTCCTCACACATATGCTGCCTGTGGATCTCTCGATCCTTTCTGTAGGTGCCATGTGTTTCTGGTGGTCGTGGTGTGGAGGAAGACAACCTCCCGGGAACGACCTGGAGATGTGTTTTTGGTATCAGCTTGCTAATAGCACGCATTATGAAACCAGGTAGGGGGGTGAGTGGGCGGAGCCAATAGAGTGGGCAGAGGCAGGAGGTTGGGAGGCGTTTCTCCTACTTGCTAATTTTGCAAACTCTGGGGGTACCCACTTGGGTCTAGGGTCTGAGTGCATCCAGAAGACATGTAGGCCAGTGCTAAGAGACAGTGGGTGTCATGAAGTCAGGGCTGGTGACCATCAGCTGTGGGCGCATGGATGACTCACCACCCCACACTGGCTGTGAGTGGAGACTCAGGACATATGTACTGTCAGTCAGCTGACAGGGTCCTTGTTTGTATGAAGCAGTGAAGACAACTGGAAAGTCAGAGCCAAAGTATTTACGTAAAGGCATAAGAAATTCCTATTTTCAGAATGTGTGTGTGTATGTGTGTGTGCGCACTTGTGTCTGACATGAGTGTGATGGCCAGAGAAGGACTTGGATTATTTCTCTCTGCCACATGGATCCTAGCAATTGAACTCCGGTCCTTGAGCTTGGCACCAGTCACCTTCTCTGGGGCGCTATTTTTCCAGCCCCAGAAAATTTCTATTTTTGGCATGCCAAAACAGCAACTTCTTGTGTCCAATCCAACTTACATGGAGTTTAAGAGCTGAATGTCTCAGACATTTCACAGGGCAAGCCCTGCCTTGGGTTGGATCCAGAGGGTACCTGAATACTTTCTTAGATGGCCATTGTCTTCTGCCCTGGTTGAAGGTGAGGGGGGACACTGCTTGTGAGATTTCTCCTGCCTCTTTGCTGAATCCCTACCGTTCTGTGACAGTTATACCTGGGACACAGTTTTGAGAGGGACAGGAATGGCAACATACAAGGACACTCCCTGAGTCATTGGAAGATGGAGAGGTGTTTTTGAGATTCTTTCATCATTTCAAAGGTGTGACTTGATATTAACTTTGTAAAGAGAAGCCTTCCTTTTAAAGGATAAATTGGTTTTATATCTGAGAGGTATAAATATAGATATTAAATAAGATATAAGAATATCTTAGTGCTGAAGTGAAGCACATATCTGGGTGTCAGAGCAGTAGAGTCTCCATGTTGCTCTCCCCTTTGCTGGGTTAGCCCCTCTTGCTTTCCTAAGATTTTATGACCTCGAAGTCTGGTTTGGTAGCTTGAAAACAAAGCTGTCCTCTCATTATCAGAACACTCAATTTCACCTTTTTTTCTTTTTGGTGGGGGTTGGATTTTGAGACAGGGGTTCTCTGTGTAGCCCTGGCTATCCTGGAACCCATTCTGTAGACCAGGAAGGCCTCAAACTCAGAGATCCACCTGCCTCTTTCTCCTGAGAGCTGGACTTAAAGGCACATGGCTCTACGTTGGGCACCAATTCTTTTCCAATGTCAAAATATGTGGGGTTCAGATTCAGTGTGTAGTCAAATGATTTGAGTTTCTTTGCAAAGACTGTTTGACTTCTGCTACCCGGAAAACCACATCCAGGCAAAAGAGAAGGCCCACTTGTGATGATCAGAGACTGAATGGGTCTGAGTAGCCATTCGCTCCCATGTTTGCCTGTGTCAGACTGTGCTTCTCAGCAGCTAGTGGGTTTTCAGAGGATCATCGCATTGTGTCCCGGATGCACAGCAGGGCAATGTGGTGCGAGTCAGTGCTGCAGTCTGCAGTGCTTGCTTCTGACACCAAACATTAAAAAAAAGAATTTTCTGTGTGTGTGTGTGTGTGTGTGTGTTTGCATACATGTGTGCAAGTGCCCATGGAGGCCAGAAGAGGGCGCTGGATCCTCTGGAGCTGGAGCTACAGGTAGGTGGGTGTGAGCCACTCAGTGAGAATCCTGGGAACTGAGCTCCTGTTGTTTGCTAGAACATCGAGTGCTCTTAACTGCTGAGCCACCTGCGCTTCTTCCCCCAAGCCCATGATGGCAAATTTCCAGTTGATTTTGATTTTACTGGACCTATTTCTTAAGGAAGCTGGCAGTCTGCCACATGCTGGGAACTACATGGATGTGACATACTCTGTATCTTGTCTGCTTTCCAGGGATTTCAGTCTCTGTGTCTGTGGCATCAATGTTAGCATTGACTCAAACCATGAACACAAAACAAAAAAGCTACTTCAGGCTATGACTAGAGCAATGGAGTGAAGGGAAAGGGAAACATGATAACATTCACCTGGTGAGTTGATGGGCAGGAGAAGCATGCGGAAGGCAAGTGAAGGCATTTTTGGAACTGTAGTACCTGAGGGCCAAGAATGACAAGTAGACCTGGGAAGGCTGCTTAGGTACAGGGCAGTGTCTGCAGCAGGGACCTGGGCAATGGGCTTACTGGGTTGTAAAGCTAGTAGGAAAAGAGGTGGGCAAAAGCTAGCAGGCTCCAGGGAACACGACACCCCAGATTCTCCCAGCTAACCCAGGTACCTTTCCTCCTCAGATGGTGGCATCACACGCCTCCGAGTATACGGTACTGGACAGAGGGACTGGACTTCATTGGACTCCAATGAACCTGTAGACCTAGTGGCCATTGCTTTTGGGGGAGTCTGTGTAGGATTTAGTAATGCACTCTTTGGACATCCAAATAATATGATAGGGTGAGAGGGCAACCCAGGAGCCAGCCTTCTTGTCGAAGACTGTGCACTGCCAGATGGGCACAGCCAGAATGATGCCCAGGGTGGAGGTGGGGACTCTCGCAGAGAATGGGCATAATAGATGCCTTCTTGATATGGGATGGGTCAGCAAGAGTCATGACCTTCTTAATTTTTGCCTAAGTTATTGCTCTAAAGAAAAAATATCAGTCAATCCCATGGCTGTGAATTCACTGAAATATCAACTCTATTGAAATTAATTTATGTAGTGATACTTAGGATTATGGGATGTGAAATTTAATGACAGAAAATCCATTCCCACATTCAAATTAAATCAAAAGATTGTTTCAGTAACCCCAGCCTTTTCTTGTAGGTGTCGGCAAGCCCAAGTCCATGGCAGATGGCTGGGAAACTGCCAGGAGGCTGGACAGACCCCTGTGCTAGAAGTAAGACTAGCAACAACTGTAGTTTTGAGTTTTTCTAGAAAATGTTTAAAAATACTTCTTTCAATTTACATCAAGTAAAAATGCACTTCTTTATGGATTCTCTTGAGCTCACTGTAATATACTTGTCTGTAATCTCAGCACTGGGAAGGTAGAGGCAGGAGGATCAGGAGTTCAAAGCTAGCCTTGGTTACTTTTGGCATTGGTTTTAACCGTCAACTTGATACAACCTAGAATCAGTTGGGAAGAGAATCTTAGAGATTACCCAGACCAGATTGGCCAGTGGGCCTGTCTGGGGGGGGGCTGTCTTTATTGTTAATTTATGGAGGAGGACCCAGATTGTGTGGGTAGCACCATTCCCTGGTTTGGGTCCCTGGGTCCTATAAGAGTAGAGAAGGCTAGAACATTGAACAAGTAGACAGCAGGGCTGTTTTTGTTTCTCTCTGCTGTTGACTGTGGATGGATGTGATGTGGCTACCTGATGGAGCTTCTGCCTTGACTTCCCGAGGTGACGGATGGTGACTTGGGATTGTCAGCCCACTATACCCTGTCCTCTTCCTTTGTATTGCTCAGAATGTTATAACAACAGAAACAGAACCAGGGAAGCTATATGGAGTTCTAGGCTATCCTGGGCTACATAAGACCACGTGCTTCAGAACACAAGCAGACAGAACACCCCGAAGCAAAACAAAACAAAACCAGCAAACCACTATAATCCATGGTCTAATTTTTTTTACTATTTTCTACATATTTTTTTTCAAATTTCCTACTACTGTATTTCTACTGTTCTACCTGGTGTGGTATTATACTAAATTTTACCAGAAGACTAAACATGCCTTGTTGGCTGTTCTAGTCAAAAAAATTTTTTTTAATGTTCCATTTATTTACTAAAGAAAGAAAAGAATCTAAACTTCATTTTCTCTTTTTAATTAATAATTAATTAATTACTAATTAAACATTAATCATTAACATCCACCATGCAGACCTGGTAGTGTCTTCATCTCCCACGTCATCTTGCTGGACCCCCAGAATCTACAGATTAAAGATACAAGAGATGAGTGAATCTGTTAGAAAACCTGGAGGAAACACTGATTCCTTAATTTCTAAGGCCCATGTTCCCTAGGGTGAGATGGGCTAAGTGAGCCTGTGACCCATAGAGGATGTTAGAGCCAATTCAACAGTTTAATCAAATCTCTATCCAACCAAACCAAACCCCATATTTTTTGTGGACCCCATTGAAAACTTACAACTGCTGCTGTCTCTGGGGTCTGATTTCCTGCTACCAGTCCTTCCTGCTATAAATAGAACCCTCCTTCTGGAGAAACAAGGCTTGGAGGCTAATCATCTTCAGAATAGGTGACAACTAGGAAAGCACTTACTTTGGAAGGTCAGACAGTTTAGAGGACCCACGGGCTAAGTAGATCAGCATCTTTGTGTCTGGAGCCCTCTTCATGAACTTATTACTAACATAGAAATTGTATTGTGTGTGTGTGTGTGTGTGTGTATGTGTGTGTATGTGTGCATGTGTTGGTTGGGTCTCAGGTAGCCAGGCTGACCTTGAACACCTGACCTTCCAGTTTCTCTCTCCCAAGTGCTGAGATTACTGGTGTGTACCACAGCACCACACTTGGCTTGCTTGCAGTATGCACCGTATGAGATGTCAGCTCCTCCTGCCAGTGTTTAGGTTGGCTGCCTTGAATCCAAGTTGACTTATGATTTGTTTATTATGAATTCCAGAGTGATGAGAACGGCCTTCTCCAGATCCCGGGTAGTGAGTGGGCAGTGTTCCGACTGGCACATCCTGGAGTCATCACTCAAATTGAAATTGATACTAGGTACTTTATAGGTAAGCCTCAGGCAGACCCTACTCTATAGGGCCTGTGGGAGTCCGCTGAGCTGCTGGTCTTTCCATTCAGCCATGCAGCTTTGGGAGGATCACTCTAATTCTGTCACCCAATGTCTCTTGCGAAGCCCTAGTTGGCTGGGTGGCTCATCTTATTGAAAGCCATGCAAAGGAGGAGCTCGCAACTCTAGGACAGAGGTTGTCTCCACTCTCCAGGCTGTGGACCAGTAACATGGAGAGAGAGAGGCCCGTGACCCCTACGAGATTCCAGGTGACTGCGAGGCAGGTTCCCCTTGGAAGGTGCAAAGAGCTTGTGAAAAAGACAGACAGGGGATTCAGTAGTAAAAATCTGGACAGCAGCCGGGTTAGTCTGTACTTGGTTTCTTATGAAATATTTATGTTGCCACTATATTAAGAAAACAGAAGACGTTACAGAAGTGTCTGTTAGGTGATTAAAGGATTGGATTGGGTATCTCATGATTGTTTAGCTGTCTTTGTAACAGATGGTGGCAGTTTATATTCATATTTTGAATGATTAGTTTTTTGAATGACTTCCAAGTCATGATTTTTAATATTGATTACATGAAGGTTCAATAATAGAATAAGGTCAGTGGGTATGAAGTGTTTTCAAAAACTTTGATATTTTTAACTCCCTTTTGACTGACTGTAGTTTATTTATTTAGCCTTTGGTGTGTATGTGTGTGTGTGTGTGTGTGTGTGCAGTTGTATGGGGGCCAGAGGTTAGTGCGACATGGAAAGACCTCATTGGAGATTGCACTGTTGGTCTCACCAATCCTTGAGACTGACAAGCTTATCCTGAGGGGCAGCTGACATGCCAGCTCTTTTGCATATGCTTGAAGTTTAATGGCATCTTTAGTTCCAGTTCTCTTCATGACTGGTATGGGATAACCTGTTTTCATGAAGGAGTTCAGTCAAAGGCAACAAACAATAAATCCTGTTAACCAGTGTTCCAAAAAGGTCATAAAAATAAGCTTCTGAACCCTTGGCATCTCTCAGGGACACTGTGTGAGACTCAGGAGGGAGGGAGCATTACAATATCCCTGGTAGCAATAGTATAATAAGTTATGTTCAGTTGGACCAAGGATGCACAGGTTAGTAAACACACATGCATGGACATGTCAGGGACAGGCTCGGCAGCTCTGATGTTCTCCTTGTGTTCTCCCTGCATTCATCCATGACTCACATGCAAGACACACGTTTATTCCAGGAGATGAACACTAATGGGGCACGCCGGCAGTGAGGGGCTTCTGCTAGGGTCCTGAATCTCTGTCTTGGAGTGTGCCTCACAAGATCGTGTGACCCTTCCCCTAGGGCCTCTGACCCTTGCCTGTGATTCTGTGCAGTTCCAAAGAGAAGAGAGTCTCAAGACTGTATTCTTTCACCCAGAGACCCCTTAGCAATCCTGGGGGCACAGAACATTGGGCAGGGCTCAGCACCCACTAGTGTAGCTCATGATTATAACTTCCCTCCTCCTCTTTGCCTTTTTCTTTACTTGAAAGATTTATTGATTCTTATTTGTATGTGTGGCTGTGACTGTGCAGGTAACCACAATGCTTAGATGGGGGTCAGATCCCCTGAAGCTGGAGATAAGGGCAGTTACGAAGCTCTCCTAACTCCTGAGCCACCTCTCCAGCCCCAGGATTTCTTTGTATTGTCACATTACTGTTGGCTGAGGTTTCTGTCACACCTGATCCTTTCAGTTGTTAAGTCCCAAAGAAATTACACAGAGGTCTACATTAATTAAAAACGGATTGGCCTATTATCTCAGGCTTCTTTGTAACTCTTATAACTTAAATTAGCCCATAATTCTTGCCTGTCTTAGCCACATGGCTTGGTACCTATTTCAGCGAGGCAGGGCACATCTTTCATCCTCTGCATCTGGGCCACAACTGCAGACTGAAACTTTCCTCTTCCCAGAATTCTCATTGCCCCACCTCTACTTCCTGCCTGACTACTGGCCAATCAGCATTTATTTAAAATACAAGTGACAGAGTACAGACCATTGTCCCACAGCACATTACAAAGGTGACATTGTAAGGCAAGTACTTCCCAGGTCCATTATGATTTCAGAGGTGCTATGTAGCAGTAAGCAAGCAATTTAGTTTGCAGCCTATAATGCTTATCAAGTACATCCAGCTTTCAAGGTATGGATGCATCCAACTAAGACATGGCTGGCTGTTTCTCATTCCTAGGAACTGCACAACTAACTTCTGCATTCCACAAAGCAGTGCAACTCCATTCTTTCCTTTCTCCTACACTATACTTCTTGCTTAGAGAGAACTCTGGCTTGTTCTTGATTTTTGTTGTGTTGTGGGGCTGGGAATCGAACTTAGGGCCTCATCCATGCTAGGCAAGTGTTCTACCACAGAACTGCCTTCCCAGCCCATTTCTGGATTTGGATCTGATTAATTTATCTGTATCCTAGAAGCTGAGCTATGCCGAAGGAAACAGTTCCCATGTCTCTGTTTGCTCCAACAGGCAATTCTCCTGACAGCTGCCAAGTGGATGGGTGCGTCCTGACCACGCAGGAAGAGGAAGACATGGTCAGGAACCAGTGGATCCTCCCTCCCATAAGACCTTCGGTGACGAAGGAGTCACCAAGGTTTGTGGGGTACAATTTGAGGACTGACTCTCAGTCTCTGGAGGAACCTGGGATCTTCAATAGCTATGCATCTCCCTACCACTGAGCTCCACCCCATGCATCTCCCTACCACTGAGCTCCACCCCTACGCATCTCCCTACCACTGAGCTCCACCCCTACACATCTCTCTACCACTGAACTCAACCCATAGTCTCTTTTTTTTTAACTTTTAGAGACAGGATCTTGATGAGTTTTTCAGGCCAGCCCTGAACTTGTAATCCTCCTGCCTCTGCCTCCTGAGCAGCTAGGATTTTAGCTCTTCAAACGAACTTCTCTGGAAGTCTTTGCTCAGTTTAACTGTAAATGAATGGACTATATTTTCACAGAGGAAGGTGGACTCTGACTTTCACATCCCTAATAATCAAAATTTTGCTATAACAAAAATCCATCATGTGCTAAGCATGCACACAAAGGCAAGTGTTCTTATAGTACATTAACTTATCTGAAGGGCACCTAGCACACATGTGCTAAGCATGCACACACAGGCAAATGTTTACATTTAACTTATATGAAGGGTGCCCAGTACACTTAAAGCTGCCATGCTGTGCCTGTCTGTAGGATGGACACCCTGATATGTGCTAGAGTGTCTTGGACAAGGGGAGTGGTCACCAAGGGTATAGTGAGGGTTCATGTAACCCTGAAGACACAAGTTTTTTTTTATTTATTAAAAATTTCCACCTCCTCCTCTCCTCCCATTTCTCTTCCACGCCCCCCACTCCCCCCTCTTTCTCTAGTCCTAAGAGAAGTCAGGGCGCTCTGCCCTGTGGGAAATCCAAGGCCCTCTCTCTCCCCTCCATCCAGCTCTAGGAAGGTGAGCATCCAAACAGACTAGGCTCCTAAAAAGCCAGTACATGCAGTAGAATCAAAACCCAGTGCCATTATCATTGACTTC
>LOEQ01001213.1:293378-308767 GCA_001685075.1 Bramus lutescens
GCAGGAGGAGGGGAGGGAGAACTGTGGTTGGTATGTAAAATGAGTTAAAAACTTAATAAATAAATTAAAAAAAAATAAATAATAGAACAAGATAATCGCGTGGTTTGGCACCTTCATAGTGCCAAACTCTGAAGGTAGAGGCAGGAGAATCTGGAGCCAAAGCCATCCCCAGCTACATAGTGCCTTTCGGGCCAGTAAAAATTTTACAAATAAGAACAAGAACTGTGTAGACCATGGCATGCTCCTTGAGGTTCTCATGGTCCCTGGCACTTATGCGTTTCTGATATTAATCGGCTCAGACAGTAGCTTAGGCACCCAGTGTTCAATGGCAGAGCTTTCTTCGTGGACACCTCCGCCCGCTTTCCACACTTAACACTGGAGCGTAGAAGAGTTTATTGCTCATTATCTGGTGTCTTTCTGGGTATGTTTATGTGAGGACAGCTCTCCTTGGTGCTAGCGTCTCTTTGGCTCAGGCTTTGCATGGCAAGAGCTGCTTGGATGCGTCCTGAGGGCGGACGGTTAGTGTGAGAGCAGGTGAAAGAGCAGAGACTTTGCTGCAGGCCAGTGACGAGGAGCAACTGTCAGGCAAGCTGTCCCTTAACCTATTCCAGGCATTTGTCAAGGCGTGTCTTCCAACTGGACCTTTCCCTCTTGGGAAGGGGTTTGTTACTGGGATTGTATCATACACCCCAAGAGCAGGCTGAGGAACGTTTAGCAGCTTGTAATGTTTGCCCACATTATGAGGGCAAGAGCCAGCGCCATCCCAGGTATCACCGAGCACCCTGGCAGCATGGTGCCACACAGCTATGCCCTGTGAGGACATGTCTTTGGATGGTTTTTCATGAACAAGAGCCCTTGGTGCCATGCATTCCTGGGAAGGTTGTATAATCTGGTTATTTGTCACCTGGGTATTTTGTGAGGTTGTTTTGGAAATGAGTTATGCTCTTTTATAGAACCTACTGCAGGGCCCAGAGCCAGTTGGCAGCTGTCTTGTAGCTGCAGCGAGAAATATTCCATGGTTACCCTCAGGGCTTGGTTCTAGGTTTAGTTTTACCACATTGGGCAGTAGGTTTATAGCCCGTTGGGTACTTCAGGCTCTGGCAGACAAGTGATGTGTGACTTACCGGAGCTAAGTCTGAGACTGTCTTTCCCATCTGACAGCAACAGCCACATTTGTTAGACTCCTCTTAGGCCGTGATTACATGGAGGACAGGGAACGGGAATCCTGAGTGTGTCCTTAATAGCTGCTGTTATTTAATTAGGCAGGTGCTATCAGGGGTAATGAGTCATTAACACATCAGAGGAGCAATTAGCCCATTGTTTCATAGTTGTAGGCAATCAAGCAGAAAGCCCTTCCTAGGGTGTCTGTACCCAGTGGAATTTCTCAGAGCACAATTGCTGCTGTTTTGCTGTTTTGTTTTCAGACCAGGCCTGTAAATGCTCGCCCGTTGCTGATATTCACAGAGGTTCGTTTACCCACTGCAGCGTGCGGGTTTGCATCATTTGATATGCAACACATAGCAGAGCAACAGTGGATGCATGCATGCACTTTCTGCAGCCTCCACTGGTCTCCTTTACCCTGGATCTCTTCCCCTACTCGAGTTTCTGCTACTAGCAGAGTTGTACATTTGTCCTGGTACCTTTCCCTTATCCACTTACCTTTCAGCTTGGGTAGTAGTTACCACTGTCTCCTGGGGGCTGCTCCCTAGTCAGCAGTAAGGTCATTCTGTTGTGGGACTTCCTACCCCAAGGAGGCTCACACTCAAAAGGATGGTTAAGCCACAAAACAAGAAAACCATAAGCGATATGAGGACAGGGGCGTTGCAAGCTACCTTCTAAACACTTAGCTTTGTGCACACTTTGTACACACAAGTCAGTCCAACTGTCATTCCTTGTCCCCCAAACTTCTGTATACAGCCAGCAGCTGTCAATGCAGAGACTTACAACTGGGTCAAAGTGCAGAGAAGTGATTGCAAAGTGCTCAAAGCCCTAAATGGGGGATCATATCACACCCCCAACTCCCAAGAGGGGATGGAAAAATTGTAAGAGCTTGAGATCAGAGACTATTGCTGCAAAACAATGTCTTCTGGACCTAATACGGACACTGCACTCATGAATTCTCAGCCGCTGTGGTTGCTAGCACAATACTTGCGCAAGATCAAGCCAGGCATCACTTGAGCCTACAGAAGGAAGGGATGTAAGAGGCCCCGTGTCTAAGCTAAGGAGATATTGGCAGTTGCTGGGCAGCACTAGTTAGGCTCAGTGGATTATAAAATTAAGACATGAAGTTAGAACTGGGGTATTGGGGGTGGCTGGGAGGATCTGGAAGGGCTGAATGGGAGGTAGCTAGGACTTCAATACATTTTATTCATGTGTGAAATAACCCAATGGTAATAAACAATGGTGCTAAAGCAATTCTTAAGACCCCCAAACAAACAAGGGTGGGGAGAGACAGGGAAGAACTCCTGAAGGCCACCAGGAGTGCAGAGACTGAGGAGAGCAATGACAGGGTACCCTGTTTCTGATTGCTGTGAGGAAAGGGTTGGGTCTGGGGAGTTATGTCTGTCAGTAAAATGCTTGCTATGTCTAAGTCCCAGTGCCCATAGGAAAAATCGGGGCTGGCTAGGCTTGGTGGCACATCCCTAATCCCAGCCCTTTGGAGGCAGAGGCAGGGGGGTATCAGTGCGTTCTAAGTCAGCCAGGACTACAGAGTGAGATCCCGTCTGAAGAAACCAAAAACTGGGCCTGTAGGTGCACACCTGTCCACTAATTACTGCTGCCCATGTGGGTGTGGACATAAAGTACCATCTCCTATAGTATGGGCAACATACCATGGGCCACACCAACCCTCCCGCAGCTGCCAGAAACGGCCACTAGCTCCTCAGCTAGGAGTCCCCTCCCACCCCTTCTCTGTGCTGGAGTGCTGAATGCTTGATCTTGTGTAGGTCATGGGCTGACAACCACAGCTCCCACAAGGTCACGGATGGAATGTCCTCATCAGGAAGATAATATCTTGCAGCAATATTCTTTGACCTTTGTCTTTTATACTCTTTCTACTTCCCCCTCCTGCCTCCTTCCAGAGACAGGGAGATCCTTGGGGCTTGCTGGCTAGTCAGTCCAGCCGGTTGATGAACTCCAGGTCCCAGCAAGAGACCCTACTTTATAAACCAAGGGATGGGTGGGTGGCCCTGGGGCATGACACCTGAGGTTGACTCTGGTTTCTACATGCATGCACATAGGCACCTGTATACTTGAGCAGGCAACACACACCACACAAGGTTGGGGCAGCAAAAGGTTAGGTAAGAGCTAGGGGTAGACAGAGTGGCTAAGAACAGTTGGGGGATAAGAAATTGGGGTTCCGCATAAGACTCAGAGCTGGCCACAGAGATGCTGATAGTTCAGTTGAGAGGAGCCAGACGTAAGATGAGACTGAGCATCTCCCTAGTTACAGAGCTGCACAGATGGATCTCAGCATTGTCGTCATCTATGACGGTGAGGTCTGGAGTGGACATGTGTGGGTGGTCAGCAAATCTGATAGGCTCAAAATGAGACCAAGATGCCTAAGTAGACTAGCCTCTCCTTCCTTGGGTGTGTTAGGGGACACTCAAGTTAACTTAATTTTAAGTACTTATGACAATATAATAGATATCACATTGCTTTTTTTTTTAATAAAACATCCTGCCATTTCATGGTCATAAGAATTCTGTAAGATAGGTCATCTCCACTGTAAAGAATTAGCAAACTGTTTGGCCAGTGGTGGCGCACACCTTTAATCCCAGTAGAGGCAGAGGCAGGTGGATCTCTGTGAGTTCAAGGCCAGCCTTGGAACAGGACAGGCTCCAAAGCTACAGAGAAACCCTGTCTTGGAAAAAAAAAAGAATTAGCAAACTGCTCTTGAGAGTAGCCGGTCACACATCTCTGCCCAGTAGAGCTGGGCTCTGACCTGCATCACCTGGCTTTCAGCCTGTGATTTCCTCCTGTGAGTCTGTGCCATTTGTCCCATTTTCTGCCTCCTGGTCACGTCTCTGTTCTGGCCACTGATAATCAATGGATACAGTAGATGCCAAAGTCCGCAGGCTTTGTATCTCCTCCAGGCCCAGCACACCTCACTCCTTTCTTCTAAATAGAGTTTCCAGGGTACAGGGTCAGTACATTCTTGCCTCTGTAGTGTGTGTGTGTGTGTGTGTGTGTGTGTGTGTGTGTGTGTGATGGGCTGGCCCTTACTTTTCCGTGTCTGTCACTCTCTTTGAAGAAAATCTGATTGTGACTTTTTCATTCACCTTGAGAGGTTCAGACAAGCTCCCTGAATTAGCAGGCTATGTGCCGTCTAGTGCTGAGCTGGGGAAGGCTTGGGAGGGAGAGGCGTGAAGGTGGGACAGGCTCCTGAGTCCCCTTACTCAAGGCAGAGCAAGGCAGGCCTGGAAACTGGCAGAACAAAGGTCTCAGTAGAGGTGAGCCCCCAGCCAGGTTCTAAGAATCTTACAGAAAGCGTGGGAGGGAGGTGTTTGCCAGACCAGAGATCGTCTCTGCTTCTAGGTGGATGCGGATTGGGAGGTGGGGCTCATAGCGTGAGAATTGGGGGGCTTAGCAGCGTGAGGAGTGGAAGGACCCCACCTAGTACTGCTGTGTGTGGGGTGAGGTATGCAGGACAGCCCTGTGGAGAGGGTGCCCCACACAGTGTACAACCTGAGGTAGGAGGACCACCAGGTTCTCCATATTTATGGGGGATGGCTCCTCTTGTATCCCTCTAGAGATAACTTTAAACTTGGGAGTGTAGCAGGTGTGGGGAAGAAGAAAACCTGGATTATGCTAAGCCACAGGTCCTTAGAGGCTGCTGAGCCTGTGGCCTATGTGTCCATGAGACAGGTTAGGGCTACTGACTGACAGTATGGAGTGGCTCATAGTGCTAGTGGCAGGGAGACACAGTGCTAGTGGCCTGATTCCTCAGATGGGACCTCCCATGCTGGGTGACAGTCAGTAATGGGGTGACAGGGAAGTAGGACTCAGGCAGGGTTGACCCTACTGCCAAGTGAAGGGTATGGAAGACTTGAACCAGGCACACAACAGCTGTGGGATATAAACAGAGACAGAAGGTGTGACCTGCGTGCGTGGGGATGAGGGCAAGGAGAGAGGCGGGGACCTATGCTGGCCACCTGGTGGGTTGAGGGACAGAGTCCAGTGGTCAGGGCAGCCTTTTAGTGAAGTCCATCACGCACTGGAATGACTCACAAGGGCTCTCTGGTCTAGGGTGCTGGGCCAGTCTGCCGCCCAGCTCAGGGGTAGCCTTGACTCCCCAGTCTTTTTCTCTTGCTTCTCTGTGCACTCCTGGCCAACAGGCTGGAGGAAGAGAGCTGTTATTCTCCTATGCCAGGATCCCCCAAATTTCCTGCTATTTGAATAGCCTGAGGTGACCTCCTGAGAAGGCCTCGTATTTGCCTCTGCATTTTCATTCTCAGGAAAGAGCCCAGCAGGCCTGGGGAATGTAGAGAAGTGTCCCACTGGGCTACCATACTCCACTCTGGTCTGAAAATGGAAGCTACTTGTCAACGCCTCTTACCCTGTAATTTGTCCATCAGAGCACAGAGATACCTTGGCCACCAGAGTGCATTTACTGGGTGTATCCCCATTATGGGCCATGTCCTCCCCCTCTGTCACTCTTTCCCTGACACTCTATGTGTCTCCTTCCTGCTCCCCACTACTTGGAGTATATGGCCTTCAGCCTACATCACCCCTACCTGTCACCCACTGGAGAGGTTGGGCTCCTGGTGCACACCCATCTCTCTGAGTCCCTGGGGACCTGTCCTTGGTGACCTACACTCTTGGTGGTTTTGGGATTCCGCTGTCCTTGCTGTTGGTACTGACTAGTATTTGCTCACCTGAAGTGAACTCTGAGCCCTGTGGTTTGTTTTGCAGATCAAGCTGGTGGTACATTGTGACATCAAAGTGCCTTCCCGGTGGCAAACACAGAGCAGGACATCCCGACATATAATGTGAGCTCAGTGTCATGAATGTCAAACCTGAGCATTTCCTGGCTCCTCATAGGTAGTGCTCTACAGCTGGGCCACCTGTTCTCAGCCTGTTCCTCACGTCCTCTTCTATGTCCTCCCCCTCTCCTCTGTCTTTCCGACCACATACCACCTCTGTGTGGTTGGCCTCCAAGTGTCCTTCTCTGAGGATGTCATCCAGTTGGGGTGCCATGATCTGCAACAGTTTCCCTGAGGTACAAAAGCAGTGAGGAAGGAGCAGGAGAGATGACTCAGAGGTTAAGAGCACTGGCTGCCTTTCTAGAGGTCCTGAGTTCAATTCTCAGCAATCACATGGTGGCTCACAACCATATAGAATGAGATCTGGCTACCTCTTCTGGTGTACAGGCACACACACAGACAGAACACTATACACATAGTAAATAAATCTTAAAAAAAAAAAACAGAGAGAAGGGAATGGTTCAGTTAGGCAAGCTTTGCTTCTCCCACCATTTTCAAAGTCTCAAGGACTGTGTCTTGGATGTCCCTTGCCTTCCTTCAGCTTCTAGAAGGGAGTCATTTAGAAACACAAGTCAGGGGTTCCCGTACTGCTTCTTGAAAATGCCAGACCTCAGAAGAGCCAGGCTCTTAGCAGTGGGCGCCTTTCTGGGACCTGTAATGTGCTGAGAAAGGGTAAGTGCAAAGAAAAACACTAGGAGCCTGGCAAGACGGCTCAGTGGGTAGAGACACTTGCCCACAGGCCTGACAAGTTGAGTTCAACCCTTGGATACTATAAGGTGCCATTCATCCCTTGTTCTCCACATTGGTTCTATACTCACATGTTCATACGTGTTGGCGGAGGCTGCTCATTCGTTCCCAACTGCCCAGATCTGAAATAATCACACAGAAACTGTATTATTTACAATACTGTTTGGCCAATAACTGACGTGTATTTCTAGCTGGCTCTTACATGTTGAATTAACCCATTTTTATTATTTTGTATTTTACAGTGAGGTTTGCGGTTTACTGGCAAGGTTCTGGGGTGGGCACCTGTCTCCTCTGGTGGCTACATTGCTTCTCCTTGACTCTGCCTACTCTCTCCTCCTCTAACTGCTTAGAATTCCCACCTTGCCCTATTCTGCATTGCAAGAGACCCAAAGCAGCTTCTTTATTAACCAATGGTATTCCAAGCATTCAGAGGGGAATCCCACATCACCTTTATATTTGTTACTGAAACTGATGACCTCAACTCCATCCTCTGGATTTACATGGTAGAAGGAGAGAATTGAGACTTCTGCAAGTTGCTCTCTAACCTTCACACAAGTTCTGTGACATGTACAAGCTCACACATGCACACATGTATGCACACACGTGCATGCATACATATACACTGAATGAAATTTAAAAATGTTTGGAAAGTACTAGGGCGTCTCTAAAATAATAGAAGTTCCAGTGTTTCTAAGTTTTGCTGACACCATCTTTTGTGGAGAATATGCCACATTCTTAGGGAATATAACTGACTTGCGAGTCCTGGTTAATGAAGACACACATCTCTGTAGCTACAGCTTGGGGCCATGGCCCCTTATGCCAGTGACTCTCACAGATGTGTTTCACCTCCTGATAGGAGTGCTGAGAAGTTCCACTAGATGGACCCAAATATCCATCTAAATGCAGCATCCTTCCACCAGGGAAAAAGCTGATCACATTAGCAGGGAGAGCTTGGGAGAGCTTGCGACTGTGGAAGCCAGAGGAAGCCAGGGAGCGGGAGCGGTTCTCTGCATCTGGTGCTCTGTGTCAGGGATTCAGAGCAGGAAGGGCTCTGACCTTCTCCTGCACTGGCATGGCAAGGCTGGCACGATTGTGGAGTGTGGCTTCTGTTCTGTGGCGGCAAAGCCTGGAGCTCCCTGGTGGGACACAGGGGTCACCACGTAGATGGTTGTGGCCATGGAAGTGTGAAGTAGCTCAGTTGGAGACTAAGGCTCAGAAGTGGGACCTGGTTCTGGTCTTAACTGTGAAGCCTGAGATTCTCACTCTGCAGGGACATCCTTCACCTATGCTGCTCTGTAGTGGGCTCCCCACTCTCAGTTTAGCTTGACGTGGAGAAGTAAAGAATATGGCGTGTGGGGGGTGGGGTTCAGAGAATTTTACTTCCTTTGTTTCTTAGAAGTGAACTGGTGAAAAGTTTATAAATCCTGGGAATGGTTTCCCAGAGACTCCCTAGCCCCCATGGGAGAATGTTTTAGGCCAAAGAGATAAGGTCATTGGAACTGGGGTGGGGGCGTAGCAGGCACATATTTTGTCTGTTGGTGAGCAAGAAAAATCAGAGGACAAAAGATGGCAATTAGCACCATGGCCCAGAGCTTGGCTAGAAGCTGACTGTGGCCACAGCATCATGTCTGCTGCATAGCTCTCAGGGCAGCTGTTTGCCTTGGGCCATGGCTTGTTGCCATGGCTCTTGGTGGAACCTCAGGTTGAAAACTTCTTTCAGAGGCTCTTCTGGTCTCAGCAGTCCTTCGTTTTTCAGATGTGAGACCTGGACCTAAAGTTTAACATCAGTGTATGCAATGAGTAGAAGCATCCAGAATCCCACCTGAGTTCCTTGACCAATGTGATCCTCTCCACTGGAAGTGGTGGTGGCAAACACAAGTAGGTAGCTATGGCCTGGAGGTATTTTGGCAGAACAAGTGTTTAGGAGACACTTGGAAGATACAGGTGTCAGAGTGAGGAAGATGGTCTTTGCTGTTCATAGGAGAGAGCTATCTTTTCCTGTGGAAGAGGAGGAGGAGGCGGCTAGGGAGCAGCTCCCCTAGGTCTGCATTACATCACAGGTTTTGCCGAGGCTGTGTTTGTGGTAGAAGTGAGGATAAGTGCTGGTCAAGGTAAAAGTTGATGAGTCCAAAGCCATCATTTTTTCCCTTCCGCTGTGAGGACAAATGAGAGCAGAGATTCTTGTGATAGGATTGGAGGCCACCCAGGGATCATCTGAGCAGACAACTGGCCTTTCCCTGTCCAATTCCTGCCAAGTGCAGGTTATTATCTGGGTCGTTGAGCCCCTTTGTGTCTCCTTGGGAAGCATTATAGTGATGGTGTCTCTCCCAAGGGAGAAGGAGAGTCGCATCAGTGCCCTGGAGTTGCAGTGGGACCCAGAGTTTAGTTTTATGCTTGGAAGCCATTTGGAGTCTTCATGAGTTGGTAAAGAGGCTTTGAATACACCTATCTGTTAGTTCACAAGCATGTCTTGAGTCCTCTGTACTGTGTGCTCTACTGTGTGTGTGCATACACACATGTATGCACCAATATGTAGAGGGCCAAAGGACAGATTCTGTTGCCGTATTCCATTGTTTTTGAGATTGGCCAGCAAACCCTAGGAATCTGACTCTCTCTGATTCCCCAGGGCTGGGATTACACTTGTACTCCATCACACATGACCCTTTCTCTCTCTCTCTCTCTCTCTCTCTCTCTCTCTCCCCCTCCCTTCCTCCCTCCCTCCCTCTCTCTTTTAAATATGTGGATTCTGGTGATCAAACTAAGATTCTCATGCTTGCAAGACAAGCACTTGCTGACTGAACCATCTTCCCAGCCTTTCCCACTTTATTTTGTATGCTTGGTATTTGTGCATGTATGCATGTTCACATATGTGTAGGTGCACATGTGTACATGTGTATCATGTGTATGCTGAGGCCAGAGTTTGGCATTGAGTATCTTCTTCAATCTCAATCCATTTTATCCACGGAGGCAGGCTCACTCACTGAATTTCGAACATGATGATTTTTATCCCTGCCCTTACTTTGCAAGTGTTGGAAGTATGGAGGTTGCTATGTCTTCCCAACTTTTAGAAAGGCATTAGGGACCCAAACTTGGTTCTCACACTTGCTTGGCCAGTGTTTTATTCACAGAGATAACTTCTTAGACCCTTCTCTCCCTTTAATCATACCAGTTTGCTGAGATAACAGCAGAGCTTCTAGAAGGTGTCCCGCTGGAGTCTGTAGCTGGTGATTCAGCTGCTGTTGTGAATTCTTCAAAATATACTAGGTTTCGGGTTTTGGAAGTAGGGAAGTTGAGATACACAGAGAACAGGAAGTTCAGCTGTTCACCTGTGCTTCATCTGACTCCTGCTGCCAGTATGTTTTCTGAGTGTATGAGGTCAGGGAAGACCGAGAGATGGATGGGCATGTCTACTCATGACCTCACTGTCCAGAAGGGGTGGAGTGGTGAGAGAGAGGGTCATGCAGTTTTAGAGACCATGGCTTTGACTTTGCTATTTAAGGACTTTCCTATTCAATTCAACTTGCAACTTGGAAAAAGGTGGGCATGGTGGCCAGTGCTTGTAATTCCACCGCAGAGATAAGGTGGAGTGCTGGGCTTCACTGGCCACCCAACCCAACCTCCTTGGAGAATTCCAGGCCCTGTCTCCAAAAAAAAAAGAAGCTGGACAATGTTTAGGGGAGGTTGCCCTTTATCCTCTGCTTGTTTGTGCACTTGCACACACACACACACACACACACACACACACAACGCAACCTGAAAAATACAGGCAAAATATAACATGTTTGTGTTAAAACACTTTTTTGTTAAGCTGTATTTAGAAAGATTGTTTTAGAAAGATTAAATTTACTCATTTATTTTACATCCCTACTGAAGTTTCCTCTCTTTCCTCTCCTCCATTCCTTCCCTCACCTCTCCTCTAGCCCCCTCCATTCCTCCTCTGTTTCTGTTCAGAAAGGGGCGGGCCCTCCATAGGCATCAACAAAGCACGGCATATCAAGTTGCAGTATGACTAAGCTCCTCCCCTTGTATGAAGGCTGGGCACGGCCACCCATTACGAGAAATAGGTTTCCAAAAGCCTGCCAAAGCGTCAGAGACGGACCTTCTCCCATTCCTAGGAATTCCACAAGTAGACCAAGCTGTACAACTGTCACGCATATGTAGAGGGCGTAGGTTGGTGCTACGTAGGCTCCTCAGCTTCGGTTCAGACTGTGTGAGCTCCTATGAGCCTGTGTTAGTTGTCTCTATGGATTCTGTTGTATAGAAAGATTTTTGACATGAATCATTTGCAGTTGTTGGAAACGCTGTGCCAACTCTGCCTCCTCCCATTTCTTTTTTTTAAATACTGAAGAAGCTGGAGGCTGCTGCTGGCTGGCTGCAAGTCTCTCTTGCCCCAGAGATTTAGTGGAGGAAGTAGATTCCATCCATTGGGACAACACATTCAACCAGTGTTTATAGTCTCTCTGAGAAGAAAATATATTTACTACAGTCTAAGTTATTCACATTTAAGGAAAAAAAATCCAAGAGATTACAAAGAAACTTGCAAGTCAGAGTTCTACAGTTGAATTCACAACAGTGTTAAAGAAAGCATAGGCTAAAAGAAATAAGCCTTCTACATTACACTTTTTTTTTGTGGGACAGGTTCTTTCTGTGTGGTTCAGGTGGGCCTAGAATAGATTATATTCTGATCTCAACTTCCCATGTGCTGGGATTATAAGTGTGTGCCACCACACATGGTCTACTTTACATTAATTTAATAAAAATGATGAGCCTTTGAAACTATCTTCAAGGGGTGGTAATTCCTGGGGCATAGCAAACGAAATAGAATATTTGTGTTTGGAAGAAACTTCTCAGTATACCTTCCCCATATGGCAATAATGAGCTAAGCCTACTGAAGTCACATGGCCGCCTGAAGACTGGGGGTGAGGCCAGGTGTGTGTCAACCGTCAGAGGACCATGCAGCATTTCCACTGGGTGTCTCTCTAGGCTCTGTGGCAAGGGACATGACTGTATTTTTCATATATAATTCTCCTTTAATTTTCTAATAGGTTACTATTTTCTTTTAATTTAACCACCCTAGGAAACATAGATTTTATTTTTGGGTTGTGTGTGTGTGCTTTATTTGTTGCTTGTTTGTTTTTTCAAGACAAGATTTCTCTGTGTAACATTCCTAGTTGTCCTGGAACTAACTCTTGTAGACAGGGCTGGCTTCAAACACATGGAGATCCACCTGCCTCTGCCTCCCAAGTGCTGGGTTTAAAGGTGTGAGCCACCACTGTCCAGCTGAAACATATTATTTTTAAGAAGTAGAATTTTGTCCCATTCATTTGAGTACCTTTACCTATATGGAAAGGTACTGTCTGAGCCGTGGGCAGATCTCAGTTGTTACAGTGTGGTCTCACCCGCCTGAAGCCCTGGGCTCTGTCCATAGCAGTGTGTAAACCAGAAGCATGTGCCTATAATCTCAGCACTTGGGAGGGGGAGGCAGGAGCATCAGAAGCACAGGGTCATCCTCAGCTGCATAGTGAGCTTGAGACCGGCCTGGGCTACATGAGACCCCTCCACAATACAATACAAATACAATACAATACAATACAATACAATACAATACAATACAATACAATACAATACAATACAATACAATACAATACAATACAATACAATACAATACAATACACTACAATACAATACAATACAATACACTATAATAATCAAAACAGTATATTCCTAACATTTCTGTTACAGCAGCAGACTTGAAGACTGTTCTGTAGGACTTGAAGTCTTGTTAAGGGTTGATCAGTGCATCAGAATATTTTTGCATTTCTGTAAATACACCCATGTTTTTTTTCCCTTTGCATTGTTTGTGTTTCCCCCCTCACTTTTAAGGTGGTAATGGTGGTTTTTCTTCTTATCCCTACAGTGTTTTCACAAACGGAAGATTATTTATCCCACCTATAAAAATTATTATACCCAAATTCAGCCTGTCAGATTGGAGCAGTGTGCTGGCCATGATTGGAGAGAAAGTCTTCCCTCTGGGAGGTGTTCAGAAGTAAGGCACCCTCATGGGAAATCAGGTTGTTGTTGCCTGGGTCCACCCCATCACCCACCTCATAATTCTTTGTTCATTACTCTAGCTTCAAATCTGCATTTCTCCTGTTTCGTCTTCCCCCTACCCAATTTATTTCCTGTTGGCAATCTTTCCCAATCATATCTGTGAGAATTCTGTCTGACCACTCTACATCCCTTTGGCACGGCTGTCATCTGCCCCATAAGACTGATAATGGCTTAGAGTGAGCCCTCAGGTCTCAGCATCACTATCGTACAGCTGTGTTTCTCTGACCTTGGCCTTTTGAATACTTCTTGTGCCAGTGGCTCATAGCCTCCCCACCTGGGCTTGCCCTGGGCTTGCCAGTCCTTAGTCAAACCTCTTCCTTGCTGGGACTATCAGGCTGTAGTGCCTCTTCTGGGGTCTTGTTAGGCCCAGGACATTTCACTGTCCTCTGACCTAAACACCCACAGTAGTGTTCCCTCAGCCCTCACCTGCAGAGACCTCTCGTTTCCTTGTCTTATTCTCCATTGTATTTGCTCCAGCAGTATCTGGATAAACTTCAGTTGTCCCAAGACCACAGCAGGATGAGAGCAGACTCCTAGGCTTGAGTTTCCCACAGAAGCCTCTGCTGTATCCTAGCACCTGCTCTGCCTGTGGCTCTCCTGGGTCTCCCGTCCACTGTGCTCTCCCGTGTTTCTTCCAGAATTGAGCCAAGGCAGCGGTTCTCAGGAGGGACCCCAGGAGCAGCACCAACAAAATCTGACACTTGCTAGAAATGAAATGCCCTGACCTTGACCTGGGCTCACGAGTCAGTCTATGCTTCAGTGGCCTCCCAGGGATCAGAGGGGCCCTGGAGGGAAGGCTAGTTCTGTGGGGGGTTCCATCTGCTCCTGGTGTCCAGCATCCACTTTCCTTTCCTCCTTCTGGACTTGTCCTACATGGCTGCAGCAGATGACACAGAAGGCCATCTGTCACATCTTATCCACAGCGGCCAGCCTATTCTCTACTCCACGGAAATCTTCCTTTGTCTAATGATGAACTCTCCTCCCTGAATGCAAGCACTTTGTTAATTTTCCTTTAGCTATGTGTTTATGTGTCCTGTTGGTATTTTGCCCTCAGGGACGGGCAGACCCCTGGGTTTTGGGTTTCTATGTAAGTCCCTCTGGCCACTCCAGGATGCTTCACCTCTTCCTACACAATGGGTAGCCTGCCTCCATTCTGCAAGACAAAGTTCCTTTTGTGTTTGGGAAGCCCATGGTTGAATTATATCTTCTTCCTCTTGAAACCCATGTTAGTCAGCTCTCTATTCTATAACAAAATACCCGAGGTAATCATCTTGGTATGGGAAAGGATTTGCCTCTGCTCACAGTCTCATTGGGTTTGCTTTTGCTCATGGTCTCCTTGGGTTTGCCTCTGCTCATGGTCTCGTTGGGCTTGCCTCTGCTCATGATCTCACTGGGTTTGCCTCTGCTCACGGCCTCCTTGGTTTCATTCTACAATTTTTGGCCCATTGCTTTTGGGTCTGTGATGAGGCACCACATAATGGTGGAAGTAAGTGACTGAAGATGCTATTAACCTTGTGGGGCAGCAGAGAAGGGGTTGTAGTCCTAATACACCTCAGAGGGCCTGACTCCATTAGTCCAGCTTCTTCATACCTGCTCTACCTCCTAAAGGTCCCATCACCTCCCAGTAGTGCTGTGGGCTGGGAACCATGCCATCTTACATGGATATTTGGGAGGCAGCAGACTGAGCACCTTGTACTTACCTTCATAGGTGGCTAGGACCATTGACTCTGAGGAGCTGTCATTTCCATTTGCATAGAACCTCGTCATTGTTTCTATATATAACAGGGTGACAGTGGAGTGAATAGAATCTGTTCCTAAATTAACCAGGCAGTGAGTACTTGCCAAAGAGTACTGAATGAAGTCATTGGGTCATTATAAAAAGGCCCATTATTTGCTAACAAATGCTGATTTCTTTCCAAAGTATTGTTGCAACAATGTAAGCCAATTTGTATTAATTTTAGCTGCTACTAGTTAAAATTAATTGAATACCAACCAAGAGCTGTTCATGTTCTCAAGATCCTCTGAGGACTTGTGCATAATGAAAAATACATTTTAATTAAAAAGCTCTAAGTGGAAAGTGTGCAGTTCAGGAAAAGTGGCTTCCACAGGCTTCCTGCCTCGCTTTGCATGCTTGCTGGGGAGTGCAGCTTCTCCCCTCTGCATGCGTGCTGGGGAGTGTAGCTTCTCAGGTATTTGACATGCTGGTCATTACCACAGGTGACAAAGTACTCCCTGTCCTGTGCTGCCATTTGCCAAATCCTATTCCATCTTCTTTCCTGTGTTCACAGGTTGTATTCGATGGATGGGCGTCTTTTGGACAACTCAAAGGATTTGCAAGACAATTCTTTTTATGTTGCTGCAGGACTGGAGACTTTCAAAGCCATTCCTTATTGGAAGTCCCCATGGGTCCCCAGTGAGGTTCAGCAGTGAGTATGACTTTTACCTGTCCTTTAAATTAAAAAATTATCTGTCTGTCTATCCACCCACCAACATGCATCCTTCCTATCTATCTATCTATCTATCTATCTATCTATCTATCTATCTATC
>LOEQ01001213.1:315267-325790 GCA_001685075.1 Bramus lutescens
CAGGGACAGATGAGTCAGAACCTTGCTGATAATCACAGCCACGTGGTGATACACTGATTAATAGACATGGGTTAAATTAAGATGTAAGAGCTAGCCAATAAGAAGCTAGAGCTAATAGACTAAGCAGTGATTTAATTAATACAGCTTCTCTGTGGTTATTTTGAGTCTGGGCCAGGAATGAACAATTGGGCTCCTACAACACTCCTGATGCTCTGGTTTTTCAAACTCCTTTCAGAATGTCCTATGAAGCCTTTCTTACAATGCTCTAGGGCTACTCTAGCCTGTAGCTTCAGATTCTCCTTGTTTCCCCCACAAATCAGTGGCCTATGAACCACACAGTAAGGTTTGCCACAGCAACGGCCTGACTCTTTGGTGCTAATTTTCTGTACTAGTTACTTGTCTCACAGCTGTGAGTAAGTAGGCAACAGGAACAATTTAATCAAACCGTCTTTGCTGGGACGTATAATGATGGACCATGAGGTGGCCATCACATCTTATCTTCAGTCAGAAGATGTGTACTTTGGCCATTGTATTTAGCCACCATTGTGAAGATGTTATCTCAGGGTTGCAGTGATGAAACACCATACCCAAAAGCAAGCTGGGGAGGAGAGAATTTATTTGACTTATTTTTCTGCATTTTAGCCCATCATTGAAGGAAGTCAGGACAGGAACCCAAACAGGGCAGAACCTGGAAGCAGGAGCTGATGCAGAGGCCATGGAGGGGTGCTGCTTACTGGCTTGCTCTCCATGGCTTACTCAGCTGCTTTCTTATAGAACCCACGACCACCAGCCCTGGGATGGCTCCACCCACCATGGGCTGGGCCCTCCTCTATCAACTGCTAATTAAGAAAATGGCCTACAGCTGGATCTAATGGAGGCATTTTCTCAATTGAGTTTCCCTTCTTTCAGATGACTCTTGTGTCATGTTGACATAAAATTATCCAGCACAGATGTCAAGTGATGAATAATGACATCGTCCCATGGATACAATTATATTTGTCTATGTAACTATGTTTCTACAGTTGTGGGCTCTGGTTAGCCTGGGACAGGAACCTTTGACTCCTTCTTTGGATAAATGGTCTTGAATTTAATCTGTGCATAGTAAGTTATATTTTAAAAGATAGGAATTTGTGTAATTCCTAGATGAGGAAGTCCTCTGGGGAGGCCTGGGAAGGGTGGACTGGTGGAAAATGTCAAGGACTGAACCTGGTACCTTGATATGTGCACCTGGGTCTAAGTCATTTATAATGAGCTGAGGTGTGTGATGTAGGAGGGTCATCTGTCTATATGTTACTTTCATTGGTTAATAAANTAGCCGTGCGGGAGCCGGGCAGGACAAAAAGCAGGGCCCGCTCCCCTCATTACTACAGGTGTGCTAGCACCTGTTTCTGGAGGTTGAGAAGTTCAGAACTGAGACAAATTAGCGAGAGACTTCCTACTTTGCCATTACATGGTGGAAGGCAATGGTAAGAGGGAGACAGTGTAACCACTCTAACACCATAGCAGCTTGAGCCGGGATGCTTACCACCTCCCAGACCTCTTATGAGGGTGGCTGTCCATCAGGGAGATGTGGAGGAGAATGAATGCAGATGTCACAGCAGCTCAAAGAGCCACAGAAAAAGGCCAGTCTTTGCTTAGACACCAATACAACACATCCTGACTCTACCTCCTGGGCTTATCAATCCCCCTGCTCCACAGACAGTCAGGAAAAGTCACTAAGAAGACTGAGATGATGGGTCTCATGAAGAGAAGGACAGTGCAGGCTCATGTTCCCTGCGGATTGCCTAATTAAAGGATATGTAATGGAGCTTTAGGCCTTTGGGGTTTCTAGGTGTGTAGAGCAGCTCAGAGGAAGCTAAGAAAGCCCCTGCGAGTATTTGCTTTAATGAACAGATCAAAGCATAGAGTATCCATGATGCCTGCAGAGACCTTGGTGAGATGGAAGGTTCTAGAGGCAGCATGTTTGGCTCATCGGATGTGGTGGATATTCCTCTTCCCTCATCACCCCTCCTCTCCTCAGCACACTGTCTCTGGTCTCAGGCTTCCTGGTTGTGTGGGTGGCCTCCTCAGCACACTGTCTCTGGCCTCAGGCTCGCTGGTTCCATGGGTGGCCTCAGTTGTGTGGTGTGTACTGAGGTAAGAGTGCTGTTAAGGAGAACAGAGTCTGTCTCATTTCAGTAGTGAGACGTTTCTGAGGAACCCTTAAAAGACCTCTCTTGGGCTTCTCTTCTAGTCCTTCTCATAGCCAGGCAGAGGCACCTGAGCCCTGATAGTCAGTTGTGGTTCATTTCTGGATCCCCTGAAAATTATGATGGACACTTAAAAACTAATTGCAGTTTAGTTTGAAAAAAAAAAAAAAAAGAACAAGNGTAGGCGGCTGCCATATAGTTCATTAGTGTTTATCTGCACTCACGTACTCTTTTACATGACAGGGAGGATGTCTGTCCTCCTGAGGCTTCTTCCCCTGGCTTTAAATGGGTACTGACCGCCAAGAGCCTTGCAGGGACCTGGTGCTTTAGGTTAATAAGGCGCTGTATCCCCCACCCCCACATCCAACTTCCTTTACCCTTGGGATCCACCTCTCTGAAGTGTCGAAGTTGTAGATGAGCGTGGATGTCCTGGGAATTCTCATTGATCTTAATAAAAACCTGGAGTCAGATATTAGGGATGAAAGCTGAGAGATCAGAGGAGCAGAGCGGCCAGCCACTAGAGTTCTTGTCTCTATATTCCTCAGAGTGGAGGGGGCAAGATCCTGTCTCCACAAATCCTCAGACTGAATGGTGTATCCTGTCTTCTTCTGCCTTATATTCCTCTCTTGGCCCAGCCATATCCCTTCCTGTGCTGGGATTAAAGGCGTGCAACTCCAAAGTACTGAAATTAAAGGTGTGAGCATCATCATCCAATTCTGTTTCTCTTTTAGACTGGATCAATCTTGTGTAGCCCAGGGTGGCCTTGAACTCACAGAGGTCTGTCTGCCTCTGCCTCCTGAGCGCTGGGATTAAAGGTGTGCGCCACCACCGCCTGGTCTCTATGGCTAACTAGTGGCTTAGCTCCATACTCTGATCTTCGGGCAAGCTTTACTTGTTAAAGCACAAACAAAATGTCACCACACATGGACCCTACCTTGGGCTCTTTGCAGGGGCAACACTTGCCTCTTCAGCAGGTGCACTGCTGGCTTTTCCAGGGAGTGGCTTCTCTCACCTTCGTTCTTTTCCCCGTCACTTCATCTGGCTTCTGCTGCTGGTTGCTATGCGTGAACTCACGTCCACACTTGGTCTGCTTAGCAGTTCTCCACACAGTGACCTTCGCTTCCACCTGGAACCTCCAGCTACTCGTTTCCCTAAGAATATTTTCTTTTCCCAGCAAGCATCTTGCCGAACCAGCTGAACCGGCGCTTGATTTTCCTTCCTCTATGGTCACTTCTTTCTAGAGCTCAGTGAAGGGTCTGGGCTGAGGCTCCTCTTCTCATTTGGTATCTACATTGTCCCCTACATGTTAGGAAAAATCTGAATCACACATCTTTGGAGTCCTACAGTCCTCTCACAGATTATTGCTGACCTTGTGTCTGCCATCAGCCATCCTGAGGGTGAGAACACAATTAGAATTTCTACTCCCATGTCCCCAGAGATTGACCCCTGCCTGTCTCGGGGTGTGTGTGATACTCTGACTCATCCAGAGTTAAGAGACGTTCCCAAGACTAACCTTCCAACTGTTCTGTATCCAGATTGTACCACTGTTTCCTGCTGTATGTGCCCAGAGCCAATCACTGTCTCTCAAGATCACCACTTCATACGGCGACATCTCATGGCCAGGTCTTTGCATACCTCCTGCTCTCTACTCTGAGAGTGCCGTCTGAGAGCCCTGTGCTTCACCTGTAGCAAGCTTTGCAGCACTGTCCTGGCTGCTGGCATGCACGTCCAGTTCCCTTTTTGCTTATTAGTATCCTACATCCTTTTCATGTTAAGTTAAACATCGCTGGAGGCAGGCAGTCTTTCACCGGCTTCCCCTCTATGCTAAGCACCGGTTTGTCCCCCTCTGTCCTGTGTGTCTTTTCACAGCTGTAGCTCTGTATTCAAGCACTGGCAGTTTAATGAGTGTTCATCATCTCCAAACGACTCCAGCTTCTTGAGGATGTGTCTGTTTGCTCTTAAGATCTCTGGCATCTCTGACAGAGTGTGATGCAAAGTGGCAGGCGTTTTCTCTATGTTTATTGGATGAGTGAGTGGCATGGTGGTGGTTGTCACATCAGCTACCCTTTGAAATGTTTTTTTTTTTAAATGTAGTTTGAACAGTTCTTAAATAATAGGACTAAGATTACTTTTCCATAAGATTGTAGGAATGTAACACCCACACCACCCTAATGAGATTGAGACATTGACCACAAACCTGCATGTCTGTATGGCCACACAGCTCCGCTCTAGCATGGTCCGGGTCAGCTGGCTGCAGCTGCTGGGTCCCCAGGACTCTTTGCTAAGGGTACATCTTTACCTATTCCTAGTTCGTTACCATTTTAGCTCATGTGTGCTGGGTACCCTGCCTTCCCCTGCCCGTGGTGGTAGCTTTGACTCATCCTCCAAGTTGTCATCTCTCCTTTGGGATCAGGACAGCAGAGGGGACCTTCCCTCAGTGGGTGTCTTGTGTGATGCTATGAATGAGCAGCCTCTGAGGACGTGTGGTGCACATGTGCAGCTTGCGGCAGCCCTGCTAGCTTGTCTCAACAGATGCAGCATTAAAATGCAAGTGGCCCAGTGACAGAACCGGCTCAACTCTCCCTGAGTGGGGAGTAGGTTTAGGACGCTAGTTAGTTGGGTCACTGCCTCTCTCTGACACAGCGGGCCCTGAGACCCGGTAAGGACAAGAAAGCTGAGGGAGAATACTCTGTTCTGAGGGGCTGAGGACAGCCAGACTACAGGGGGTGCCTATGGAGCAGAGAACAGCCCTTTGACTGGGGTCCCCATGTGTTCACCAAGAGTTATGAAGGAACTACTGTTTGCTAACCAGTGGTACCTGGCATGGCTATGGCATTTTAAATGAATACTTATAAGTATTTATTGATGTATTTGTGTTCATATGGGAGGGTGTATACTTGACACATCATGAACGCAGTGGTCAGTGGCTATCCTGAGTATTGTCATCATCCATTTCATTTGTGAAGTATTTCCTCTGGACCCCAGGCCAGTTGACTCAGGAACTTCTGGGGGAGACTCCTTCCTCTTTCCCGTCTCGCAGTAGGAGTAGTTGGATTACAGATCTGCACATTGGTGTCCAGGTTTCGTGTGGGTTATGAGCATCTAAACTCAGGTCTCCTGACTTAAGCGGCAAGTGCTCTTACTCACCTAGCCATCTCCCTGGACCCTTATTCATTTATTTTTGAGACTGGGACTCGGTAGGTTAGAGTTAACTTTTTCTGTAGCCCAGGCTATCCTCAACCTCATGATCTTCCTGCCTTGACCTCTTAAGTTCTGGAATTATAGATGTGTTATCACCATGTTCTGCTCCCAGTATTTTTCTTTACATGAAAAGAATTTATAGAAATTCTCTCTAAAGATTCCTCCATTTTCTTGGTGGAACTAAAGGTAAAAAATGTAGCAAACAATTATGTGTTAGGAAAAAGTTCATATCTCCCCTTCCAGTTCTGTGTGTAGAACTGGTCTAGAATTGCATACTGATTCGTGTGCTCTCTTCTTTTTTAGAGGAGTTTGGCGCTGCCTATGACTCAGCTCAACAATGTATTTTCTCCCCAGGTACCAGCAGAAATTGTTAAAGAAATTGATGAGCTAGGCGGCAACAGCCCTGACCTGGAAAGCAGCGTGGTGAGTGAATTTTGTTTTCCTTATGATGGTAGGGTTCCAAGCTACCTTCTGTGATAGACTGGACAGAACTCAGGGATGATGGAAAGGGATCTGGGACTACAGGCTGGTCCCAGATCACAGAAGTGTTTCAGCGTGGAAGCACAGTGTATTTTGGGAAGTCACGTGGGTAATTGTAGTCACTTGCATACCTATCTTAATTGTTCTTTGTTCTTCACTGTACTTCACAGCCTGGTCGTACAAGCTTTCCTCTGGCAGGTTTTAGTGTGCAGACAGGTTGGGGTGGTGAAGTACAACCACTTCTCGGTGGGTAGCACCCTGTAATGAGACAGCCATCCCGTACCCACCAATGGGTGCTATGTCCATAACCCCTCTCCGGGAGGTCAGGCTTTGTGTAGCTGCCTGCGGATGACAGCTCAGGTCTGTGCAGCATACAGGGCTGTAGCTTTCTGCTTTTTTTTCTTTTTGTTTTTTTTTGTTTGTTTGTTTTTTTGTTTTTCCTGTCCAGGTTTTTTGGAAATGTCATCTGGGGAGGCAGTGTATTCCAGGCTCTCTTGAGTCCAGATGGTGACTAGTCTACTTAAGATATGTACACTGGGAAAGCAAAATATACTTTCCATATATGATCATGTCACTAAGGAATGGATGGTTTGATTTTTTTAAATATTATTTTGTTTCTAAGTGTTTTTTAAAGTAGTTGGTTTCAGACACTTGGTCAGCCTGAGGGGATAGTGAGATCTTGTCCCAGTCAGGCTGTTCCGACACAGTGCCCTCCACGACTGCAAACAAACACAGACTTCAGGGACAGTCAGGGACAATGAGTGGGTGCTGAAGGTGCCCTATGCTCCCTGGCTCATCATTCAGCTTGGCAAGTGGCCTTTGAAGGAAGGCAAAGGATCCACAGGACATTTGTTAGGTTTTATAAACATGCCAGAGCAGCTTGGGAATCTCAGAGTCAGAGAGAATGGCACCTTCGTGGAGTCCATCCTTCCTCTGTCTACAACCCTGAAGGATTGGGTTTGGGGGTGGCTTTTAGTGAGAGGTGGTTACTGTGTGTGTTCAGTAGGATGGGGATACTTTCAAATGAAGAGCAAAAGTTAACTTTAATTTTTCAGGTGGTACAGAGTAAGGCTGTTCTGGGAATGGAACCAATAATGAAGGATGAGGATGAGGATGAAGGATGAATGATGATGCCCCAGAGCATCAAAGGGTAAGGGTGAAAGCCCTGCTTATTCCCACAGGGATCATAAGGAGATAGGAGATGGTGCTGTTGGGTTCAAGGCAGGGTTGCACACACATTTTGAAAGCTCTCTGCACAGGTTCTTGGCACCAAGTTTGCCCGGTTGTGCTGATTCCCTGTGGAAATCTGCACAAGCCCCTAGGAGGGGTCTCATGTATTGGTAAGCTGGTACTAGCTTATGGCAGATTTAATTTTAAAGAATGATTCAAAACATCCCTTTGAAGGTGAACAATTATTGTTGGATTATCTGCAGACCTAAATGCCCATCTTTAGTGCCAAGACCTAAGCTTTGGGATGGAAGGTGGCAGAAAGCAGCCATTCCTACTGTTACTAAGCACTTGGATGGTGATGTGGGCAGTGCATGGCAAGAGGGAACATGCTGGGGCACCCTGAGCCTTCCTAATTACTCTGTGTGAGCCATGCAATGGTGCTGACCCATTGCAGGCTCACATTGACGCCTTAAGGCATGTATGATGAGAAAAAGGGAAAACTTGATGGAAAACACAACTTGTCAACACTTCAAAATTTCATGGTCTGAAATAAATGGATGGGACTATGGATTTCAACCCAGATTCACACCAAAGTCTGAGTATTTATTCCCTGCAGCGAGCCAAACCAGCTATCCGTTTTTCTTCTCAGAACAGATATCTGCTGTCAGGTTTCTCAGAGGCAGGGCAGCATCAACTGCTTGGTGCTAGGTCTGAGGACATCCTGTTCTTCCAAGTCTGCACCCTCTCTCTTTGCTTCCCAGCATGTCCTTCACAAGGGTCGCCTCTGTTCTCTTTGTGTATTGGTATGAAACACACCATAAACCTGTAAGCATTTGACCCCCAACTCCAGCCATGTGTTGGAAGGTTCTTAGTGATCTAGCATTTGTGTGCACTATAACAGCCAGTGATGATTCTGGGAGAGAAGCCACACTCTGCTGACCTTCCCAGGCCAGCAGGCCACTGTGTTCCATGTCCACTTTCAGTGAGTCACTTGTACATTAGTTGATACCTCTATTTTTACAGCATTTGAGACTGGCTACATTAAGTTCCTTAGATGCGCCGTTGCT
Organism: Bramus lutescens; assembly: GCA_001685075.1. NCBI lineage: Eukaryota > Metazoa > Chordata > Mammalia > Rodentia > Cricetidae > Bramus > Bramus lutescens. Next base: position 323,375 of record LOEQ01001213.1, read on the forward strand.
GGCCTGGCCACTGTTAAGATGGGCTGTGAAGTCCTTAAACAGCTGAAATGGTCTCATTGCTTTATATGTCCACCAGACTAGCTTTTCTTTTTAAACATTCTTTTTATTTAATCTTTGTGTTTCACAACATATACCTCAGTCTCATTCATTTCCTGTCCCTGCGTATTTGCCCTCTGCCCTTACAGAAAAGAAGGAAAATAGTCTCATCCTGGAAGTTGTAGTGTGACAGAGTCACACAGTAAACCTTTTTGTCTATGTATCTTTAATTGCAAGTGTTCATTGCAAAGAGTCATTGTCCCATACTGTCTCATATTCAGTTACAAAGCATCTGTGGATTTGCTCTGAGTTACCTATGACTAAGTCATTCATATTTAAATAGACATACAATCCCAGAATAAAATGCTAGTTACCTTGTGAAGCTGCAAGAGATATTGGTGGTATGAACAATATCTTGAAATATATTTCTGATATTTGATTGTAGAATTTGTTGTCTTTTTTTGGTGTTAAATATATAAGCTTTCAATAGTTTTCAAGTGTTGAATTCAGTGGCATTGCTTACATTCATGATGCTAGACACAATCAATACCTAAGACAGTTTTATCCACCACACAGTTGGCCCTGGAAGCAGGCTCCCTCTCCTCTGACTCCTCCAGCTCCGAGGCTCAGCACTGAGCCCTGGACATAGCCTTCGCCTGAAAGAGCTTTTCAGATGCGTTTGTTAGGATGAGACCTTCCTTAGGGCTCTGCCCGGGAGTTGTGGACAAGCATGTTCATCTTGTTATTCTATGAGCAAAATGAAAATAAACGAAAACTAGAGCCATGCTTCTGTGTGAGAGCTCTTCATCCTCAGGACCCTGGAATAGGCTAAGTGTGCAGTCACAGCCACCCTGACAACTTCCATGCTCAGTACTGTCTCTATCATCAGAGTGGAACGTTACCAACAGTAACACATGTGAAAAGCCCTTCTGTGATGTGGGAAATGAAATGTGTTCTTTGACCTTTGACCTGTTGCAAATTCATGACTTTAGTTAAACTGGGTGAGTACTACTAGACTCAGTGGACTGGAATATCTTCCAGCTCTTAAAACCACCTCTCTCTCTCTCCCTTCCTCCCTCCCTTCCTCCCTCGCTCCCCCCTCCTCTCCCCCCTCATTTGTTTTGTGGGTACTGCGGTGCACTTGTGGAGGTCCGAGGACAACTAGTATGAGTCAATTCTCTCCTTCCACCATGTAGACCCCGGGGAATGGAACCCAGGTCATCAAGTTGGTGGAAGGCACTTTTACCAGCTAAACCATCTCCCTGTCCCTGTTGTCCAGCTCCTATGGTTTGAGGTGTAGTCCCACTGATTGTAAATGATTTATGGAGAAGTATCACTTTAAAGATTTAAACTGCCTTATGATTTTGTAACACTGGGTGTAAAGATTTTAGAAACATTAATTTCCTTTGTAGAATATAGGAGAAAGTCTGATTGACAGGCTGAATGGTGTATGCCCAGATCACATTAGACTGTGAAGATGGACTAAATTTCCCACCACTCTAGTGAGCCTTCAGGCCAGCTCTGTAGGGTGCTGTAGACAAGCCTTCTGCTTGGAAATGCCAAACGCCACAGGACTCCCAAGGGTTTCCTGACATTGAGTTGCCAATCTTTTAATTTTTAAAGAAGTTTTCCATGCCTTGGAAATCCTCTCTAAAAACCGCAGAGTTGGAGGGTTGGTGCAGATTAAAGTCCTGACGTGAAATCACGAGGACTCGAGTTTAGATCTTCTGCACTCGCAGGGACACTGAGAATGGCGGTGTGCACCCGAGTCCTCAGTGAGCATGGTGCATGTGTGGGTCCAGGTGTGGAGACAGTGTGCATCTGTGTCCTCAGTGAGCATGGTGCACGTGTGGGTCAAGGCATGGAGGTGGTGTACACCTGTGCCCTCAGTGAGCGTGATGCACACGTGGGTTGAGACGTGGAGGCAGTGTACACCCGTGTCCTCAGTGAGTGTGGTGCATGTCAGGGTCGAGCTGTGGAGGTGATGTGCTCCTTTGTCCTCAGTGAGTGTGGTGCATGCGTGGGTCAAGGCGTGGAGATGGCATGTACTTGTGTCCTCAGTGAGTGTGGTGCACATGTGGTTTGAGGTGTGGAGGCTGTGTGCACCCATGTCCTCAGTGAGCGTGGTGCATGCGTGGGCTGAGAGGTGGAGACGGTGTGCACCTGTATCCTCTGTGAGCGTGGTGCACACATGGGTCAAGGCGTGGAGATGGTGTGCACCCGTGTCCTCAGTGAGTGTCGTGCACACGTGGGTTGATGTATGGAGGTGGGCTGATTCCTGAAGCTCACTGACCAGCTAGCCTCGCCAAATAGAAGAGGCCCAGGTTTAGTGTCTTAGAAAATAAGGTTGAGAGAAATCTAGGGAAATACCTTTTTTTTT
>LOEQ01001213.1:326484-341096 GCA_001685075.1 Bramus lutescens
TCTTCCCTGGCTCTCTAGATCCCCATTATGTCTTCCCTGGCTCTCTAGGTCCCCAGCATGTCTTCCCTGGCTTTCTAGATCCCCAGCATGTCTTCCCTGGCTCTCTAGCTACCATTCCTCTCCTGCCACCCCACTCCAGCCCTTACTAGAGTTATTTGTGTACCTGGACCGGAGTCTATAGATGACCTTCATTCATGTCCTTCTTATCTTTAGTTCTCTCCCCATTCCCAGGCACACAGAAGTAGTGGATCTTGAATCTGATGGGGAACTGGCAGACACTAGGAAACCCTTGAGAGTGGCCAGACAGCAGCATGGGCCAGTTGAAGGTGGAAAGACACAGAACTGGGCATTAGTCTCTAAATTCTGTGTGATTATCCCCAAAGACATAGTATTTTTTCTAGATGAAAAAACAGACGTTTTGTCTTTGAAAAGAAAATTAATGAAGTCAAAAGTTAACTAAAGCAAGGAAAAAATAGTTGTAATGCAAATCAAATTTCCTTAATTTACAAGAGCTCCTAAAGTCATGAACACAGTGACAGCCTAGTGAGAAATAGGCAGAGAGACAAGTGGGACACATACCGAGAAGACAGATTTCTGGGTTTTAATACACCCGTTTCAGCCCTAATTAAGAAAGAGTGATTAACCAATTGGGTGTTTCCCCCTTAACTCAGGTTGAAGATGTCCAATACTTAATATTTAGATTAATGATTTGTTACAGAATATCTTTGCAAGTAGTTGACAATATTTATGTAAATATAAATGCAGAAAAGCTGTAGTACTTCTTAGAGTAGCTTTTGAATTGGTACAGCCTTTTAAAGGTTATATTTAAAAAGGTTAATGTTATGTGTATGTGTATATCTGTGTGTTTGTGCACAGGAGTGTAATGCCTGTGAAGGTCAGAAGAGGGCATCAGATTCCATGGAGCTGGAGTTGCAGAAGGTTGTGAGCATCCTGACATGGGTGCTGTAACCAAATTCTGGTCCTCTTTAAGAACAGCAAGAATTAATTTGTAATCCCCGAGCCATCTCTCTAGCCCCTGAGTGCAGCCCTTCAGAAGGGGAGTTTTATTTTTTATTAGAATTAAGTCTGCACACATCTTTCCTGGCTATCAAAATGATGGCTAGGGGTTGCCCTCCAGTATTAATTAGTAGCAAATGACAGAGACAAACTAGTAATCACCCCTGGGAGTTGGCTAATTTGTGATTCTGCCTTCGGATGGAAGACCAGATGACCATAAAAACTGTAGGTGGATCTGGACCCTATAGAAATGTGGGAGCTCTCAGGGGTTAACTGAGCAAAACCAAACCAAAATGCAACAGAATAGGAGGTGGTTACCTTCGTGTGGCTGTGAGCATACCCTGCGAGGACAACCCAAGGGAGAAAGACTTGGATGACTCCGGGTTTCAGAGGCTCTCAGACTATCATGGCAGCCAAGGCACAGCGACATAGTCCTTCGTCTCTCCTCCGACCTTGGACCCCAGTGGATAAGCTTCCAAGGCCCTCCCCAAGGAAGCCAGTCCTAGGACTAAGCTCCTAGACTCCAGAGCTTCCCCAGACAGCCCCACCAACTGGAGACAAAGTCTGTGGGGGAACATGTCACACTCAAACCCAATACACATCTAACATACTGTACATAAAATAAAAATTTAGAAGAGTATAATGCTGAGCCAAAAGGGAGGAGGGATCAGGAGGCACAGGGCAAGGGGGTAGCAGCTTGGAGTGGGCGTGAGACTTTGCATGAAAATCTGTGGTATTTTTGATGAGGAAGAATTCGAGATAACTGAGGAGGTGAGAGGAGACCAGGAGAGGTTAAGGATTTATTTATTTATTAAGGATTTAGTTTCTTGCAGATACTTGACCACTTGTTTTTATTTTAATACTAGGAAAAGGAAGTGGAAAGACTTTACGAAGATATCGACAGAAAGGTTTGCATTAACAAACTGTAGTTCTGTTTCCCATGCGGGAAACAGGGTGATCCACGGACCCTCAAATCTATCAGGTGCTTTTTAGGAATGCAAGATCCTTACCTGTCAGAAATCCTGGCCCAGTTCTTGGGGTTAGACAACAAAGTCAGAGGTAAAGAAACACCCCCAGACAGGCGGATGCTGTCTGCTGTGAAGACAGAGCCTCCGGGGACCCCTCCCTTTGTGCCCTCCCTGGGGAGGTACACTCAGGTGTGCTATGCGGTGATCACTGCAGCTGTGCACTCTGAGGGGAGTGTCACCTTCCCTGGGTGTGCACGGAGACCCCAGACACACAGTGTTCCCACTCATCTTCAGCTCAGCAATGCTCCATGTTAAGTATTGTGGTGATTGTTAAGTGAGGATTGGTAATGACTCTTGGTTGAGTATGTATAATTTATTCTGCTTACCCTTTGGTTCATTGGGCTGTTCATCGCTTTATAGAGAATATGGGACATGCATGGAGATGTGAAGGTCAGTTTTGGAATCACGGGTCAGATGTGGCTCAGCCTAGAGCCGTAAGTGGGGTCCACGCTTACCAGGATGGTGGCTATGGGAACACCTTAAAAACCCCAAGCTCTGCTTCCTCCTCTGTTCAGGTCTGTTTGCTTAATCATAACAAAATCCAACTCCAGAGTATTCATAAAACCTTCTCAGCGCTGATGTTTTCATTGTCTTAACTGATTTCTAGAGGGATCTCCAGAGCGCTGGACTGGGTGGCTCTGTGATCTGCAGTCTCTGTGGATTATAACATGCAGAAAGTCATGCTAGGCATCACTGGTGTGCCATGCTGGCCCTTCCGTAGGCGTCACTGTGGCGTGATTTTCCCCTGTGCACTTTGCACTTTAGTGACCGTTTTCCATGTTTGCAGGCCTGAGGGTCCATGAGACATGGACTTGAAGGTCCTGTAAAGTATGTCCTCAGTGTTTAAGATGGCACTTGCATGATGGCCCATAAACCATTGTTAAGCTGCACAACAAATGTTTGTGTACCCCTGCTTTAAGTCAAGCTGGTGGTCATTAACTCCCAAGTTAAAATTAGGGCATCAGCTCTGTTATCTGTCGCCTCCACCTGGGGAACAGTGGTCAACCTTTCCAACAGGGTTGGAAAAGACAGCTGTGTACACAGCAATTCCCCATCATCATAAATGACATCTGGTTTAAATGTCAAGCTAGCCTTTGGAAAATTCATCACTTGTCTGGCATGTGTGTTATTTGCTCTTTTAATAAGAAAAAAAGGCCAATGTAATGAAAAAATTCAGCACCCAGGAGGTAGAGCCTCCTGAGTTCAAGAATAGTTTGGTCTACATAGTGAGTTTCAGGGCAACCAGAGGTACAAAGTGAGATACTGTCTCACAAACAAAACAACCAAACACCCCAAAAGATTCAGAGTAGCATCGGATGTGGGTAGTTCTGTCCTTTTGAGCTTTAGTTTCTCAGAAGCCAGTCCACACTTCCACATGGGGTGAATCGTGAGTAATTGATGTTTACCACAGCCCCATCAGGAGGAAAAACAGACTAGGAAAGCAGAGTGTCAAGTGTCCAGCACCAATTCCTCTGCCCATAACCTGGTTTTCCTTCACCTGGAAGCTGTTTGTGCTTTTGCATGGGCTTCAAGATTGTCTCTATTTTTCCTTCCTTCCTTCTTTCCTTCCTTCCTTCCTTCCTTCCTTCCTTCCTTCCTTCCTTCCTTCCTTCCTTCCTTNTCTTTCTTTCTTTCTTTCTTTCTTTCTTTCTTTCTTTCTTTCTCTCCCTCCCTCCATCCCTCTCTTTCTCTCTCTTTCTTTCTGTCTTAGTTTCTTCCTTCCTTCCTTTCTTCCTCCCCCTCTCTCCCCTCCCTCCCTCTTCTCTCTTTTTCCTTCCTTCTTTCTTTTTTAATGTGGTGTTTTTAAAAAAGATTGCAAGGATCTGTTTTACAAATGTGGGCTGGACTTGGAGGTAGATGCCTATAATCCTAGCATTTGGGAGGCTGAGGCGGCGAGATCTCTGCTTCCATGTCAGGATGGGCTACATGGTGAAGCTGTTGCCTCAACGGGGAAAAAAATAAAAAGGCCAACAACCCAATCAAACACCCCCCACCCCCCAAAAAATTGAGAAACAAAGCAAAGAAGACCTCAATCCCTAATTCTGTGAATTAACATTGACGACACTTTCAGTGTTTCAAATCTCATTCCTGATAAACTTTGGAATGTATTCATTTGTACTGGTTTGAGATGGGTTTGATCTTGCTAGAGAGGGTTTATTCATCTCTGAGACAGCGGTAGAGACAGATTCACAGTGGACCGTGCATGCAAATCCCTCCCAGGGCATCTTACAAGTGTCCCACAGGGTCATCCATTCTGATATTCTGGGTGAGGATTATAAGGAGGCAGTTTCAGCTTTTGTATTGAAGAAGTACTCAGTTTGATTTTTTGGTGGTTTTTATTATAGTTATAGTTAAATTCAAGAGAGAAACCGAAAAAGCAAAAAAGGAATCAGAGCTGAAAACAAATGACCAAGCTGTAAATCATGAATCTAAATGCTAGATCATTCTACTCCCAGAACTTTCTAGAACATGCCACTGAACCCTGGATGGCCCTGGGCATAAAGGCTTTTGCTTTTATCGTCTGATAAAAGCTGAATCCTTTCTGATATCTGAGCATCCGTGGTTGCCATAGTGAAAACTTCAGGTGCAAAGAACAAAGGAGATGGAAAGATAATTGTGCATGTTTTGAAGAGACTTTAAGATCAACTACAAATAATTATGATGAAAAATAAGTGCTGCTAGCTGAAACCGAGTACCTAGCATGAGCTTATTAGGATCCACACTAACTCCCTGTAGAGGTACATTTTATAAGCTTGATGACACCACGAAGCCTCTTCAAATGCATGCTTGGACCATGCAAAGCTGGTTTATGTTCTTTAGGGACCTCTGAGTACACATACACACACACACACACTCACACACATACACACACATACTCACATACACACACTCACATACACACTCTCTCACACACAGACTCACATAAACACACTCTCACACACACTCACATACACACTCACACACACTCACATAAACACTCTCTCACACACACTCACACACTCACATACACACACTCTCTCACACACACAGTCACATACACTCACACTCACATACACACACTCTCACACACACATACACACACTCTCACACACACATATACGCTCTCTCACACACTCATAAACACACTCACATGCACACACTCTCTCTTTCACACACACTCTCACACACACTCACATCACACTCTCTCAAAACACACTCACATACACATACACTCACACATACACTCACATACACATATACCAAACACACACACACACACACACACACTAATAAATCAGTCTGATATTGTGGATGACTTGGATACAGGATTCATGGTTTATAACCAGCAACATGAATCATGCTTAAACGATGATGTAATGTACTTTAATGAACGGTGAGCTGAGGACACTTGATGGGGGCCTCTTTCTCCTGTAGCTGCTGTTGCAGGTCCTGCTTGGTCTTCTTTCTGAAGTAAATGAGTGTACAAATCCCTAACAGTGATCTACTCTTGTGCACTTAGTGAGTCAGCAGAGGACTGTCATTTAATTGACACTGCCAGCAATGCCGACAAGGCCAGTGTCCATTTTGGATCCAGCGTTGTTTGTGACTCGGGGTTTTTGTGATAAAATGAACATGGCATTGACTCTTTAATTGATTTTTTAAATTCATTACCTAGCCACGGTCCTTTCTGCTTTTCCCTCTTCATTATCTTGATGCTACTCTGTAACCACCGCTAGCTGTTTTATTGCTTCCCTAAGAGACAGGGTCAATGTTGATGGATACTGGGTCTGGAGAGCTAAGCACAAGCCGTCAATAGTGTTAAGTGGGATGATGAACTAAATATTAAGTGAGGGGACTTTTCGAGAAATGCAGGATTCTAGAAAAATGAAATGTGGATTCCTCCGGACTTGGGAGACCACTTGGGTAAGTTAAAGATCTCACTTTCATCTGAAGACGATGGTTACCTCCGTCTCAGTCATGGGTGGTCACGTGGATAGTGCTCGGCCGTAAAGCCAGGGAGGAGTTGACATCTTAGGACAGTCTGTCTTGTCCCGTGGTGAGCTCTATGGAAGCAGTCTCGTGTCCCTGAAATCCAGGAGTCTCAATGAGGGAAGCATGTGAGGAGATGCAGGGTCATCTGATCTGGGTGTAGGGAAGTAGCAGGTGGAAGGGGGTGGACTGTAGCTCAGTTTTCTACTTCCCTTGTCACCGCGAGCCTCTGTGCTTTGGGCCTGGTTTCCAGCAGAGGACTTCAATTCTCATCCTGTCTTCTATCCTCAATGTAACCAAATTCCCCTCCCAGCACCAGTGAGGTCTGAGGGTGCTTAGTACATCTTCTACCCCTATAGATGTTTGCATTTCATGGTTGAACCAGTGGTTCCATCCCCAGCCCTGGCCAAGGGCTTGCCCTTCTCTATTCTAAGAGCCATCTTCCTCTCAAAACCATTACCTCTTGGCTGAGGGCTGATGGAGGCAATGCTTTTAGGGCAGACTGCTCCTGGCTTTCTCTTGACCTTAGATATCTTTCCTATGGATTTTTTAAAGATTTATTTATTAATTATGTATACAGTATTCTCAGTATTCTGTCTACATGTATGTCTGCAAGCCAGAAGAGGGCACCAGATCTTATTACAGATGGTTGTGAGCCACCATGTGGTTGTTGGGAATTGAACTCAGGACATTTGGAAGAGCAAGCAGTGCTCTTAACCACTGAGCCATCTCTCCAGCCCCCCCTCATGTGTTTTCTGACCCTGACATTGGGAAAGGGAAGGAGACAAGACTGAGTCTAATGCCTAGGGGGCCACCTACTCATCAATGGCTTTCGCATTTTTCTCGTCCCCAGAATTATCTGTTACAGCAAGTTGATTTTAAGTTGATGAATAGAATTCTTGTTTACTTCAGGCCATCTGTTGGGACAGAGACAGATGAGCAAACTTTCAGAGTGTAGCCTTGGTACCTCCCAGAGAATGGGAGCAGGTTGAAGCATTTTGTAGATTTTATAACTGGCTTGGGATGCCTGAGTATCAAGAGTGGGAGCCGGGGAGCCGGGGAGCCAGGGAGACAGACATGGTCCCCTCTGCATCCATTCATCCCTGGCATCATACTCTGTTCCTACCTGGATAGGTGGCCTTTGTACCATTCTTCTACCTCAGAGTGACAGGGTTTCATTAAAACGTGGCCACTTAGAGCACAGCCATTGCAGTGGCTGTAGGAAAGAGTAGCTTGTTTTGACTTTGCTTTCTCTCACAAAAATGTATGACTCAGTTTAAATGATAAGAACATCCTCAGCCCACTTAGGATGTTTTCATAAGGCAACAGATGGGCTGTGCTTTAGGTTCATATGACTTGGATATGACCACAAATACGATTTCTGGACAAAAAGCTAACACTTCCCACATCCACTTTGAGGAATGGTTAATGTGTGGTCTTGATCAGCCGTCTATGCTACTCTTTGAGGAGCTACTTTTAGAAATATTTATTACTTAGTTATCCTACATTGACAGTCAGTGTTGAAGAAAAATACCTTTCCCCACGAGCAGTTTAGAGGAAAGGGGTGAGGAGAGACGCTGGCAGGTGAAGGGCACATTGACTGATGAACCGGGTTGTGTGGGAGCCTTTCTTTGTCCACTCCACATTCCTTTCCTGAAGTAGGAAGCTGTTCCCCAAGAGGAGGCAGAGATGAGAGACAGACAGCAGGAGGCATGTGTGGCTCTACTTCAGTTCACTGCTCTGCTGGCCTGGGGTTCTGTGCCATGTCCACCCAACCCAGGTAATTTTGTCTTGTTTGTTCATTTGCAAGTCTGTCTGCATGGTGTTTGAGGAAAGAAACCCATGGGAGTGTGGAGGAGATACTAACAGAGATAGCTCACGTTTTCTGTTTCAAGATAGAACGAGTTGAAAATCAAGTCTTGCAAAACAAGTTTTGAAACACTGAGAAATAATTTTGAGGCTGGAGAGATGGCTCAGCTCTTCAAGGCCAGGCTCAAAAATGAAAAATATAAGAAATAATTTTGCATCTTGCTTTACTCAACAGTATCTTCCATAGGTTGGTAAATACTCCAGGCACAGCACTTCCCCAGCCCGCAGGTGTATTTAGGGCCAGGTAAAATGCTACCAAATGCCCCTGTTCCCATGAGCGTTGGAACCTGAGCGATTCAACATGCCTGTCACTCCTGTATATGTGTGTGATGCCTGCTCCATGCACGGAAGCTACTACCTGATGGGCCTTAGCGTGCCTGGGGTCTACAATCCCTGAGTCAGATCAAGCTCATCCTCAGCTACATATTAGGCCAGTATAGACTACTGGAAAACCCTGTATTTATAGCTAGGGGGTAAGGTGGGGAGAGTTCTAGAATGGGAACAAAGAGCGAAAGAAAGGGGAAACTCTCATATAGCCATTTAAATTTAACCCATACCAAGTAAGTGGATTTTTAATGCCATCTCCATCACCTCTGGACTTCAGACTCCAGATGTGTCAGCCTTTCAACACCAGTTTGAGTAGTAGCCCAATACTCGCCATGGCTCCCAGGTCTTCATGGGCCAAGGCTATGCCATTGCTCTTTCTTCTTTGGAGACTTCCAGCTTCCTAGATTGAACAACTGCTGGTTCCTTTAGCTCTCAGATCTATAGCCGCTGTGGAACTAGCTTTTTTCATGGAAAGGAATCTAATAAAACCCCTCTTATAATTCGAAACCAACCAACCAACTAAACAGACAAACAAAAAAGAAAACTCTTGAGCCAGAATCCACGTGGAAATATCTCTTTGCTAATTTAAGCAGTGCAATGCGGAAGCCGTTAGTAAAATTCTTGTACAATTGAAGTATCTTAAGACAGCTGCAACTATCTAGTGTACGTTATGGGTTCAGTATCCATCTATGGCAGCATTCTCATCCTTCTTAACTCTGTGGCCCTTTAATACAGTTCCTTATGTTGTGGTGACCCCCAACCATAAACTTATTTTGTTGCTGCTTCATAACTGTAATTCTGCTACTTTTAGGAATCATAATGCTGAATGATATTGCCACTATCCAATGTGCAAGATGTCTGATACGGGACCACAAAGAAGTTGCGACCCATAAGTTGAGAACCACACTGATCTCCCGTGACCGGACCCTGTGTCACTTTCAGACACAGAAAGAAGTGGTCAGCTATGGATTTGGTCACCTGATTTCCCTGTCATTGAGCTTCTCAGAGTCAAAGGTCACGCCACAGGTCAGGGCATGCTGTAGGGAGGCCGGCCAGCCTGTGTGAGAGGGGTTTGAGAAAGAGCAAGAGATTTTGAGTTCGTGCTTTTCATTGGCTGAGAATTCACCAGGTAGTGTAGAATGGATCACCGTAGAGCCCTGGGAATCTACCCCTTCCCAGCACTGCGATTGCAAGCGTGCACGATGCTTTGCTTTTTCTGTGGTTGTAGGAGTGGAACTCAGGTACTTATGTGGCAAGCAATTTACTTAATTATCACCCCAGCGTCCATGGTAAACACTTTGAAGTAGTGCTCCTCACACATGACTATCAGGTCTCTTTGTCCTTATAAACCCTGATGAGGATTCATGCAGCTTTTGTGGGTTGTATCTTTCAGTAGTTGCTATGTCAGGAATTAAAAACAAGAAATTCGGCTACTCAGAAGGCTGAGGTGAGCACATTAGAAAATTAAGATCTTTAAAATAAACTTTTAAAAATAAAATATTGTTTATTCTGGAGCCAAAGATGAGTGTCCATGGCCCAGAGACACAGATTCAGGCTATCACAAACACTATCAGCTTCATGAAGCATCTTCAAATACATTGGTGGGAACGTCAGGTGGGTAGGACACAGTGAAGCCGGGAAGTCATGGCTGTGGATCAGACATTCTGTGATAGCATCCTCAGCCTTTGGTGAGTCAAAGCTCAGAGATCTGATTGTCCATTCTAAATGGATTTTACCTGAGAGTCACAAGGATGCTCGATCAAACATAGAGATGGGCAATGAATGTCAAGTTTTTCTTTTTCAGAAGGGGGATCTAAAAATAGGTCCAGATAACTTGGCTCCAAGCCTTAAAATAAACATTTTAATAATGTCTGGTTATGTAACTTAATAGTAAAATACTTGCCTGGCCTTTGAGATTTAGACTTCAGTAGCGAAGAATCAAAACAACACAATAACACAACACACCACACCGCACCACCGGACCCAACATAAAACAATCCAGGATCCAAGGACTTTAACAAGATATATCTGTTCATTCATTTCAAATTAACAATTACCAAATTTACTGTAATAGAGTTTTAATGAAAAAAGCACCTTTTCCACAAAGAGTCAGTAAGAACATAGGTACTATATTATCATCTTCCATTTTTGGCAAGTGTCTCTGGTTCATGGAAGGAGGAAGCAGTTTCTTGTGTCCACCTGCATCAGTCAAGTACAATAGCCTAAGAGTATCCAGCCTCATGCATGCATGTCCTTGGGAAGAAAAATGCTTAAATGGCCTTCTGGGTGCTTGCGGGCATTCTTGGGTGCCACGCCCAAGCTTGACACACAGTAGTCTTTCAGAAGTTAGCTGCAGTGTGAACCAGAAACCACATCTACGAACTTTTGTTCTATCTTTTTTCTATTATTAAAATCCATTATTAGGTGTTATGGTTTGAGTGGATTATTACTCTTGCTTAGTTTTGTTTCACAGTGCATTGGTCATTTGGAAAACACTGGCCCAGTGAGTTGTGCAGGCGATAACACATTAATTTCATGGTATTGAAAAGCTGCACACACGTTAGTATTTCTGTCGATAACCAGAGAAAAGACTTTTAGCTTTTAGAGAAATGTCAAACACGCATGAATATTCTAAAAATTCTTTTCTGCTTTGAACACTCAAATTTTATTATTGGGCACAAACACTATCAGTCTTTTCCATTGACAACCTCGATTTGTTAGAGAAAAATGCCTGCCAAATACTCACGTGGGTACGTGTAGCTTGCTATTCATTCCGTTCTGTTAGTATACCGTCCATTGAACCATGTGGTCAGTGTATGTGCTTTTCCTTGGGTTGACTGTGGTGGATGCACAGCAGAACCACTTTGCATGGGTTTTTCATTTAGGTACACAGAGTACTAAGAGGAATGGACTGGAGGCCAATATTTAATGAAAACAATAGTTTTACTCCAAAATTGCCAGTGCACATCAGTGAAGGGCCCTGTGGGGAGCAATGGTTTGATCTGTCCTGATGCTCATGGGCCTTGTGTCCCATCACCCACTCAAGAAACTGTCCCTGCTATTATGAGCAAGATTTGACCTAGTCGACCCCCTGTGTGGTCCTGTGAACTCCTAGGGAGCCATGCATCATGCTAAGAAGTGAAGTTGGTGGTGATGATGGTAGTATGAGGTTGTGGGACTACAACATCATGATGGTGGTGTTACAGTGCTAAGCTGGAGGGCAGGGGCCCTGTGAGTGCTCGTTTGCCTAGGCTTTCTCACTTCCACCATGTTCTTTTCATTGACGTTACTTAATAACCGAACCTATCTATCATTCATTGCCATTCAGATGATTTTCTAGTATTTCCATTTGATATTTCTTAATAGTTCGTTCTCTTTGGTGGTATTTCCCATTCATTAACACATGGTATTTACCTTTTCTACTAAAGCAGGGTGTGGGGAATTTTACTTAAAGAGATAGAGCACAAATATGTTATCCTGGGTGCTGTGCAGTCTCTGCTCAACTCTTTATCTCTGCTGCTAGGGGCAAGGGTCCACAGGCAGTGGGAAGAGATGGTGTGGCATGTTTCAGTAGAACACGCAGGCAACCAGGCTGCAGGCTGCTTGCTCCTGCATCCGTAGCCAATATTCAATGAGTGCTGTCTAGAGTCCTTTCTTGGATGGTCTCAGGATGCAGGACACATCAGTATCTGGTCCCATGGGTGGTTTTGTGACTTTTTGGTGGGTAGTTTTTCTTCCTTTTGCATCTGTTTAAGAAATTTTGCTTAAAATCTTAAACACACGTTTAAACACATCTTGGCAAACATTTTTTTTCCAGTGGTGAAACACCTAAAAATAAATATTTTGAATGTTATGGACCTCTTCAGCGGCTCTCAGTTCCTCAGCTCTATTGAGTGGCAGACACAGATGCAGATAATGCGTGAGCTTGTATCCTAGGAAATAATTATGTGCAAAAGCAGATGTAGGACTGGACTTGACATACACAGGCTGTACAGACTGAGGCTGGCAGTACCTCTGCCATAGGACACGGCCACCTCCTCTTCCATTACACCCTCAGAAGGGCCTTGAATCAGCACAGACAGGAGGTTAGTTCAGTGCTGTTGTTGCTATGGTTACTCAGCTATTACCTTGTGCTGAGTGCATGCCTGGTTTTCAGGGAGATATATTATCAGTATTCCCAGCCCAATCTTCAGCTCTAGTGTTCAGGCATAGGCCCTGCCCCTGTTATAGAATCCTGTTAGCTGTCACTGATGTTCGGTGGCTTGCTGGTTGTAGGTAGGTGATGGATTCTTTGTGTGTGTGTGTGTGTGTGTGTGTGTGTGTGTGTGTGTTTCAGCTTCATGTGGATTGGTCCCTGAGTCTAGAGGTAGGATTTTTTAATTGTCCTGTTTTTCCTAGTAGTTGGGGGATAGGCTATGGTCTGGGCACAGAACTGCTCTTTGCTCCTGTCCCAAAGGGGAGACAGGAATTTGTTCTTCCTTCTCCACCCCCAGTGAACCTCCACTAGTGTCCCGAGGGTGGCAGGCATTGCTGTCCTACCCTTAGTGTAGAGGGTTCCTGAAGCAGGGCCCCCCCTCTCTTCTGGGTTATATCATCGTAGGGCCTTTCCTCTCCTCTGGAAGCACCCAGTGAGGCATGTAGGGGAGAGCCTGGGCTAAGCATGCGGGAGATTGCCCAGGTCAAGGTGTGTTCTCCCCTTGCTTCCCCAGATTCTGTGAGCTCACCTCGTACTTGCCTGTAGCTCCTGTATACTCCTGGCAGAAGGCCTCTGATGATCCTGTTGGGCATTCTTGCCATCCTCTTGAACCTATCTCTGGGAAACTAGACTCCAGTCATGTATCTTCAGGGCTGGATCCATCTTTACTTGTGATAGCAGCTCTCTGATGGGTTTAAATTAAAATTTGTGAATTTTTCTGGCTGCTTAAAGTAGGCAGAGACTCCTGAGTTTTGTAGCTCCTGAGTTGAAGCAGGGTGAGCTTTGATGCAGAGCACGTTTGGAGGATATAGTGGCAGTGGCAAGCTTGGAGTGACCAATTTGGCCTACTGACGGTTTGAGTGCCTCCATGCTGATCCCTATCAAGGTGGCCAAGTCTCCCTTGAAGAACAACACTCAGGAGTCTAGAACTCATATAGACGGTAGTGATCTCCTAGGCTTTGTATACCTTAGTCTGATGTCTAGGTTCATGCAGACTCATGCTGACTTTGCCTGGCTAGGAGAGGTGTTGACCTCTCCGTGCTGATGCCTGGGTTTTGGCAGATCTTCTTGGATATCTTCTGTGGACCGATGCTTGGTGGACCATGTCTTAGGTTTCTGCCACAGCAGAATAATCCAGTCCCGTGGACTTCTTGCTTATAGATGGATGAAGAAGTATTAGCTGCTAACATGACTGGTTTCTATTTCAGGGAGATGAATGGCTTTTAAGAAAATGTTTCCCTTAAGACACCACAGAAAGAGAAAAGGTATGTGACATAGATGCTGAAGACGTAGAAGTGTGTACACCATGTGAAAACTCAGCTGCTGTACGAGAACGCGTGTAAGAGCCCACTGCGATCAGCCAGTGTGCAACAGGCTAAGCTTGGCTCTTGAAGAATGACTTAGAATATGCCGAGAGCACACTGTAGGGAAAAGATCTAACTTTCCTCTTCCCTCTCGACCATACAACCACCACAATAGCATCACTAAATTATACATTCCTTTTGTAATTTTTCATAATTTCATTGCTTAATGTTTCTTTGCATTTGTAGTTCATTTGCTGGGTATTTTGAGATAGGGTCTAACATAACTTACCATGGTCCTGAGTTCCTAATCCTGTTGCCTCCAACTTCCAAAGCTTCCATGCGGCTTTGCGTTGTTGGAAGCCAGTTTCGTAGAAGCGTCCACCACCTGACTTCATGGTGCCCCCAATAGCTAGTAAGGGTAGGAAAATTACATACGGCAGAATTAAATGGTATTGTGTTTGGGGGTAATGTTTGGGGGACTGTATGAACCCTTTAGAGGCTTTTGATATCTTGTAGATAAGGAAACTGAGGCAGAGAATGAGACACCCAGCCCAAGGCCATTTCCTGCGTCACTGGACTGGGAGGTAGAACTCACTTGCAGAACCAGCTAAGATGACAAATTCCTGCCCAGGGTAGGAATAGGAATCTCAGCAGTCCTGTGGATGTGGTGGCCAAGCTCTCTATCCACAGCATCTACGCTTTCTGAATGCAAGCAGTTTCCCCAAACCAAGCACCTGCTGGTCCCTCTTTTTAAAAATGCAGGGCACAGCGATGAATCTCCCAGGAGCAACAGCACTCTGTGAGACTGCCTAGCCGAGGGCCGCTGGACACCCTGGGGCACCATCCCCCTGGTTTGTCTCCCTCTCTCTCTCTCCACTTATTTAGTAGATGGCTGCCGGTGTG
>LOEQ01001213.1:341125-352279 GCA_001685075.1 Bramus lutescens
GCTGATGCCTGATGCATGGCGTTGGCTTGACGTCCCTTAACATCTGTGTGGTCAGAGTTAGACGGCGCCAGCAGTGAGGTGAGCCTCGAAGGAAGGAGGTGGTAAGGAGCAGCAACAAGCTCACCTGTGGAGGTGGGAGCCCTTCCATCTTGTGGGGTACAAGAGGCAACATGGCAGCATCTGGGCCAGGAGAGAGAGAGGGGAAAGGAGAGAGGGGAGAGGTGAGGTGNGGGTGGGGTGGGGGACACAGGCTTCCTGGAGCATCGCGCTTACAGCGTATGTGCTATTTTGGCTTTTAATGCTAACATTTCATTATAATTGTTGACATTCCGTTGGTCGTGTATGGAATTTGCAGTGGATCCCGAGTCATCTTTGGCTTTCTACTCTGCCTGGGAATGCCAGAGACAAATGCAGATGAGATTACCAGAGAACCTTTTATTCTGTTTTTAAGAAAAGAGGTTCACAAAGTGGACCCCCCAGATATTGAGGCACGAAGGTGGTCTTTGTACCCGGTTGGAAGACAAACACAACCTCTTGGTCCCCAGAAACGAGCCCACTTGTCCCTTTGAGTAAGTCCTTGACAGAGGCATCCTGTTGGTTTGCAACTGGGTCCGACCTGTTCTCTCTCTTTTCCGTGATCCGAGTTTCAGGTGAGAAACACTTCCAGGGGCCTCTGCATCAAAAATAAAGGTGCTTGAGCAAAGTCTTCCCGTAGCCTTCCCTTCCACACCTGTACCACCCTTTTCAGGTTATCATAGCACCCATGATTCCTATATACGCTTATTGAGACTTAAATTAGCAAAGCATGCATTAAATCGGCTATAATAATTTGAAAATTGGTACAGATTCTAAGCTGCCTTTGTGGCAGCCTTGCTGAGGACTATTCTCACTCTCCTGAGGAGAGAAGATTTTTTTTTCTCGTGCAGATTCCATGGTTAGGACATTCCTATGCTGGCACGCTGGTGGGCTTGTGTCCCCCGGGACTGCCTCTTTGATTACAAACTCTTGTGGGTAGTTCCACAGTGCCCACCAGAGCAGCTGTTGGCCAGGTGCTATGAGCTCTTATGCTTGTTTGCAAGAGCCCAGCTGCCCTGAGGGCGCCACAAATGTCCCCGAAGTTCAATTTCAGTCTCCAAGCTACAGAGTGGTTATTCACACAGGCACATTAGACAGGTCTATTGCAGGTCATCAGCTACACCGAGGCCACCAGAAATTGTGGCCTAGAACTAAGATTTGTTTGGGAGTAGGGAATCAGCTCTTTAACACTTGACCTTAAAAAACGCCTCTTTCCTCAGGAAGGCTGCAGCTGTTAGTGGTCCATCCATCCTCTTAGATGTGGTCCTGGGGAGGATGTTTCTCCCTGTTCTAACTTGTTTACAAAGCACCATGGGGCCGTTCATTTTGTGAGATCTGCAAGTTCCATTTTCTACAGAATGAGGCATTTTCAAGACCCAAAGCCCAATTCAAGGCAGTAGTAAGTTTTCCTTAGCTCCCTGGGCATAATTTTTGGCTGTATTTATTGTGGTTATTTCTGTTTGATTTTGGTAATGAGGTAGAAGAAGGATACACAGGCAGCAGAAACAAATGAGACAGACAAAAGGCCATGTGTTTCCCCATTGAGACCTTCAGTTGGCTTGGCATTTCTTCTTAGAGCGCTTGGGTCTAGGACCAGGACACTGCATGGCGTGGTGCTTGCTTGACAGACCCCTTCCTCTTCAGGGTAGATACAAACACATTTTCTCACTGTCTAATTCTTTTCTGCACTGAAAATTTAGACTCTCCAGGCAGAGCCTCTTCAGGCCACGTCTCCATCCCCCTGGGCTTCATTAGATACCTTGTTTTGGGTTTCTGTGATTGAGTCAATCTGATAACTAAGACATGGTTAATAAATGAATTTGTAAACAATCATAGATCAGCTTTGCTTTTTGATGACTTTTGAGGATTGTCCTCAAAAGAACTGCCAGCACTGGTTACAGGTGGGGTCCAGGAGTCTAGGTGGCCTTGCAAAGCAGGGTGGGGCATGTGTCATGCTCAGCTTGCCTGTCTGCTGGGCAGAGTCAGTTCAGCGGGCTTTGTGGTCTTTCCTCTGAGGTGTTTGTTTGGACAGACTCCTTTGACTTGTAGTGACAGCTTGTTCCAAGTGAAATGAATCGAATGGTAATGACGTTCCAGTTTCTTTTTCTGTCTTGGGAGAAAGCCACGTCCACTCTCTGCTCTGAGTCAGGTGCTCCCTTTCTGTCCCTGTGTTTTTGTCATCAGAGGGACCCTAAGAGGAATGTTGGGTTGCTGGGTTTCAAGGCCCCCCAGCCCCTAATCTACCACAAGAGAATCTCTCTGAGACATTTCTTTTTCGATCAGGTAGCCAGAGGGCAAAACTGCTGCTTTCAGGAGCTTCAAACAGGTGTTTACAGATGAGAGTATAAATAAGCCCACATCCCGACTTCCTCCGAAGTCCCGTGGCTCTGCATTTTAGTTGCAGGGAGAGGTCATTTCTGAAGAGAAGCTGCCTGCGAGAGCAGCTGGGTTTGGAGGCTGCCAGGCAAGTACCATCCAGGCTTGTTAGGCCAGCTGGCACCAGAACCACCTAGGCTAGTGAGGTCATCCAGCACCAGTACCACTTAGGCTACTGAGACTACCCAGTGCCAGCACCACCTTGGCTTATGAGACTGTATTGGTTCAGTGAAATGGTGCTAAACACGTAAAAGGGGTTCCACTGAAAACACACTCAGCGGTAGCCAAGGACATTAGAAATGGATACTTGTCCCATTTTCTGGGGACTTTGTCCCTGGCTGATGTGCCTAAATGTCCATCAGCTTGTATAAATGGCTTCTGTAGTTTCACAGGTGTTTGGTAGGCAGAAATTTATCCAGTTGGTCTTATTTTGACCCCATAAAACTTGAGCACTTTTAGTGGAGGGATTCATGATAAAAATTATCATTATTTTTTAGCAAATCCCTTCAGTGATGTTCTGTGATCTCTTACTTAGGTGTAAAACGATGCGTAGGACCACATCACGGTGCCAAGGAGAGCAAGTCCTGAGCCTGCATCCCAAAGACCTGATAGTAGCCCTGGATCTGCTGTCAAGGGACAGTGTCAACACAGGCCAGTTGAAGGGGCCCCATGTCTTCATCGGTAAGATGAGGTCAAGAAATTAGATGTTCCTTGTGTTGAGCTCTGCAAGCTCCTTTCCTTCCCTAGGAGGAAGAGGAGGCAATCTCAAGTCCCGGAAGTATAATCTAGAGTGGTATTAGGTTTTCTGTAGCTCCCTGGGGACAATTTTTGGTTGCATTATATTAGTGTTGGCAGAAGTTGTTCTGTAAGTTTGAATTTGGGGGGACCCTTTGAGGTGGGTTCCTTTTCTCAGAGCCACATAAACCAGAGGAATCTGTGAAACTCAGATTGCATGGTCAGCAACTCCAGCTGCCTTCTAAGCTCA
The DNA here is from genome assembly GCA_001685075.1 of Bramus lutescens. Taxonomy (NCBI): domain Eukaryota; kingdom Metazoa; phylum Chordata; class Mammalia; order Rodentia; family Cricetidae; genus Bramus; species Bramus lutescens. The sequence goes on from LOEQ01001213.1 coordinate 344,562, forward strand.
GCCTTGGCATAGAGGGTAAGCTGCATGGAGCCATGCTGGGGGTTTCCGGTCATGTGTTCCAGATTGTGGTATGGGGCTGACTTTGAACCCCTGAAGGTTTGAGTTTGGGTCTAGAGACCGCTGATGGAAGGAACAAGAGACAAGTGACTCTACAGAAAATACTCTCATTTACCTTCCTTGTAGATATTTTCTCTCCCACCGAGTGGTTTCTTTTCTGAGACTCCCAGCTCTGTCTTTGGTAGCAGACTAATTCATTTCCTGTATGGCATTTGATGTTTAGGTGGCCCTGTTCCGGTCTCCCCGAGTAATCTTCAATATGAGTGTGTTTTGTAAATTGTTTCACAGTGTGGCTAACACAGGTCGGGTTTACATGGCAATCTCCTCCGTGTGCTGGGGCTGCCTTTCTGATAGTCACGGGCAGTGGGGTGCAGACTTTCTCTGATTTGTAACTAGTTTCCCTCAAATGGACCCAGGCAGGCTGTCACTGAATATGCTAAAATCTGTAAGAGGAGGTTAATACATAATGACTTAACATTCCTAAGCTTGGGAATTGCTGGCTGGAGAGATGGCTTAAGAGGTCGAAAGCACTGGCTGTTCTTCCAGAGGACCAGGGTTCTAATCCCAGCACTCATGTGGTGGCTCGCAACCACCTATAATTCCTATTTTGGGGGTCCAATGCCTTCTTCTGGCCTTTGTGGGCTCCAGGCACACGTGGTACACAGACATATACATGCAAGTAAAGCACATATGTACATAAAAAATTAAATTAAGAAAATTGGGCATTGAAAGAGGAAAGTGGAGAGTTAGTCTAAGTGCTCAGACCCCAGATGTTCCTGACTAGTTTAAACAGGCTGTGCAGCGGGAATCCCAGTGGACAGTTAATTAGGTACTGGCCTCCCTTCTTCATAACCAAGTACCAAAAGCAAGCCACTCCAACTCTCTGGCACCCCCTAAAGACGTGCAGATGTGAGGGCACGGAGTCCTTCTCCACTCTTTTCTGTCTTCTTTTGGACCTCATGACTCTGTTGGCTTCAGCGAGACCTCTTTATACTGGGGTGGCATTAATCGAGGCTCTTTTTAGTTTCAGCTGACCTTGTACAGCTGTATTTGACTGGTCTTTTTGGAGGGCTGATGGTTACTGTGTGCCAATTAAACACTGAAGTTGAAACTCTGGCCAGGGCTGAACTGTGCAAGAGTGCACTATTATCCCCTACTTGTGTTCCTCGCTCAAGTTTCCTGGCAGCCAGTTTCACAGAGACAACACTTAGAGCACAGTAAACTGTCATTTATTTCAAATGCAGACTCTGTCATGTTTTTATCACTTGAATGGAGGATGGACCAGTGACATTCAGGTTAGGAAGGGACATCAAGATCACAGAGCCAGGCTCTCTAACTCCTTTATATTTCTCTCCTAATGGGAAGTACTTCCTTAGGCCATCCCTGAGACAGTCTCTCTGCTGGCAGAGAGGTTTGCACACTCTGTGGTTCTTACAACATCATACTAACCTCTCAAGGCCACACACAGCGAGGCTGATCCCCGGTCTGAACTTCACATTCAAGCCCTCTAGTTCCATTCAGCTCACATTTCTCTCATACCCTGGCTTTCAGTAACTGTCCTCAGCTGTGCCTGCAGCTTTGGCGTCTGCATTATCTGCATACCACTATGTCCATGACCCTGCATCTGTATGCAGAGATCAGCGTGGAGGCATCCAAGGCCTTTCTTCCAGAGTCACCCGCAGTAAGTGGTGTGTACCTCCCTATGCCGAGTTTCTCAGAGGGAAGCCAAGATGGTTGGAGTGTTTGATGAGTTTATATGGTTTTTGTAACAAGTAAGTGCAAACTTAATAACCTTCTTGTAATTGTGCGGGTCAGATGTTTGACATGGTCTCATGGGCATGGACAGCCCGTGTTCCTGTCCTGGGGCTCCAGGGAAAATCTGTTTTCATGTCGTTTCCAGCTCCCAAGAGTCTCCACTTTTTCCCCTCCCTTTTCAAATCTGGTTGCCTTTCTCCAGTCCTTCCTTTGTGTTCACATTATCTCTGATTCTTTTCTTCTGTTGCCTTCTACTCCAATGGACTTCGTGGTTGTGCCGAGCCCACCTGGATATCCTGGGGAGCATCTCCTGTCTGTTGCTGCCTCAATCCCTTAGGCAGCCCTAATGTTCCTTTACCACATGAGCAAATACACCCATGGGTTCTGGGACTAGGGTGTGAATGGCTTTCAGGTCCCAGGATTTTCAGTGCCATGCCCAACATGTCCTGTGCAGAGTTCTTGTGAGTGTGCCTGTGTGCTTACTGGTGCTCATGCATGTGGAGAGCACAGGCCAGTGTCGTGTCCTTCCCAGTCATTCTCCATATCATTTGCTTATTTACTTATATTTATTTATCTTGTGTGAGAGTGTGTATGTGCCACAGGATATGTATGTTCTTATCCTCCACCAAGTAGGTCGTGGGGATTGAGGTGGCAAGCACCTTAAAACTGTCAAGCCATCTTGTCAGACATCGCCTTTAGTTTTTATGATAGAGTCTTTCCCTGAGTCTGGAGCTCATTTATTTAGCCTGACTGATTCCAGGCACCTTCCTGTTTCTGACCTCTCAAGGTTAATGGATGGGTGCTGCTAAGTTGGTGCTGAGGATCCAAATTTGTGAACTTGTGCTTGTGAGGCTGAAGCCTTTCTAGACTGCCTGCTTCCACTTGGCAATCAGATACTTTAAAAAGTGTGCACAGAGGGTTTGTTTCAGCCCACCCCCCAACTGTGCGCAGCACTGATGCCTGCTACTCAGGCGCCCTGTCTAGAATGTGGAGATCAGCCAGACAATCATTTGCTCAAATTTCTTGTACTAAGTTCAGGAAACTGAGGCTGACATACTTCTTAACTCCCTGTTTTTTTTTTTTTTCTGATAAAGTTCATAAATTAATGCCAAGCCTGTAAGGTTCCAGGCTTGGTTATGTGTTGAGAGTCTATTACCCGAGGGAGTAGTTGGCGGAGATAAAGGGTGGTGGAGATGCTAACAGTGGTAAATAACATGGGTAGAGTGGAAGGCCGTAAAATGTGCAACAGGCCCCCCAGTGAGGAAGGCGCTGGGAGGAGGTGAGACCGGCTGCACATAGTGAGGGGTGCACTGTGTCAAGGTTATAGTCACTTTCTGAAGGCGACAGCCATCTTGGCAGTTATTGGGTTTGTGTCAGTGTAGAGAGGTGGGTGACTTTCCCAAAGCCACAAGAACCGAAGATGTTTTCTTCCCATGGGTCCATGAGTTTCTCTCGCAGGGCAGAGGAAGTACTTCTCTGTGTGCTGTTGGCAGACTGTGGAGGCCAGCCACTCACTCCAAGTGTGTGGCATCGTGTGGGTGGATTCATTGTCCTGAGAAATGCAAACCCTGACTTTGTTTGCTCTGAACATTTCCCAGTGGACAATCGGACCCCACATATCTCTCTTTCTCAATTATAAAGTCTGTTATTCTGTTGCTGAAAGGATTTAAGATAGCTGACAACAAAAAGAGAAATAAAAGAAAACTGGAACCCTTTAAAGGAAGAATAAAAAGAATAGAGCACAAAGCTCCACATGAGAGTCAGGAGGGACCTTGTTCTGAGAGAGCATCTCTGCAGGCCCGGAGGCCTTTGCTAAAGAGGTTGACATGTTTGTGTTGTCCAGGCCTTTCTCTGCTTCTTGCATCTCTTTAAGCTTGATAGTTTCTGAACACAGGTTGATTGCCCTTATCCCAAATTCCAAAATCCAAAGTGCTTCAAAAATCTGTAAGTTCTGGACTCCTGTCTGAGGTCACATCTGACCTTCTATAGTGACAGCCAGGATTGAGGTGTGAAGTGACCCTCAATAAATGGATCTTGTATCTAGACTATGTATGGTGCTTGCTAGAGAGCCCCAAGGTGACCTTGTCACCACCGAGCCACCGCTAATGGGAATACTTTGACACTGACAATAGATTTACTGAGTCTAAAGTATTTTCTGATTTAACTGTGGTTCCTATAGAACTTAGGAAATGCCTTTGCTGAATTATGTAAGAGCCATTCTAGCCACAGAACATCAGTTACCTAGTTAACAGCCCAGGCAGTCAGAAGTTAAGTGCTCTCTAACTCTGGGCTTCTAGCTTTCCACACACGATTCACATCTTAGATCAAAGAGTGGATTTCTTTTCACAGATCACAGGCTAACATGAGTGATTAGCTGTAGCAGGTTCTGTGTTCTGGCAGCCGCAAAGCTAAATGCTGGCAAGGGCGAGGTTTGTTGTGTTTAAAACTGGTTCTCTAGTATCCCAGGCTGCCCTTGAACTTGTCACGCGACCCAAGATAGCTTTCAACTCTGACCCTTTTGCCTCCATCTCTCCTGTACTGGGATTATAGGCATGTGCCATCACGCTAAGCTTGTGTGAAACTGGGGAAGGAACCCACTCCTTCATACATGGTGAACATGTGCTCTACTGTCTAAGCTGTCTCTCAGCTCCATGGGGCTTACGGCTAGGAAGGCAGTAGCGGGACTTCTCTGGGAACGGAGGTTGTGCTGGATGCCTTGTCAGGTGACTCATGGTGACTTTTGAAACCTCACAGCTGTAATGAAAACCAGCCTCGTCTTCAGACTCTTGGTTCCTGAATTTGCTTCGCTTCAGTTTCAGACTCCTCAGCTGCTGCTCTTGGCAGTGCGATCTGGGCAGCTGTTCCCTTCATGGCCTCTCGCATCCCTTCCTTCAGCAGCAGTAAACTCCGAAGCTGCTCAGGCCTGCTTTGTTTTTCATCCCAAGTGCCAGGTCTCAGGTCTCAGCACAGCATTGGCCTAATTCTGCTGACCCTTGTCCCTGAATTCAGCAGAGCTGAAATGCTTATTAACAACAATGTCTCCCTGTTAGCAGTGCTGAAACATGGGGCACTTGAATACAGCAAATATCTTCAGCTGATAGGTGGGGACAGAGCCCTTTGCAAACTTCACAACATACTTGGAATCAAAGCAGGCTCATTGGCTGGAATGCTTGCCTGTGGCAGGTCTGCAGAGAAGTCGTTCTGCATTTATATCATCCCCGTGTGCATGAGTGTGTTTTCCTAGAAGACCTGGTGTCTGGTATTTGGCTTGTTTTTAGTATTCTTCATTTTAGAGCAAATATTCATTTATTGTTACCTGTGATCCAGGATGTCCAGAGCAGCTTCACATGTTCTCAGAGTCCTGCTGGAGAGGAGTCTGTGGTGTAAAGTACAACACAAGAATTGCTACCCCCAGCCATTTGGGGAGCCTACCGTGAAGCTGGAGGAAGGAGCAAGGCAAACAAACTGAAGCAAAATATGCTAGTCTCTTCGGGAACACAACCGGGCAGATCAACATCCAAACAGTTGCCCTGTAATCCCAAAGAGTGATATCATCATCCATTTCTACACAAGAAAAGCATGGTTGCATTTTCAGTAGGATCATTTTTTTTTATTGGCCTGAAATTCTCTCCAGGCTATCTATCCAGAAGGCTGCATTCCACTGGCTCTCTTAGCCACAGTGTCCCACTATAGCTCGCGGTGAATCCTCTGCTCGGCTCACTAACCTCTCTGCTTCTTTTTCATTTCAGCGTTTCTCAAGAACTTCCACAAGAATAAAGAAGTGGTTCCGACTCCTGGTAAGAGAATGCACTGTAGGTGATTGATCATTTGCACGGCTGTTGCACACGACACAGGTGTGGGTACGTGGGTGGAATATCTGGGGACCTTCTGAGAGTCCATATTGGGTCCTTCTGAGAGTCTACCCCAGTGGGAATGACTATAGAGAGGTCACTTGATTCCTTGGCCCTTCTGGGTTTCCCTCATGGCTGCCTCCCATGAGGAGGGTTTTTTCCCCAGCTTCAGATGCACTGGGCTCCCCTTGCTGTGCATGCAGCTTGCCAAGCCGTTCTCTGGACGGTGGTCATTAGGTCATTTGACAAATGCCACCTACCAGTCAGTTCAGTTTAGGTTGGCATGCTTTGCGCATTTATTTGGAAATTTTGCTGCACTTGCCTTGACAATATTTTAAAGAAAGTACTAGAGAAAAATCTACTGAGGGTGGGGGGAAACCTCAGGTGAGTCTGTGCCCCTGGTGCACTGCAGGTCATAGCCTTGGCCACAGTTAGAAGCTGCTTAGACTATGGGCTGAGTCATGAAAGGAATTGGCATAGAACACATAGGCAGTGCCTGGAGCAGCTCACTGATGGTTGAGTTGGAAAGTCAAGGCGAGTGCCAGGACCTTGAAAGTGCTCTTCAATATATCTTCACATAGCATGGATATTATGCCAAGCTAGTATTTTGCATCTTTATTTTGCTATGTTAATTGCTTTATCCATATAAACACATTTTAATGTCTTCATTGTGTTTTGATTTTGCTCCTTCTAATGTCTTGTGTCTTTGGGAAGGGTCTATGTGAACGGAATGAGGGGACTTCTGGTTCAGTCATGATTTATTCCTTTATGTTTTCATTTACCAAATGGTCTGAGTTTCTTCCATATGCCAGTTGGGTATTTAAGGAAAAGCATGAGTAAGATACAGCTCCTACCTCAGATGCTCACTGCCTGGGGTCCACCACAACCTTTATGTGGAGTCCCAGCTGCATTCACTAGGGGCCAGTGAGGAGTCAGGGGCCAGGCACAACTTCTACCCTAGGTCTGACTTCCACCTGGCTGATAGTCTAAGATGACGTAAGACAGTCTTTATTAAAAAAAAAAAAAGACAGTCTTTGTTTTCTTCCAGACTTCTGGTTCATGGGCTTCTTTTCACTATTTAAACTTTTATAACAATGTATGTCTTATATATGCACATATATATATGTATTTTCACTATTTAAGCTTTATAACAATGTATGTATGTATGTATGTATGCACATATGTATGTATTTTCACTATTTAAGCTTTTATAATCATGGCCACTGTATCATGTAAGCATTTGTTTATTTTCACTGTCGAGCTTTTATAATAATCGGTCTTGTGTGATGTAAGCATCGATATTTTTCTACTCAGCGAGCTTCAGCCATTTGTCACCATGCGTCTACAGTTCCTGTAGATGTGTGTTTTCCTTTCTGTTTTCCAAGACAGAATTAACTGAGACAAAGAGAAGGAAGTGGGCCTTGTCTAAGGCTATTTTGAATGCAGGATTCCCATACCATCATTGCCCTTTAACACAAAGCTCATTACAAGTTGCCCATTGTGGACTGAGATGTGTGTTGACTCTCACATGTGAACACGACATGGTCCAGGGTTCTGAGCAAGCTCATGTGTGTCAGAGTGGAACTCGGGTGTAGAATGTTGCCTGTGCTAAGTGGGAATGTAGAGAAATTGGGGGGATGCCTGGAAATAACCCACAGTCAGAATGCTGGATGGCCAGGGCCTGGGAAGGAGGCAGCCAGGATGCAAGACTGACATAAAGGAGAACTGTGAGCAGTCAGCTGGGAGTTGCCTGGCAGACACTGTGGAGAAGGGGCTGTGGGCAGCGGGATCAGAGGACTGAGGTTCATTGCAAAGCTACAGCAGATTTTGAGAGGTGTGACTCATGGGGATGGATGGAGTCAAAGGATGGTGTGCAAGGAAGGAAAGGAACATAAAGGTGGTAAGGCAGGGCTTGGCTCTTGGGTCATTTGTGCCAGTGATGGAGGAAGGCTGAATTGCACACTAAGGAACAGCAACTCCTACTCCAATGTCCCAATGGCTCTACATGCCAGAGCTTGCTTGCTTTCTCTCTCTCTCTCTCTCTCTCTCTCTCTC
>LOEQ01001213.1:364557-377536 GCA_001685075.1 Bramus lutescens
TATTAACCAATGAAAGTAACACATAGACAGATGACCCTCCTACATCAAACAGAGTGGATGGTTTTGACAGCAGCAGCAGCAGCAACAGAGAAGATCCATTCACAAGCAGGGAGCAGGAGCAAAGGCTGGTAAGCCAAAGCAACATTTCTGTCCTTCATAACTCTTTATAGATAGGCTACAGCCAGAAGGAGCCACCTATTCTAATGGAAGGGTCTCTCCCCTTAGATAACTGCTCCAAGATGCATCCCCACAGATCTGCTTGGAGATTAGTTGGTCTCAGCTTCAGGCAGGTTGACAACCAGATTAATCATCACAGGCACCGTTTGTGATGGTGATGGTGAGGAAGTGGGGTGAGGGTGTGGACAGAGGTTTTCAAATAAGGAAACCCATTCGAAGCATTTGGCTTACTTCCCTGAAGTCAGATACTGAGGAGATGATGGGGCCGGGACAGAGGTTCATGACCACTGTCTCAGCTATCTTCTTGGCACCTGGAACATGAGGGTTGGAATCAGCTGACCTCCAGTGCCCTTGCCCACTTTGACACTGACTTGGGTGTTTATACCGCCTCTAGTGCACATGTGTGCCATGTCAGATCTGGCGGGAAGTCTTTCGTGTTCACAGCTGCTGTAAGCTTGGGATCTGCCTTCCCATAGCTTTGGTGTTTGGCTGCAGGAGTGACTAATGATAAAAGTGTAAAACAAGTGGCCCACCATCCAGAGACCTCTGCCAAGTCTTGTATGGCTAAGTCCCAGCAGCTATAAATAAGAAAATAATGACATCATTCTCCTCTGCTATCCAATATGGTGTGATAGGAAAATAAATCGCATCTCTTCCCTGAGTCCCAGCTACGTTTGATGTTGTTTTCTTTCTCATCGATGTGTTTTTCTCAGTTGCTTCAACACGACGAGCTGCGTTCCTGTCAGTTTTACCCCAGCATTCTGTAGAGGAAACGTTATTTAGTTCACTGATGGGTACCTTTTGTTGGCTTTCCTGATTGCGCAGAAGCTCAAACACAGGGGAAGTTTAATTGCCCTGACCCTCAAACTCCACACCTGTGTAAGTGTGGATGCCTTTGAATACTTAGATGCTGGACCCCTGAGCCCCTAAAATATCAGTCTATGAGAGTGGGCGTGTAGATGACACTCAATTGGAGATATGCGTTCTGATGAGACAGCTCCCACGCTTCAGTTTGATTTAAACGATTTCACATATGGTTTGCTTATTTAAAAAGACACCAGTTTCTCATCCATACCAAGTGTGCATTTCTTCATATGGGTCGTTTGCACTACTGCCTTTAAATGTTTGTGAGGAGCTAGGCTTGCATTGGTACTGCCAGGTCAGAGCCCCGGGTTTCTACAGGCTTATTTGTCGAATGAACTACATTCAAGAGCAGATATGTTTTGGGACCAGGAGGCATAAGAGGAGAAATAAGTTCCTGTTGCAATGCTATGCCACAGACTCAGACAAACACACATGTGTCTTTCACAGTGCCAGAATTTATTAAATAAAAAATTCTCAAATTTCAACCCTTTCAGTGACTACAATTTACCAGATAATTTCTCTTACCTTTGTGTTCTGGCTGAAGCAAAGGGAGGTTCCTTTATTTCAATCTTGCTTTATTTTTATTTTTTTAAAGACAGGGTCTCACTATGTAGCCTTATCTCACCTAGAACTCAATATGTAGACAAGGCTAGCCTTAAACTCATAGATATCTGCTTGGCTATGCTTCTCAAATGCTTGGACTAGAGGCATGACCCACCACTTCTGACTTTTTATTCAAGTGTAAATTACTGATATTAATTATTATGTCTCATCTCACACACACAAAGTAAGTATATCTATAGACCTGCATATATGTGGTTTACATGGATACAAGTTAGATAGATTTGCCCTGAAATACATAAGGTTTCAGAAGTGGGGTTGTAGAGGTGTTAACACAACATGGATTGGGAAGGAAAATCTCATTTTGTGGAGGAAGATGGAGGGACAAATGGGTTGAACCTAGTGTAGAGCAGGACACATTGGGACCAGATCCAGATGGGTAAGCAGGTAGCTATGGGCAAGAGGGCTGCGTCAATCATTAGGGACCAAGCCAAGCTGAAGCCCCAGGGATAGACAGGAGTCCTCTGCCTGTCAGCTCTTGGCACATCAAGTATCAGATGATGGGTTGGGGTGAGGACATTGCCTTCACAATGCTAAGTATTGACCATTTTATGGGGTCTAGACAAAGGGATGACACCTCTTCCAAAGGATGGTGCATTGGATAAGTTCCTAGACCTGGTCTCCTTGATGGGATTTTAATAGCCCATGTGCTCCTGCAGTCTCAACTCTCCAGATCTATTGATAGGGCAACATCCTTTCTACTCCCAAGAATGAGTTGTCATTCTGATCCATGTGGGTTGTACTGGGTAGAAGGTGGTATCTGTGGTTACACTTGGGCTGTTGCCCTCTCCCTCCCTCAAAATGGAAGAAAAAGCTTGTTATAGAGTCCCTCAGAGAAAGGCACAGCCTGAAAAGGCATGGTTTTCCACCCTGTGGAGGAACTCAGAGTAGGGCATAGCCTGCTCTCAACAGATAACATGACCTGTCTAGCTCCATAGCATGTGAGAGTCATTGTACCCTGGCTTTCCAGGGGAGGGTGAGCTCAGGCCAAAGGCAGGCTCAGCTACTGACAGTGAAGAGGTCCTGGCTATGAGCTCTTGCTCACTTACATCGCTTAGCTCCCTTCTCTTGGCATAGTCTCTGTCTGAGTCTGGGACAGGGTGAGCTGGGTCCACACTGCTCCCCTCTCTTCCCCTCCCTTCCCCTCCCCTCCCTTCCTCTCCCATCCCCTACCTTCCTCTCCTGTCCCTCTTCTCTTCCCATCTCCTCCCTTCCCCTCCCCTCCTCTTTTCTCCATTTAGCCATTGAGAAAAAGATGGAGACACTAAAGCTTACTAGTCTCCTTGGCCAGAGGTTGCCATACGGGAGAGAGCAGAGCAACCCTGCCTTCTCAGAAGTTGAAGCCACTTCTCATCTCTCTCATTTTCAGCACAGGAGCAACCCATGGCTCTGCCTCCTACCCTATCAGTGGTATGAAGCTTTGTTCTGTATCCATGGAAACCCCACCAAAAAGGCTTTGTATTTAGGATTTGCCGAATCAGTCAAGTCGGAAAGGTTTTGAAGACCTTACAAACCACACAGTCAAGTCAGTGAACCCAAAGAAGCAAAGGAAACTGTCATGGTATTCTTTTCAAACAGTGGAATATTTTTCCTCTGAAATGAAAGCATTTTTAAAAGGGCATGCTCATTGTGTAAATGGTTTATAAAAGTTAGCATTTAAAACTTAATCCCTCTGATCTTGTTAGCTGAGGATGATAGGCATGATGGTCTTGAGATAATTCATCCAGGGAGAAGAAGACTCTTAGATCTGGTTGCAGCTCCTGTTTATAAATATACTCTAAAGAGACAAACTTGCTAAGGCTTACTGTCTGTCCAGAAGTTGGAAGTTCCATAGAGATCCTGGGTGCAGGGGTGTTTCAGGTCTATGCTGCATTGTTTTATGTCAACTTGACATAAGTTATCTAAAGTCATCTGAGAAGATGGAACTTCAAGAAAATGCCCCCCCCCCCAAGATCCAGCTGCAGGGCATTTTCTTAATTAGTGAATGATGGGGGAGGGCCCAGCCCATTGTGGGAGGTGCCATCCCTGGGCTGGAGGTCCTGGGTTCTATAAGAAATCAGGCTGAGCGAGCTATGGGGAGCAAGCCAGTAAGCAGCACCCCTCCATGGCCTCTGCATCAGCTCCTGCCTCTAGGTCCTGCCCACGTTGAGTTCCTGTCCTGGCTTCCTTAGATGAAGGACTACAGTGTGGAAGTGTAAGCTGAATAAATGCTTTCTTCCTCAACTTGCTTTTTGGTCTTGGTGTTTCACTGTAGCAACAGTGACCCTAACTAAGATAAGGTCTGAAAGACAACGTGGTCAGATGGGAGAGGATGAAAACAGCTCTCCTATCCTTTGAATGGGTCTTATCCCGAGACCCTGGTGGGATTGGAAGGGATGGAGAGAGGAGATCTGGACAGGCTTCTTAACTTTGCATCCCACTGTGTCAGCCCCTGGCTTTGGGCAAGAATTGAATGAGAAGGTCCCGCCTCCGAGGGCCATCCTGACCAAGTGAGCGATGTTTACATGCTGTCGAGGCTGAGGTCTGGCACATCTCAAGGGTTCTGCCCACATGTTTTGTGTTTATTCGCACAGTGACTGCTCCTCTTCTGTCCCCACATTTTGCCCTCCCTGTGAGCATGTGAAGACCACAGATTACGGAGTGCGTAGGGGTGACCATAAGTCTCAACTGGGTCTCGAAGGGAATGACTGCCTTTCATGGCACAAGGAGAAATCTGTAGGGGTTAAAGAAAGAATGGGAGGTCCCAGGCTTTCATTAGGATCAAATGAGGAAATCTACCCACAAAATAGGTCTGGGGCTTTTAGAAGATGCCCAAGAATCATCTTCATTCCCAGTCGGTGTGGCATCTGTCAGTCATTTGGTCCTTGTGGGAGAAGGCTCTTCTGGTGTAGGATTTGAATATAGGGCCCCAAGCCCAGCTAGACAAATGCTCTGCCATTGAGATATATCTTTAGCCAAAGGGTTACTATTCTCTATTTAAAATTTTCACCGACGTGCCTGTGTGTGTCTCTGTGTGACTGCGTATACCATGTGTGTGCAGATACCCTCCGAGGTCAGAACCACAGCACCAGAGTCCTTGGAGCTGGGGTTACAGGTGGTTGGGAGCCGCTGGATGTGGGCCCTGGTAGCTGAACTCCGGTCTTCTCCAGGAGCAGGAAGTGCTTTTAACTGTTGCGCCATTGCTCAAGCTCCATGGTTACTATTCTTCGTGAGTTATTTTGCAATGAAAATTCCGACTGGTGTTTACAGCTTTCCTTTCACCCACCCCTCTCACAGGATGACAAGTTTTGCGAGATTCTTTAGGCAAGGGTGGCTTAATGCAAGATTGTTTGTGTTAAGGGCTTCCTGCAGGATTTTGGGTCTATTAAAAGCCCGTCCACAGCTGCTGTTTTGCGAGTCCATATGCTGAAAAATTTCTGTGTAGGTGTGTTATCCTGTGCTTCCTAAGTCCCACTTGGCATTTTATTGTCAATGATTATGGCTTCTGAAGAAATTATATACATACATGCATGCAAGAACCCCACAAATGATGTGGAATATTTTTCATATAAATCGCTTAAAATCTTCCGAGTCAAGCCTTACCTTCTCTGGTCTTAATGGTTTTCAATGCTAGGCCTCCTTGCAAGTGGTGTGACCCATTTGCACCACCCTGGCCCTTCACAGTAAAACCTTATGTAATGAGTTTCAGGAGCCACATGGAATTGGCTTCCTTTCCATGCTCCTGAGCTCACTTTTAACCTGCAAATACTAATTTCTACCTGTGATTTGGCTTTTCTTACTTTTCTCATAAACTCGTGGGAGATGACAGATCTTTGGTTTGGTGGGTTTACCTGGTCCGTGAAGAATCCTCCTCTTTCTCCTGACTACGCATGCTCAGGCACAGCAGGGAATCCCCTTATTATCTTTAGGGCAACTGTGTGGAACGAGTGAGAAATTAGCCCAGAGTCTGAGCCATACTGCCGGCTAATGATGCTGAAGGTGATCGTGGATGGCTCAGGGGAGAGTAGAGCCACCACGCGGTACCTTGGCAGCTGTAGCAGGGCTCCTGGATTCTTTCATCTGATGAGACAGGATGAGGAAGCCTCTGCCCTCGGTGTGATGAAGATAGCAGTCATGACTCACTTCCTGGGAGACTTGGGGTGTATCTCTGACTTCTTGTTCCTGGAGTATGTTACTTTGCTAGGTCACTGCCTCCAAAAAGGTCCTTGGTCTTTCCTTCAGCCAATGAAAACAAACCTCCAAGTCTGGCTGAGACCTCGCCTCCTGCGAGCCTGTGCTGTTTTACAATGTTGCTTCGCCCGGCTCTGCACCCAGCCTGCCTACCAGGGAGCTACACGTATGCTCCCAAGCTCCCTTTAATCATATAGATATGTTTAGTGACACAGATTTGATTTTTCTTTTTCTCCAGATTTTAGGTGATAAGTTCACTTTCCTGTATTAAGAGTAAAAATCTATTTTATAAGTCGTCTGTACGACATTTAAAATATTTTGCTGGTGTTTATTCATTACACACAGTGGTGAGTCTCATACCATGTCATTCAAGAACATCATGACCTTTGACCATGTTCAGCCCATGTTCTCTCCCTGCCCCCACAACTAGTCCCGTTCCCCACAACTGTATTTCCATCGTGTGTGTGTGTGTGTGTGTGTGTGTGTGTGTGTGATTTTATGTATATGCATGGAACCTAGGATCTACATAAGAGAAAACGGAATATTTGTCTTTCTGAATCTGTGAAATTACTCAATCCTCTCTCTCTCTCTCTCTCTCTCTCTCTCTCTCTTTCTCTCTGTCTCTTTGTTGCCTCTGATTTTCTGTGTAGCCCAGGCTAACCTTGAGCTCCTGATCCTTTTGTTTCTACCTCTCATACACTAGGGTTGTGCCCCATTTATGCAACGCTTGGGATTATGCCCAGGGCTTTGTGTGCTAGACAAGTACTCTGACAACTGAACTCCACTGCTAGCTTTAGGATCTATTTAGGAGGTTTCCTCTCTACTGTCCTCATTAGAGACAGGACCAGGGCTGTAGAGAGGCAGCCAGCCCTTTGCGGGTTCCCACCTGCTTCTTGTGTGACCTGACCAGGGCCAGTTGCTAAGGACAAGCTTGTTGGTGTGCTGGCTTGCACACATGTCTCTCGACATCCTCATGTTCTGGAAAAAAATGATTAAGCAGGAGGGGTTTTCCGGGTACTCAGAACCCTGTCACTAGAAGATCAACAGCAGATTCCATTTTTGGAAGCCCCAGTGTTGCTTATTTCTAGACTAAATGAGGAATGATTGTATATTAGGTAAAGGAATGATGGGAAATTCCTTCTTTGGAGTCTGAGAGCAATTTAATGCAAACCCAGCGACACTTTGCAGACCACTGGGGTGAGGCCCATTGGCCAGGATTACTGCTTGCATCCTCTCTCAGGCTAGCTTTAACAAAGGGCACAGCAGTACATCTCACAGCGGAGTGTTGCCCAGGGGGTCTTGTTATTTTTGAAGCATGTTTAGCGTTAGTTCTTTTGACCCAATTACAGACAGTATCTGGGAGGAAAAGATGATTTCCTTATGAAATAGTTCCGAATGAACACAGAGCACGTGAAAGGAGGGCCAGCTCCTCAAAAGAGATCCAAGGTTGTCTAGTTACTTCGTTGAAAAAAAAAAAGGAAAAAGATATAAGGAGCAAGATCAGATTAATACAAATAAAGCATATTGGACTTTATATTTGAAAAGATTCATTTCTTAATTTTTTCAATTATATGTATATATATATCTGTATGCCCATGTGTGTGTGGGGGGTGGGGGCCATCAGATTCCCCTAGAGCTGTGGCCATTAGCAGGGCGATTTGAGTGCTGGTGATGGATCTCAAGTCTAAGAACAGTATATGCTCTTTGCTGTCAAGCCATCTCTCCAACCCCTCGACTTCATTTTGTGTTCAAATCTCCTAAGCTACACAATACACAGCAGTGGATTAAAATGATCTTCAGAAGCTTCTATAATGGAACACAAACATAAACCATTTCTGGAAAAAGGAGGATGCCCATCTTCAGGCATGTTTAACCTGCCGATCATGGGACATATGCCCCCGACAACAGCTAGGTGTGTGGCCCAACACAAAATCCCATACTTCCTTCAAACACTGTGTGATTGTATTTAAAAATTTTTTTTTATTTAAAAATTTTGGCTCTCGAGTATGAATGTAGATAATGTGGTGTTATAACTTCAAGAGGTTGGGATATACCTGGTAATAGTTTTGTAGTGGCCAGGGAGTTTTAGAATTGACACTAAGCAGATGTGAACAATTCACAGCAAATGTTTCTCCCTTCCCTTTCTGAACTACACATGAAGTCAGTAAGCAGTTTAGATGTTCATTTGAGCCTAGTAAAATTCCAGCATGTCTGAAGACAGCATCTGCCCTGTGGTCACAGCGGCTGTATTTCATGGGAGGTAGGCTGTTGTGTACAATGATGGAGAGGCTGAGAATTGAGGATGGGCTGAGAGAGGAGGTACTGTGATTGTACCAAGTGGCTAGATCGTGTCTCTTAGCGGATGGTGCTGAAGTGGGTGGAGGAGATTGCGTCCTTTTGGAAGACAGCTGTGTATGGGTATAGGTGCTCTAGGGACAGCCCTGCCTGAATAAGGTGCAGCAGAACTCCAGGCTCCGAGCTGGGGAAAGTGCCAAACTCCTGTCCCCTCCACGTGCTGCTGATTGTGGAATTCTAGAGAATCCCACTATGGAGACTGTCCAAACCATGGGGAAGTCGTGGCCTTTCCTCTACAGCTTCAGGATACCTTTTCAAGGGTGAACTCCATTCATCCTGCTGGGGCTTCTCCAGTGCAGATTAGCTGACTTGAGGCCCTTGGAGTCCAGTATGGACGGGGCCATCTCACTTCCCATAAAGTAGTGGGGATTCCCTCCTGTGGAATGGGCCTCAAATCCAGTCGGAGAGTGGTGGTTGCCCCCATGACAGTCATGCCTGTAGTGCAGCAATAGAGATATTCTTCCTGGTGTAAATGTACACTTTTAAATGGTGACTTTTGTTATACATCTATCTCAGACAATGCCAAAAGAACCCCAAAAGGAAGCTTGTTATGCAGATGAACTCAAGTTTTGATAATACAGGCCTAGAACAGCAATGTAAGTTCCTAGGGCACATTCTTGGGGTGCCTGATACTTATACTCTTTCAGTGAAAGTCCTTGTTCAGAAACCTGGGTGATAAGGGGCAATGTAAGGGCCTCATCTATCAAACTGTTCATCTCTGTCCGAAGGATGCTTTGTGGAATGAGAACGGAAGCTGCCTGACATCACCTGCTTAATTTATAGCTACATTAAAATGCCCAGCTTGCAATAGTCTCTCTATGACGATCTGTTCTTCCTGAGGTATCCTCCCCTCCAGTTCATCAGTGGCTGCTGTCTGCTGGGAAGTGGGCTCCTGGGGGTGCTTCACTAGTGCCTGGAGCTCTCACTATAGCTTTGAGGAAGGGAGTTCATCTCAGTTTTCTTCCAAGTCTGTGAATTCACACGATCAAGGGGTATCGTGATCACTTATCCACACACCCAGGTTAGCATCTTCGCTCTCAGTAATGTGTGTAAGTAGTTTTAAGTTCATGAGATCACTCAGAAATCATGCTTACAGAGAGTATCTGGTATCAGCAGGCAAACCTCTTCTGCTGAACGAACAACCTAAGGTATCCCCCAAGACAAAGCAAGCTACAAAAGTAACTCCTTTGGGCCCCAAAGGCTCATGGTCAGACACGGTTTTCTCTACCCACCCTCAAACCTGTTCCAGTTGGTACCTACAATAATGCTTCAAGAATATACATATAAATTAAAATATGACTGAATTAAAGAAAAAGGTGTGTTTCTATGGTGACCCCAGATGTGCCTGGTGTCTAGTACTGGGCATACTCCAGAGGAGAGTGGTCATGGAGTGGGTGATGGCACCATGAATGTGTGGTTCATGACAATATGTTGAATCAGTATTCTACAAAAAGCAATCAGATATCTGAACTACAGATTTGATTCTTCGGGGGCTGTTCAGGAGTGGGTCTAAAGCCTTACCATATTAACTTTACTGGTCATACAACAGTGGAAGAAGCAAAATGTGACGAAAATTGGTCACCTCTGTATAAACAGAGTAGAGACAGCTCATGGGTTGGTTTATGACCTTCTTAGACTTTGATTTCTGGCTTCTTAAGGTCCGCTGGCCTGCTGAGAGATGCTAGCAAGCTGAACAAAGAGCAAAAGCTTCCTCCTTCCACGTCCGTATATAGTCTTCCAGCAGAAAGTGTGGCCCAGATTAAAGGTGTGTCTTCCCACCTCAAAATACAGACCAAAGGTGTGTGTCTTCCTGCTTCAAAAGTTTGCACTAGAAGTGGATTCACCCGCTTCAAACCAAGGAAAGATATTTTCTCACAGGTGCGCCCTCCATTTCTGGATTGGAATTCATTCCAGATATGGTCCAGTTGACAGCCAAGAACAGCCACCACTCGCCCAGAGACTTGAGAGGCAGGAGGAGGAGACATAGAGGAGCACACACTTCGCTTTCATACTTCACCTCTGTAGTCACAGAGCATGGGGAGAGTAAGGGACCTGGGGCCGAGCCATGTGCAGAAGTCTCTCTAGATGGGGCACTCCGTGGTGAGAGTCCCATCCACAGCCATGCAGCAGGCATGAGTGACAGCCTGTCCAATGTGATGAAGAAGAAATCCATGGCCCCACTTGTCTAATATAATCTATGGTCCAGTAATAACTGAGCAAAGATTGCAGAGTCAAGAGGCACAAGAAGAAGAATCTGTCCCTGTATAGATGTTGCTTTGATCTCATCTGAATTATCATCAATCCCAAGAAAAAGGTTTCAGATGTCTTGTTCATGTTTTATATTGATGGCACAGTCAAGTACTATTCCCATGCCTAGTATTAAATATGATATATAATAATAAACAAAATGTATAATAAATTAAATATTATATATAATATATAGTTAATCTCACATTTTTTGCTTTGTAAATGTAACTATTAGATAATTTAAAAGTCCTGTCATCTGGATTACATTGTATTTTGATTGGTCAGTGGTATTTAGGGGCACTTGCATATTTTCTTATAACTTAGAGGTTTTGGCCCAAGCTGTCTGTGTGATGAGACTCCTGACCCCCTCCTCTGTCTCCTTCTTCCTTCCTTAGTTCTTGTCTCTTCCTCTTCCCTGATCTATCTTGGATGTTTTCCTTAGTCATGGAGAATTGCAGCCTGGGGAGGGAGCCCCAGCTTGGGTTTAACATTGCCCTGTACTTTGCAAACTATGAGAGATAGGGAGGTGAGGGAGGGAAAAAGAGAGAGGGGTAGAGGAGAGGGTGTAGAGGGAAGGAAGAGAGAGACTTGGAGGATTGGGGTCCTCTGGGTTGGATTCTATGTGACTGCAACCCCTTTTTCTCCATCTTCCCTCTCTCCCCTCTCTTTTATCCTGAAGCCAGTTTTCCTGCCCATTCTCATATTTCATAAACAAGAAATGACTCCTTTGCTTTAACCTCTGGACAGAATTTGCCGGGGACTCATCCAGTTGTTGAGTACTAACTACACAGGACGAATTCCCACTTGGGCGATGCTCAGAGTGGGATACAAAGATCAGGAGGGTGAAGGTAGATCTCCCTGGGTGGGCATGGTCTAGAATGTGAGCTTGTCCCTGTGTGTACATGCTGAGGTGAGGTGTGTGTGTTCAGAAGGTTCTGGAACCACAGGATGAGGATTCCTGCTTGAGAGGCTGGGCCAGACACCTGGAGGAAGCCAAAGTCTCATGTCCCCATTCTTGAGAATCAGCCATAAGAGGACAAGCGTCAGCTTATCATGGGTGGCTCTCAAGACTCCTGTGTCTCTTAGGGGGTGAGTTCAGGGCAGGTCTGTGGTGCCCTTAGTGTCTCTTTTCTGGTTGTGACATGATGCTCTCTGCTGTGAGCAACCCTCTAGGCGTCCTGTGTCCCCTTCAGAGCACATAGGACCGTTTGCACTTCCCAAGACATGAGAAGGTTCCTTCTCACCCCTGCTATTCATGGAGGGGCTGATGCAGGAGGCCACAGCCTCCCAGATAATGGCTGACCTCTGGCTTTGTCCTCTTCCAGTGTTAAGAACACAATGGGGCTTCAGGATCCACAGAAGCCCAGGACTTCTGTAATCCTTGAAGAGAACCTGACTTCTTTTCTCTTTTATTTTTGTCTCCCCCTTTCTTAGAGGCAGGATCCTGGCATGGTAAAGGCAGGAGATGTCTAAATATGCATTTCTCCCATCACGAGCTGTTTGCTCCCAACCTAGCTCTCAAGATTGATGACCCATCTGCCGAAGACATTTCTTGAAAGCATTATGGTGCCTCTGGGTGGCGTTAATTTTTAAAAATGCCCTTTCCTCCTTGATCAATAGGTTAGCCTGGGTTAGGAGGCTTGGGATATTTATTTCTTTGGAGTCGTCATAGAGAATACATCATATTACACACTAACGCTGTATTCAGGGTCATGATTTAATCCCATGACATAGGGGTCATTCCATGCCTCAAAATGGTCACTGCAGCTCTTGGTTCTATTAGCATTTCTGAGTTGTGGCTGAAAGAAAATCTTATCATTGGCAGGTATTTTTTTTAACCTACCTTCTGGACAGTTGTGTTGTTCACCTTGGTAAGGGTCTGGGGCTTTTCTTGCAGGTAAGGGTCGAGTGTCCTATTGTGTGCTCTGTCTGGTCTCCCTATATTGGCAATTTTTGAGTTTTGGGTCAAGGAAGATGTTTTAAACTTCCAATCTTTTGCAGAGTTTCCAAGCCTGGCCAAGGGTACAGGAGAAGCTCTGTCAACACTGGGACCACACTTATCTCATTACCTGGGAAGCATCTGGGACAGCTCAGCAAACTCAGATGCATGGTGCTATAAAAACAAACAAAACAAAACAAAACCCAGGAGGCTGTTTGTTATATGTAATAACATAATCTGGAGCTTCAGAAGCCAGCCTTGAAGGGCAGCAGGGAAGGGGCAGCCTTTGCTTCTTCTGTGCAGGGGGTTCTCTCACACGAGTGCCTGTCTCCAGCCAGTACGTCTCACACAGCTCTTGGGTTTGGTGGTTTAGGTCCTGGCTCCCATCAAAGCACAGTGAGGGCTCTTCAGGGCTGATGATTTAGCCTGTTTGAGGTCAACAAGGTCTTACTGTGAGGCCAGAGGGCAGGTATCCCTGAAGCATGATGGGTAATCTGAGGGCTGAGGGTTAACGGGTGATGTCAACTATAAACTATGTATAGTTTAACCATTATGGTTGTTATGGTTTTTGTCTCTTTAAGAGGCAAGCCACGCCCACTCCCAGTG
>LOEQ01001213.1:391977-404378 GCA_001685075.1 Bramus lutescens
GTGTGTGTGTGTGTGTGTGTGTGTGTTGTGAATGTGTGTGCAGGCACACGTGGAGGCCAGAGCAATTGGGTGTCATCCCCTATCATCTTTTCTCAGGACAGGATCTCCTATTGAATTGGAAGTTCACCTTTTCAGCTGGGTTGGCTGTCAGCTAGCCTTTTGTAGCCTCAGGCCTTGGCTCACAATGCTTGGTTTACTGGCGCACTCAGCAAAGCCTCGTTTTTTCGTGGGTGCTGGGACTTCCGCTCAGGTCCTCCTGCCTGCAGGCCAAGTGTTCCTGCCTGCTCAGCTACTCCAGCCCTCCCCCTCCCCCCAGCCCCCGGTCCTTTTCTTTTTAACTTTTTAATTTATTCTTTGGCAACTCCATGCACCAAACAATGTACGAGCATCATATCTACCCCCATACCCTCTCCAAGTCATCCTAGACGCCACCTCCACATCTCCCTCCAAACGTTCTCTCTCCCCCTCCTCTTCTTCCTTCTCCTCCTCTTCTTCACGGACTGAGTACAATTACGGTCACCCAATATGTCTAAAAGAAGAGGGCACCTTCCCATGGAGTGTGGACAACCTACAACAGCCACACTGCTGAAGAAAACTGGCTTGTCCTCCCCAAGTGGCCATCAACGGCCGATCACCTCTTTGCTAGCTGTGGGAACTCATAAGCCCTTCCCCCTCTACATTGGAGTGTTGATTGACTTGATATTGCATTGGTTTCTCTATCTTTTTCTTGAGACAGGGTTTCTCTGTGTAGCCTTGGCTGTCCTGGAACTTGCTCTGTAGACCAGGCTGGCCTTGAACCTGAACCCACAGAGACCCACCTGCCTCTGTGTCTTGAGTGCTGGGATTAAGGGCGTGTGCCACCCAATGCCTGGCATTCTTGTGTAGGCCTTATAGAGGCAACCATAATTGCTATGTGTTCATGTGGTCCTGTTTTGTTCAGAAGACATAATTTCACAACGATCATTTTTGACTTCAAGTTCTTAAAATCTTTCCAGCCCCTTCCACGATGTTGCCTCAGCCTTGGGGCATCGAAGGGGTATGCTAATAGATTTCCCCTTTAGGGCTGAGAACTCCATGGTCATGTATCTTCTGCACTTTGACCAGTTATGAATCTCTGTCTTAAATGTTGTTGTCTACACCAAGATGTTTCTGTAACTAAGGGTTGCTGTGGCCTATATGAGAAAGAATAAGTATATTTATAAGACAGTTTACTGTTCTGTCCCTTTAGCAAGATAATATTAGTAGGGCTTAAGATCTACCCAGCCACAAGTTCTTGGCCAGGCTTACCGCATTAAGCATCAGTTCCTACCTGTGGATTAGGACTCAAGTGCAATTAGAGTTAGAAAGATGTTGGCTACCCCCACAACATCTATGCGGCTGTTTCACCGACAGGTGTATCTTGCCAGGCTGGTTATTATTGCAGCTAATAGAGTTCACATAGAAAGACATTTTATACCCCCACAACATCCATGCGGCTGTTTCACCGATAGGTGTATCTTGCCAGGCTGGTGACTATTCTAGTTTGCGGGAGTTCACAGCAGGTTAAGAAGGCTGATGGCTTCTTTCCCCAAGCGGCCTGCAAAGCACCTTCTGCCAGTCTCCTTTCGCAATGCTTCTGGCATCCCAAGGAAAGCCAGCAAGCCTGGAACATTTGGAGGGCTTTCTTACAGACCCCCTGT
Source organism: Bramus lutescens (assembly GCA_001685075.1). NCBI lineage: Eukaryota > Metazoa > Chordata > Mammalia > Rodentia > Cricetidae > Bramus > Bramus lutescens. The sequence continues at coordinate 393,657 of LOEQ01001213.1, forward strand.
AAGATAAGATCTGTGATCTGAACGGGAAGAGTTTGGAGACGGAGGTTCACTTTGCAGAGCTGCTTGTTGCTCCCATGGCCTTCCCATTCCTGCTCCACACACGGCTCTCTATTACACAGCACAGCTCCTGTCCTCTAACAGGGATGAGGAGGAGCCGCAGCCGAGGGCTTGGAATCAAACACATTTCAAACTAGTGAATAATGAAAGCCACTATTAGCCGAATCCTCTCTCTGGACAGGGCCTGGGCTAAGCCTTTTATCTCCACAATTTCATTTAATCCTCAGTACTGTTCTGTAAGATACCCCGAGTCATCCCTAATTTACAGATGAGAAAAGTGGGGAACAGAGAGAGGTTAAACGGCGTGCACAAGCCACTTAGCCGGTCTTGTCCAAACCCATTTGAATTGCAGCTACCTGACTCCCTTGCCTTTTAAACCAGCCTACAACTCAGACAGTTGGTGCAATATTACAGCCTTTAACTAGCACGAGGGCTTGATCCTCAGTCCAGCCCTGCACCTTGCTCCTGGCCCTGGGACAGAGATTTGGAGCTGTGTAGAACTAGACCAAGGAGTTAGCTCTACACAGATTCTGTTTCTCAGTGCACTTACATGTGTGAGTGTGTGATTGTCCACTTATGCACACGTGTATGTATATATTTTTGTCTGCATCTGTGTGAAGGCAAGCAGTCAGTCTTGGATGCTGTTCTCAGGATCCATCTATCATGTCCTTTTGGGACAGGGTTTCCCACTGGGATCTGGGGCTAACTGGTCTAAACTGGATGGCTAGAGATCCCTAGGATCCCACCTGTCTCTGTCTCCCTCAGTTCTTAGATAGCGAGTGTGCACATAGCTCCCAGGTTTTTATGTGGGTGCTGGGGCTTGATCTCAGGTCCTCATGGTTGCATAGTAAGCAGTTTTCTGATGGAAGCCTCACCCATCCCCCAGTATTCCTTTAGTGCCCTGTGTTAGCTGAGCACCAGGCTAGCTGAAGGATGCCCTTCTGGGTCATGGAGACTATAATCCCTCATATTCTTATTCTTGTGAGATGGGATCATCACTAGCAGAATCACCTAGTCCATTAAACTTACCACTTTCAAAAGATAAAACTCTGATAGCTCATGATGCTTGCAAGGTTTTAGCTAGGTTCACCACTGAACAGAGGGTTAGGTGCCCCTGTTTTAGAGAGGCTGAGAGTGTTATATATATATATTATAACACCACATACACACACACACACACACTCTCTCTCTCTCTCTCTCACACACACACACACACAGAGAGAGAGAAAGAGAGAGAGAGAGAGAGAGAGAGAGAGAGAGAGAGAGAATCATCCTGAGCACATGGCTTGAAGATATAACATATGCCCAGCAGGGGAGCTTCTTCTGAATCCCGGGCTATGTTAAAAACTTAAAGGGGGCTACTGCCATTTATAGCCAGTTGTATCCTGGAAGGTTTGCCCTCTGCCTATCGATTGTCTTAAGGTTTCCATTTATATCGATTGAGGTAATGTCAATGATATTTACCTGACTGAATATTCATTATGGTCTGAATTGGAAATATGTCATCTGTGTTGGGGGCTGGGGGCAGCAGTAGGCTTTCCTGGACTTGGGGATTGGCAAGCTTGAACTGGTTCGGTAGACTTGAATTTTCAGTTCAGATCTTAATTGCTTCTTAGAGGCTACCAGCCACCCAGTTCACTTCTTCCTATGAATAATGGTATTTTCTTGACTCTACTATCTTATGAAGTTGCAAGAGGCAGCTATTGTTTGAAACTTAAACCTGTCATGTAGGATTTGCATTTGAGGTACTAGGCATGTTTCTAGGTTTGTCTTAAGGACTTGCCAGAGCCCTTTCATGTTATATTGGGCTGTTCCACAGTGGAGGGAAAGACACAGACTCCCACAGGGATGCTTGAAACTAGGTAGCATGGATCTCCACTCAGTCCACTGTACCTTCTCAGGAGCAGGCAGTGAGGGACCTACCAGGTGCACATTCCTGCTGCACACAGGGCGCTTCCAGAAAGCTGAATTTGGACATGGTGGAGAGGCCTTGATCAAAGTTCTGCTGTGACAGACCAGAACCTGAGTGCGACCCAGTGAGGAGCTGGGACCACAGCCCCAGTTTCATCTCTTTCCAAAGGGGCCCCTTTATAAAGATTAGTGGAAGGATGACATTTGATGATGAACGTTTGAAAATATCATGCAATCATTAAAGGACACAAGAGCCCATCAGAGCGAAATCCTCATGACAACACTAGGTGGATTTCTTATGATTCCCTGTGACTTTGTAATATTCCAGATTGCTTATTCCTGTGCTATAGCATTATCTGTCTTGTCCGCTCCTCTATAACCCAGTCCCTGGGTCCCTGCTGATGAGATGCTGAACGTTAAGCCTTGTGGGTGCAGTGTGTATTAGCCTGATGTAGTTTCTCTCCTACCGATCTTACTAACTGCCTGACTTTTGAAGAGGAGGCAGGAGTCCTCAGTGCCATGTGGGAATGCAGCTCTCATTTGGAGGTTTGCTGATGTCTTAGTCTTTGAAGAAATCACTGATGCCCTTCTCCAAATCATTTCTCTTTTCTCCATCTTAAGTTGTCATCTTCTTTTCCTCATATAACCTATTGCCTGTGTTTACTATCAACATGAGTGGCAGAATCATGGAATTTATCATAGCATGTAGCTGTGTTGCATAGCGTTCTTGCTCTGCTGTTGTTAGGAAAGTTAGATGCACACTCTATTTTGATCAGTTATTGTACCGGGCTTTCATACTTCCTAAAAGAACTTGAAGCTGTTTTCAGTGAACACCTACAGAAACTACAGTAAAAGAAGGAGAAAGAAGATGAGGAAGAGGAGGAGCAGAGATGGAGGGATAGAGGGATGGGAAGATAGAGGAGAGAGACAGAGGAGGAGGAGTAGAGATGGAGGGATAGAGGGATGGGAGGATAGAGGAGAGAGACAGAGGAGGAGGGAGGAGGAGGAGCAGAGATGGAGGGATAGAGGGATGGGAGGATAGAGGAGAGAGACAGAGGAGGAGGAGTAGAGATGGAGGGATAGAGGGATGGGAGGATAGAGGAGATACAGAGGAGGAGGGAAAGAGGAGGAAAGAGGAGGATGGGGAAGGAAGAAAGGACAAGTGGAGAGAAAGGGAGTAGAAGTGAGAGGGAGTAAGCATGCTTACTGAGACTTCCTTCAACCCCAACACAACTGGGAACTGACTCTCCAAGGTCTTCCTGCTATTCTGGAGAACAGTACACTTTAGTCTAAGCTTCTAGAAGTTCAGGCAAATTTGGGTGAAAACAACAGACAGGTTTGGCTTTTTCTGCCTTAGCTAACAGTGGCTCTAATAACATACCCACTTTCCCAGAAGAGAGCAGTCATTGGACGTTTTTGGATGAAGGGCCCAGGAGTGCCTGCTCTTGAGGGGCAGATGGGGTGCACACTCCAGCATGCCTCCCCAGAAGCCTTGCTCATGTAGTCTGAGGACCGTCACCCTGCATATCTGATTCCAGTCTTCATGTGTGCTGGCTCGAGGACTCCGCCACTTCCGAAGCAGCTCACGCAACAGCCTCGCGTGATCTGACTTCATCCAAACCTGTTGCAAGTCCCTGGGTATCAATCAGTTTCACCAACTCCTGCAAACTCCTCCTGGGTGGAGGTGGAAGACTGGATGCTGTGCCCTCTGGGGCATGTGTGATGTAGGAGAGTCTTCTGTTTTGTGTTGATTTTATTGGTTAAATAAAGAAACTGCCTTGGCTTTTTGATAGGGCAGAAAATTAGGTAGGCGGAGTAGACAGAACAGGATGCTGGGTAGAAGGCAGTGTGGCAGACGCCATGAAGCTCTGGCCCCAGATGGACATAGGTTAGACTCATCCCAGTAAGCCACAGTCATGTGGTGATATACAGATTTAATAGAAATGGGTTAATTAATATGTGAGAGTTAGCCAAGAAGAGGATAAATGGGCCAAGCAGTGTTTAAATTAATACAGTTTCTGTGTAATTATTTCGGGTAAAGCTAGCCAGGTGGTGGGGCGCAGCCCGCTGCTCCTTTTACAGATGTGGAGTGACTGTCTTTGAGGACAATGATGTCTTGCTAAGGGGGTGAAATGTGTTTAGCTGGTCACTTGGAGACAGAAGGCTAGAAGTGACTTCCCAGACACCCAGAGGAGGTACCCTAGGGGCTGCTGACAGGAAGCACTCATGCTACAGAATTTTTTATTTTATGGTCACGAGCAGACACTTCTGTGTGACAGTTCCTCTTCTGTTACACATATTATACTGTAGTTTTTTTTTTAAATCTTTTGGAGGGTGAATGTTTACATTTTAAATGGGGGCAGCTTAACTAACAGTTTCAGTGGAAGTTTTAATAATTCTATGATTGCCTCATTTGCATATTTTATTAATCCACCACCCTCCTAGGTTGTGTATAGTGCAGTAATTAGAGATTGAATTCCTAAGGGCTGTGTGTCCAGTGTGTGAGCCCTGGAGACTGACAGGCATGCATGCAGCTCTCTGTGTGCTGACCTCTCTGGGTGGGACCTCATGTTCTAAGGAGAACATGGCAGTTCTGAAGGTTTGCCCACTGTGTTCCCCTGATGCTGTCGTTTACACCATGGTCCTATGTCCTGGCCTAGACCAGAGCAGCAGGCTTCATGTTGTAAAGATAAAGTGTCCCTAGATCCAGGAAGATGGCCCTAAGTAGCAGCCAACCCATGAAGAGGATCCACATATGGGAATCAAATCCTATGATGGCTTCTTTTCCCTCTCCAAGGTGTCATTGTGGTCCTTGTGGGAGATGAGGCTGCTTGGAGAAGTAATACAGCTGTGGTCCTTCTGCTCAGTCTTGGGCTGTGCAGTGCAGCATGGTGCTTGTCTGTGTTCATGTATACATGTATGGTATGCATGTGGAGGCCAGAAGTCATCCATGGGTATCATCCTACAGATCACCATCCATTTTTTTGAGACAGGGTTTCTGACTGGCCTGGAAGTTGCTAATTGGGCCATGCTGCCTGGCCAGTGAACCCCAGGGATCCATTTATCTCTGCCTTCCAGCATTGGGCTTACAAGCTTGTGTTACTACACTTGGCTCCTTGGGTTCTGGGTATTGAACTCAGGTCCTCATACTTGAACAACAAGCTCACTTTAACAACCGAGCCATCGCTGCAGCCCTTCTGCTGATATTTAATTGGCCAGAATGAGTCATGAGGTGTGCACGGAAACTCGATGGCTGTGCTAATTCTTGACTTCCCTTCCCCACTGGAAAATAGTCTCATCTAACTGAAAAGAGTTCTCTTCAGCATGGGATTGTAAATCTCTGAAGGTTCAAGGAGACTGTCTGACCCTGCTTCATCAGGCAGTGAGACACTGACTTTCAGGGCACCCCTTAGTTGCTTGGTGCTAAGTCCAGGGTTGTAATGCCTAGGCCTGTTTCCTTTCAGTGAGGGAATTCTTGCCACTTCCCTCTTATCCCTAAAGAAATAATCCAGATCTCTTGGCAGTAGCCATTGCTTTGAGTAATCTGGAGTGGCCGGATGCTCACTCCACCCTCCTGAATCCATTGATCACTAGGCGTGCTCCCCAGGCAGTCTCTGTGCTGGAGACTTAAAGAGCGTTGTTCACAGGAAGAGCTGCGCCGTTTCTACCGATTCTTGTGACCACTGTGGCCATGGGTCCTGACTTGGCGGAGTGAGAGAGGACAGAGCTCCATTTTCTTCAGGTAGAGCTGCAAACTCAGGTTCAGCCTCCCGCTGCGCTGTCATTCATCTCCTGACTGGCCATGTTTGACCTCCCGGGTTTCCAGCAGTGGCGCACTAGGTGGAGAAGAGCAACAGAATCTGAGAGAGCAAAGTCCCAGAATGCATGGCTGCCCCGTGGTGCTAGGTGACAGGGAGATTCGGAGGAAGAGCAGTCACAGAAAGTCTGCAGAGAAGGGGCGAGAGTGCAAGGATAAAAGGAACACAGGGCCTGGCGCTGCTGAGCCAGCCATGCTCACACCTACAGCAGTGTTTGGGGGGCACACAAGGCTGAGACAGAAATGTCAAAATTGCAGTACAGGGAGCCTCTCAGTCCACGTTTCTTTGGCTATAAAAAGAAGAGCTTCTCCAGACTGCTATCCTGCCCTCTGCGGCTGCCTAGTCAAGAGGCCTGACTTTCTCAGCATGGCTGCTGCCTCCCCCAAAGGAGAAACTATGACGTGATTTTGGCAGTGGTTGCTTCTGGACAGGAGCAAGGGGAAGCAGTTCTGAGACTCTGATACCTGCAGCAGCAAAGGCCAGCATCTGCAGACTGTCCACCCACAGGGAGCCAGTTGTGACTTCTCCTCCTCTTGCATGGTTTAGCTAAGGTTTTAAAAGGATACTTTTATTGATTCTTTGATCATGATGTATTTTGATCATGTTTCTCTCCCTCTCCCAACACCTTCCCTGTCCCTGTATTCTGTCTACCCAACTTTATACTTGTTCTCTCTCATTCTTTCTCTCCACTTCTATCTCTCTCTCTTTCAAAGAGCCTAACCAGTAACATTTGTTTTGGCTAACTGTTCTTGGGTGTGGGGCCTGGAGTGTACCAGAAGTCATAGCAACAGAGAAGACTGTTGTTTGAGTTTTCTGTCCTTCCCAGTTCCCGCAGCCATTAAGTCCCAAAGAAATCACAGAGAGGCCTACGTTAATCATAAACTGATTGGACCAGTATCTCAGGCTTCTTATTAGTTAATTCTTATAACTTATATCAGCCCATAATTTTTATCTGTGTTAGTCACATGGCTTGGTACCTTATTTGGCAAGGCAGTCACATCTTTCTTCCTCTGCGTCTGGGTCACAACTGCAGACTGTGCTTGCCTCTTCCCAGCATTCTCGTTGCCCCGCCTCTACTTCCTGCCTGGTTGCCCCGCCTATACTTCCTGCCTGGCTACTGGCTAATCATCATTTTATTAAAACTAACACAAGTGACAGGATAATGGACCAATGTCCCACAGCAGAAGACAGATGTTTGCTCTCCCAGCAGCCATCAGATGCCAATTGCCCTTCGGCGAGGGGTAGAACTTTGTGCCGGCCGCTCCTCTGCCATGCTGGGGTTTTGTCTGGTTTGAACTTGTACAGATGTCATGTGTATTGTCACAATTGCTGTGAGTTTGTATGTGCAGCTGCCCTCTTGTGTCCAGACAACATGGCTTCAAGTTATTCCAAGTTATAATCTCCCTCCTCCCCCTCTTCTGCATAGATCCCTGATCCTTGGGCAGAGGGCTGTGACACAGATATCCCTTTGGGGCTGAACATCTGAACCTTGTCTGATTGTGGGTGTCCGTGCCATCTACTGCAGAAAAGGAACTTCTCTGGTGAGGGTTTATGGATACACTGATCTGGAGGTTCCTATTAGGACTCTGGGTTTTGACTCCATGGTGTCCTAGGTCAGGATAATGGGAGGAGTAATAATTCAAGCTCTTAATCCTACTCTTCATGATAATGGAATATGCCAACATAAAAGTGATAACTGGCACCTGAGGAGCCCCACCCCAGGTCTGCTGGTGTTCATCATAGCAATGGTATCATGATATGGGCTCCTCAGCGGGGAAACTGAGGCTCAGAAAGGTGGAGTGCATTGTCTAAGCTTGCATACGTCATGAAAGACACAGACTGCATTTCAAAACAGCAAGGTTATGACGCCATTGCCCATGTTATGGATCAAAGTACTCTGAACAGTGAAGTTTATCAGCACCTTGTGCTGAAGAAAAAACTGAGACTCCAGGGGTGGGGGTTGGGTCTAACAGGAATTGGGACATCTAACCCTGGCCAAGAGTCTCCCTCTCTGTGCCCTCACCCTCCTCAGCTGAAAAGATGTCCTTCCATGATGACCTTTCATGAGGTGCATCTAGTGGTCCTTTCTGTCTGTAGCCAAACTCAGTTTGATCAAGGCAAGAACAATTGGGTACAAGAACTTTCCAAGACAGCAGGGTTTGCCACAGACAGAGAGGGAAGGTACCCACGGTGGGCCTGGTTGTGCTGAGGTTGCAGGCTGTAGGGATCTTATATACTGTCTGTCCAGATGCAAGTCTCAGCTGGCCACCACTGCCCCCACACACGTAGGATGAAATAAGGGTCATTCATTTGTCATAGAGTGAGCATGTCCCCCATGCCTGCTGAAACCCTTGGCTTGGAAAGTGGGATAATTATTCTCTCTTCTAGAAAAAGAAAAAAAAATCTGAACTCAGGGCTTTGCCTGTAGTTGAGTGGCTCATCTGAGACTAGAGTCAGATCCACAAACCTCCAAAATGTTAATGAAAACCTCAGTGCTGCTGAGATGTTTGTACCTTTGAGAGAAGGATGGTGTGAAGGGGGCATTTGAGTTCTCTATGAAGGATGGCAGTATTTTGACTTTCTCTCACCTCCCTTCAAGTCATTCTTGCAAAAGATTGATGGAAGGGAAGTTGAGACATATAATCGTAAAATGGCGTTTGAGTGTTTTGTGGTTCTGGCTTTATCTGGGTGGATCTTTCCATTAATGTGGATAATCACATTGGCCCTGTCTTTCTAACGTGTATTGATCCGTTTGTCCAGATGCTTGTCTACCTGGGCTCTCTAATATGGGGACGGGTCACAATTCACAAACTTAGGCTTGGAATGTCTACCAACAAAGTGTGCCTTTTAGGTTGTATGGGAATAAGCCCTAATGGTTATGCGGTACTTGGAGTGAGGGTAAGCGTGTGTGTGGGTTTCTATCTCACCTCTCTCATGTTTTCAATGTTATGAGTTAATAAACAAAGCAAAACTCTATTTCAGATAGGATTTTTAACTTTCTAGATAGGTGTGAAGTTAAAGACTCCTTTCCCCTGATGTCTGCTGGGGAATGGGTCATGTTCTGTATCTTTCTTTTTAAATCTGTGAGACAGCATTTCTCCGTGTAACCCTGGGTGTCCTGGAACTCTATTCTGTAGGCCAGGCTGGCTTGGAACTCAGAGATGCATCTACCCCTGCCCAGAATTAAAGGCACGCAGCATTATATCTTGCTCCGATCTTCTTTTCAAGCTGGGCCAGTTCGATGTATTGTCTGAAACATTCTTGACAAATTGGTGCTGCGACTGCTGTGTTGTGGATGAGTGCCAGGGCTGCCTGCAAGGGGGCAGACTTGTATCCGAGCTGCACTTTAAACATACATTTAAAAAGAGGCAAGCAGAGGTCTCATTCTGTGGCTAACAGGTTCTCGCTTCTTTTCTACATGGTTTCTCATGGAACCACTCTTTCCGGAGAATCCTGCCAAGTTGGGATGTAGGTGAGTGGACAAAATATGTGATTTCCAACCTGGCTGGGAGGTGGTGGGGTTGTGAGATGGTGCTTTGCGGATGATGTGTGGATGTGTGTATGACGTGTAGAATGTGCATGAGTGTCATGTGTGTGAATGTGTGATGATACTATATGATGTATGCATGGATGTTTATGCATACGCACATGGTGTGCATGTGTGTGGCGTGTGTGTGAGCTGTATGCCACATAGGTGTGATGCATGGGCTGTGTGGGTGACTAGGTGAAGAGATGGAGCGTCTTTGGGGCTGCACATGCTGCGTGGCAGGGACTGACACTTTCCCTCCTGGGAGCCTCCAGTGAGGTGAGTGTGGGATGGGTTATGTATCCTTCATCTGAAATGGCTGGAGATCAGGCCTGAGTGACAGTTTGAGACTTTCAGAAATAAATGGGAACCCTCTGACAGGATGGACAGAGGGCTGTGTATGTGGAGTTGCCAAAGCCAATGATCTGGCCACTGCCACCTGTGTTTGGTAGACACCCATAGCAAATGAGTAAGAGAGGCCCCAGATCATCCTTGTGGAGACTGTCAGCCTGATGGCGTCAGGATGGTGATCAAAACAGGGTTATCACATGGTGCTGGATACCTCACTATTTGTTTCTCACTGGGTCCTTTGTTGGAAATATGGGCAAGATGTGGTGGCTATCCTGGCCATTTTGGGCTGAGTTTCATAGGGTTCCTGCATGGCTTCTTACTTACCAGGAAGAATGGTTTGACTGTTCATGTGTAGGTCTTATCAAGAAGGCGTAGACTTTCTGGATCGGTTACTGCATTTCTGGCCATAGCTTGAATTTTATAGATGGCCTGGTGATTGCCTCTACTGATTGATCAGACCACATTCAGACATTGTCCTTTTCTGCCTTGTGACCTTGGGCCAGAACCTGACTGTACTGTGTCTGAACCTTCTTAGTTGTAGAAGATTGCAGGGCTGTCTAGCTTGAACTCTGCAATAAGCTTCCTCTGAGTAGCCTTGGCTAAGTTTAGTCTGCTGACCCTAAGAAGACCTTTGTTAGCGTACGAAAAGCCCCCCTCCCCTAACTTGTGTGTCTTCTGAAGAACCTTGGCTAAACAGTGTCTTGACTTTCACATTGAGATGAAGGCTCCCTTGTAGACAGGCAACACCAAGATTTGATTCACACGGAACCTCCAGCGTCCCTTTAGGATGCTTCCAGGGTTGCCACTCTGGGAGGACCAAGTGTCCACATTTGTCTGAGCACTCCTGGTTGGATCATCTTATACGCTCCTGGTGCACACAGATCCTTTTTGGAAGACTGGTGTTTTGCCAGCACCCCACATCACCCATGGCCTCGTGCTCAGTCAGCTAAGTCCTCTGAGAGGTTGTTGTTTGGTCCTTTGGCAGCCAGATGTGGGGTGGAGCCAAGAAGAGACTTTGTAACCAGAAGATAGGAGTAGGAATTATAGCTGGCAGTCTGC
>LOEQ01001213.1:420191-455640 GCA_001685075.1 Bramus lutescens
AATCAAGCCAAATCAAAACAAGCCAAATTAAGAAATATCCAGGTTTAATGTGAGATCTGCACTCTCAGGTGGCCCCAAGGGGGAATTGGGAAGCCACAAAGACGCGACACCCGGGAGGAAGAAAGGGAGACCACGTGTTCCTCTTTGGGGTGATCACTTAAATACCCTGGGGAGTGGTCCTGACCTCATCCCCAGAGAGGGGTCAGGACCTGGCCTGCTGGGATTTGGAGTCCAGACCAGGCCTGGGGTCTGGGATAGATGTGAGGGGCTGGGGCCTAAGCTCCCAACTTGACAGTTAACCATTAGGAGATACTAAAATTTCCAGTTCTGTTCATTTCTCAGTGCTGGTTCACATGTAAACATCGCACAGCCCTCCGTGTATGGTAGAGCTTCATCTTCCATTTCTTATAATGCCTGTCTTCCTGATATTACAGTAAGTCTCTTGGTTTAATATGACTAAGAACTCTTCACCGTGTCATAACTTGTAGACAATGTTTGTATTTGTTTCTTTCAGTCCTGTGTGGATGCTCGTCCACTCTCTCAGGATCTCCCCGGTGGAGCAGGGGCAGTTGCTGCCTATGTAGTCAAGGGTCAAGAAGTCCTGTAGCTGCCCTGGTTCCCCATTGCTGATCAGCTCCAGCTCATATGCTGGGATAGGAGATGAAGTTTCAGTCACGCTAGGCTGGGAGCAGTGGGAGGAGGCCTGCTAAGATGTGAGCATGCAGTTTCACGTACCTGGAACATGGGCACAGCTACGTCTGATGCCATGCCTTCTTCATCATGAGAACTGAGTCTTCCCAAGTCACAACTTCACACAAGCACTTCCTCCCTGAAGCTACTTGGTCATGTGCACAAAATAAACAACGGACATGTTGAGCTTGTTGCCCTTTCGGAACACATCCCAAGGACTGGTTAGGCACCACCTTGCTGTCTGTTTTGTTTGACGCTGGGCCACAGGCTTCATCAAGGCTGGATGGGGATGGAGCCCCCTCCTTCCATTTTGTCACCCACAGCACATAGGCCTCTTCCTCGGGGTATATCTCTTTGCTGCAGGAGACCCAAATGAGTGGCAGTAGAACCAAGGAGGCTTGCCACCCTGTCTCCTCTCTCTCCTCTACCCACTTCCATCCCTCCCATCTGCCCTCTTTCTCTTGCCGTTCCTATACGCATGCTCAGTTTCTTCACGCTGGCTTCGTCTGTCTTCACTAACAGCATCCATTTGCAAGATGATATCAGTGTATTTACTTCTCATTCGCTCATCCATTCATCCACCCACCCATTCTCTGATTTGTCCATGATTAAACAATTTTTCTTGCCTGTGTGTCAGCTTCACAAGGGCCATGGCTTGGTTTTTCTCATCACTGCATCTTGAGTGCCCTGGAAGAATGCAGGATGAACAGAGGGTACCCATGTTTACAGGATGGAGGAAAAGATGGAGGATACAGGAGGGGGAAAGAATGGAAGAAGGGGACTGCAAGGAAGAAAAATGGAGGAGGGTGGGAGGAGAGAAAGGAGGGACAAAGAGATTTATTTGCTTGGGAGTGAGAGGGCAGCTCTCGGGCCCTGTGGGTCCCACTGTGGGTATTCAGTCTGGCACCCAGGAAGTTCTATTTGTATCCACTTTTAACTGGTGAGATCAACTTGGGCTAACTTATAGGAGTCCCCTTAATTTTCTTAAGGGCTCCTTGACCATGCTGGACAGGGTCAGACACAAGTACAATGCAGGCTTTTTAGCAGAGTCTGTACTGTAGGTAGCTCATGGCCCTTCTGACCCTCTGACACAGACTTTTCTTGTCTCACAACCCCTTGCTTTCTCGTACTATTGCAGAGCTACGTCCTCAGCTCCCCCAACTCCCCGTGGTCTGCTCTCCCCCACGACCTAAGCGGCTCGCATGAGCTCCCTTCTGCAGAGCCGGCTGTGCATTTCAGCGTGAACATGCGGCTGCGTAGATCTCTATGGTTTGCCACCACTGCAAACCTGCCTTTCAATCCCCTCCCTTTTGCTGTGACTTACTAACTAAGGGATGGAGATCAGAAATTGGATAATGACNCTCCCTGGGGTTGCTCCCACAGCCTCCAATTTGACACATGCAAATAATTATCCCCTCACTCTGTTACATGGGGGCACATCTGGAGCCTATAACCGTCAGGACCAGAGAGCCTTGTTCTTGTACATGATTTCCTTCGGTCTCAAGGGCTCCATCTGCAGAGCATTTGCTGTGAGAGGAGCCCCCTCCACGTTGTGAAACACCCCAAAGTACTCGTCACTTCCAGGTAACCATTGCTGTGGCTTCACTCTTGAGAACAGGATACCAAACCAGAGCACCACCCATTCTGGAGTCAGGCCACAGGGGTCTTTGTAGGCCAGCCTGACCTCAAACTCATGATCCTCCGGCCTCAGCCTCCAAATGCAGGCATTACAGAGATATACTTTTTATGTCTTCCTTCCTTTGTGTTCATTTTTCTCCTTGCCAAAAAGACAAGTAATTTTAGTAATCTATGCCGGTTGCCATTCCTAATTTCAGTGTGTTTGGAACTGTCTTCCACACTGAAGATAGATTATCTGGGTATAGAATTTCTGTTGACAATCCCATCTGCTCAATCCAATGAAGTCTCCACTCGCCACCCTCTGGCATCTCTTTCTTGATGACTGTCTCAATAATCAGACTTTGTATTATTTCTCTCTGTGTGGCTTCTTCTTCAAGGAATCTGAGATATGTGAACGCCTACCCCTGCCTTGTAACCATGCTTTTGTTGCAAATCTGCTTCTAGTGAATTACTTAGTGATACCTTCATTTTATTTACTATTTGTCTTGCATATTTACCTAAAGCAAATAATTTTATTTTTCTACACATTAAAATAGAACAAAATTAATGATATGTAAATATGTGTTTCTGTGTATGGTATATATATACATATATATGCTGGTGCTCACAAAGGCCTGAAGGGGACATTAGATACTCTGGCCCTGCATTATAGGTGTTTGGTACTACCTTACATGGGTGCTGGGAACTGAACTTTAGGCTTCTGGAAAAGCAGCGCATGCTCTTAACTTCTGAGCCATCTCTCCAGCCCAGATACCTTTATTTTAATGTATGTATTTCTTTCCATTATTTCTATCCAGCTCTCTTCTTTCCACTTCCATCATTTCAAGATATCCTATTCTATTTCATAGCTGATATAGTTCATTACTTCCTGTAAGTTTTCAAACTGCTTTATGCCTGTTTTTCCATTCTGCTCTTATTTGCAGTTTTGTTGAGAATGAACTCCATTCTCCAGTTCTGATTTATGGCTGCCTTTCTTCGTATTTTTTCACTGTTTTGTTTCGAAGTGTTTGTTGCCTTCTACCTGTGGACTGACCCTGTTCTGTAAGCCTCTTGATTCCTGAGGTAGCTGAACCTTGAACACTTGAACCTATGTAAGGACAGTAGGTCCTGTGCTGGTTTGGAAGGGGATCAGAGCACAGTGGGTTCTGAGTTGGGAGGGAAGGACAGCAGAGCGCAGTGGGTCCTTTGTGGGTCTGGAAGGGGAACTGACCCCCAAATGCCTTGCTACAGGCTGTGCTGAGGGGGTCACAGCTCTACGTGGAGTCCTGAGGAATGATGTTTCTGGAAAGGAGGCGGTTGGTACAGGGGGGTTAGGTTGATGTTTCTATGGTATCTAATCCATGGGAACAGATTAGACAAGGGTGGTGTTTGCTAGGCACAGGTCAGTGAGAGCTGAATTAATCTGGAGGAGCTAGGGACAAGCAGGGTATTCACTTGGGAGACATATTTTCCTTAGTGGAATCCAAGGAAGTGATTCTGAAACAAGATGCCAGGAGCCAGAGAAACAGAAGAGTCAAGGGTGGAGTTGGGTGTCTAGCTTGGGATACTTGCAGAAGGTGAGATGGTGTCTCTCCAGCCTGTGCTAGAGCAGCAGCATTGGTGACCCGGGAGTGTGTGGAGCATGAAAAGTCTCACTCCAGGACTGCCTTTTCAGAGACCCCAGTGTGAATCCCAGAGGTCTGTATGGTTGGTTGGTCATGGTTGGTACCGGAGCCCGAGCCTTTCCAAGGTAGGAAATACGAGCAGAAGAACAAGTTAGGGTTAAAAAAAAAATCAGCATGCTCGCTTTTGTTTATTTTGTGATTTATCTATTGGGAAGAATCAGGCAGGCAAGCCTGCGTGGATTGTGGGAAATCCGACAGTTTTAGGTAGACATTTGTTGATAGATCAGACATGCTCATTGGGCCAGAATTTATTCCTCTCTTCCTTCATTCCCTCGTTTTGCTCTCTCCCTCCTCTTCCACCCCATTTGTCCTTTTCACTTGACATGGTGTCTCTCTACGTAGCCTGGACTAGCCTCTCTCTCTGTGCCAATTCTCCTGCGTCAGCCTCTCACGTGTCAGAATTGCAGGTCAGCAACATGTCTAGGCGGTTTGGTCAGAAGCTCTAAATTTTATTTTCCTAACTTGTGAAGTCAATGCTGTTGGTGCCTTATAAAGTTTCTTTCTTTGTGCCACACTTAGAAAAGATCCATGAGGAGAAGGAGGAAGCTTCTTTTTTCTCAAGCATAATTAAGGTGCTTGATTGAAATAATATTTGAATTTCCACTGTGGCGAAAAACAGTGAAACTGAACTTTAAATCTACCTTTTCAGCAAATGGAGGATGCTTCTTCTTGACATTTCAGAAGGATATTTACACCCGATGCCATTACACAGTGTAATTATGTAATTACACATTCTAACTCCGTGATCACATATGTTATGCTAATTATATAATTAGACTTAATTATAGCAATTGTGCAAATACATAGTATCTGAATCGAAATGAATGGATGAAGAAACTAGGGCAGATATGAGAACGATAAACTTTTGCAAGACAACGCTCAACCACTTGCGGCCAACTCAGAGACATTCCCTGCCACAAACACTGGCTTCCTTCTTGGTGTTCTGAGAATGTCACACTCTTCAACGTTTTGCGAAAATCTGACTGAAGAAAGAGAATGAGAAAGAGAAAGAAGGAGAAGGAAGCAGCTTACAGAGTGAGCTAACTTAAAGCAGAGCAGGCACAGCCCCATCCGTCTCTGCCTCTGTTCTTATTTCCCTTCTGCCCTGACAGGCATCAAGATGGTATCACGGCTAAGTCACCGCTGGCTTTAAGACTCCCTGAATGGGGCCATTCACTGTAATTACTACTCTTTTGAACTTCCTCAGGACTGAAGATCTTTACATAACATCTCAAAACATCGGAATGTTCATTTTCTGTGGCTTCTACTGGTCTCGATCCTGGGAAAATATGAATTTGCTAATTGTTACTGCTTTAATGTGCTGATTTGATCACATTTGCTACTTCTGAGTTCAAAGGTCTGGCTTCAGAGAAAGTCTCTGTTTTTTTTTTCCCTCCTTGGAGAGGGCCATGACTCCCTTGCAAGCTCAGACCTGCAGAAGGGGGCAGATCTACCTCGAGGGCCTATTCCAGAAGCCTCTGCTAAGCTGAGAGGTAGAAATACCATTTTTAAAAATGGCATTTTAATTGCATGTACTGCTGAAGGTTTGCTGAAGTTGGCTGGTTTAATTTCCCCAAGGAATCCATTTCCACCCTTCCAGGAAGGCAGACACTGTCTCCAGGCTGACGGGGTACACCTTTTCTTTCTCTTAGGGGTGCAGCTGCAACCTTGTGCCAGCCGTTGCTGCCTGGAAAACACGAGCCAAGCAAATGCCTCCTGTTTTATCTTTCCTCCTTAGGTTTCGGGACTATTTCACCTGTGTCTCAGCCTCTCATTTTCCTAAGTGGAGCAGGGCGAACACCATGCTGCACTCTGGCTGCAGGAGGGCCAGCACTTTGCTTTGTGCCTGGCTTTGGAGCATGAGCCTGAGTCTGAGACTTGCAGTTGCTGCTGCTGGGTGGCTGGGGTCTGTACAAATCCGGGGGCTCCACTACTCCAGTGGGGGACATCACACAGTCACATGCTGGCTGGTGATGCATGGCCTACTTGCTGGACATAGAAGGCTGGGCTACATTTTAATTTCCCCAAGTGTAGACAGCACTGCTTGCTGTATTTGGAAATTTTGGGTCTGGGAGTTAGCCTAATTTGATTTATGGGGATGTACCAAACCTGGGGCGATAAACATTTAAAGAAATATTTATCAATGTCTGCTACGATGTTGACCCCTGTGGGAAGGCAAAGATGAGTAAAATGTGTCTCTAGAGTTTGCAGGTTCACTGCAGGAGACTGACACTCAGCATCTACCTATGGCCCAGGAGGGGTATAGCTTGATGGAAAGTAATACAGCTTCCTTGGAATAATCGAGCTAAAATTTCCAACAGGTAGGATGTGATGCTTCAACAAGAGTATGAAGCATCTCAGTGCACTGTTAACCTGACTGTCAGGAAGTCAGACTGGGACCGGATGAGTGGATGGGAACCCACAGACCAGAGAGCAGGTTGCTCTGGAACCAGGGTAGGCAGGTTGGACAGGTTGGGCAGGTTGGGCAGGGTGGGCAGGGCAGGCAGGGAAGAGGCATTTGCTGCTTAAGTGTAAACATAACTCATTATTGGTGTCTTGCCATAGCAGGTGGGAGTCGAGCTCCCTGCAGACTCTGCCCTCCTCTCCCAGCCTTTAAAGTACCATCACTTTCGGGCTTTCCTTCCAAGGAACATGTATGTATTATTTACTGTATTCTTGAGCTATGCACATCTTGTGGCTTCTGTAGGTTGGAAAGACCCATGTGCTAATGGATTGAGCTCTGGATGGCACCATGGAGCCGGTAGAACCTTCTGAAGATGGAGCCATGTTGGCAGTGTTAGGTCACAGGGATAAAGGGGACGATGGGAGCAGCCTCCCTTTGTCCTCTGTCTGTCCTTCTGGGCTATGCTTCTGACTGACCATGGCCTAAAACACCACCCTGAGCCTGTCAGGGACCAGAAGTTCTGAAGCTGTGAGCCAGGACCAAGTTCATAATCTCAGGTGCATCTTGTAGTGACTTCTACAGCAGAGCTCTATGTTCCCAATATTTTTCCCTTGCTTGGAGCGCGCGCGCGCGCACACACACACACACACACACACACACACACACACACACCCCTACAGAGTGTGTGTAAATGTCCCGTGGAGATCTTTCACAACATTCTGCTTTCCTCTAATTCTGATCTGACCACAACCAGAGCTTCCAAATGGGCTTTTTCATTTCAGCTTAATATTATCTTATTCTTTCTTTTAAAAAAATTATTTATCGTGGTGTGTGTGTTGTGTATGCATGTGTGTGCATGCACATGGAACACATGTGGCGGTAAGAATTCAAATTTCAGGAGCTGTCCCTTTCCTTCCACCATGTGGATCCCAGGATCAACCTTAGGTCATCAGGCTTGGCAGCAAGCTGAACCCCCTCATTGGCCCTCTCTGTCTGTCTGTCTGTCTGTCTGTCTGTCTATCCTCCTCTCCTTTCCTCTCCTCTCCTCTCTTCCCCTCCCCTCCCTTCCTCTCTTTTCTTCTCTTCTCATTACCTCTCTTCTCCTCCATTTCTTTCTATATCTCTCTTTCTCTCCCTTCCTTCTCTCTCTCTCTCTCTCTCTCTCTCTCCCCCTTCCTTCCTTCCTCCATTACTTCTTTCCTTTCTCCTCTTCCTCCTCCTCGCTATTTTCACATTACTTTCCCAACACTCTAACAGCTTTGCCTTGTTAGGACTCTATTGTATTTTTCTCTTATACTTGCCTGTGTCTGGTTTAACCTACTTCTATATAACATAGCCCTTAACCAGGAACATTGGGCAAAGACTATCTACAACTTTAGTAAGTACTCATTTCATTCATTCATTCATTCATTCATTCATTCATTCATTTATTCATTCCTTCATTCATCCTTCTCTCTCTGGTTACACAAAGCACCAACTGTAAAGAATGCTTATGTATCTATCATGTCAGGGCATGGTCTTGCTTGCCTCAGTCTCTGTGCCCGTCTGTGCCATCCTGGCTACCCCAGAACAGTCTCACAGTTGGGTGTGTGCCAGTCACAGAGTTTTAGTGATTGTTTTATTGCTTGCACCTTTTTGTATGGCTTGGCTTATGCCTCTCCTCTGATTTCTAGGTTGGAATCTCCCCGTTTTGTCCTAATAATCCTTCTTTAGGTAAAAGGCCACAGGTGCCCCAACAACTGGAAATCCAGAGTGAATGGAAAAAGACTGATTTCTTAAACAGGGGTGTTTTCCTTCTTTGATTGAATAACCTGTCACTCTACCCAACAGATATCATTATTTCAATAAACTGAGATTTATGATATTCATAATGTGTTTATTGGATTCATATAAAATTATTGAAAAGTGAAATTACATAGCTCATCCATTTCTTTAAAATATAAATATTCAGTGTCCCTCCACGAGCAGGAGTGCTCTCGGAGTAGACTGTGAATATCATGGCCTCATATCCCACACAGCGCACCACCAAGGCCTTGAGAAACGTCTTTAATAAAGGCCACAGCAGATTTCTGAGCCTGAATTACGAGTTTTAATAACCACATTTCTAATATTTGCATATTCAACTTGTTCAGAAGTTATTGATTTGTTTACCTTATGCTCTTATGGAAAATGTTCTAAAAGTGTGCTATTCGGCCAGCAGGTTCTACTTAGGATGACTGCGGGTTTAGGAGGAAGGGATCAGAAGCGTCAGCAGGGCTCTATATAGCCTCCAGACTGCTCAAGCCAGGCAGGCTCACCCTTGACTTCTTTCCGGAGTCCCTCTGCTTGTCACTTCAGATGGCTTTGGTCTTCTTCAGAGGTACTCCCCTGTGGGCTTCCTGTCAACATCTCCCCTGGTGTCCACTCCTTCTTTCTACCCAGGTGCCACACTGCCCAAGGCCCTGACATTAAACACAAGTGTGGCTGGTTGTACCCCATCCTGACTTTAAAAGGGCGTGTTTTCATTCACACCAAATCTAAGCTTAAGAAAAAAACAACTTTATTGAATTGAAATCACAAATGAAAGCCTCACATAGCTAGATTAATGTATCTGCTCACAGACATTAGTCCCTAACTCTCTCTTCATTACAGATATGTGTTGCAATGCTTCTATGTCCCACCAGGGAAGAAATGCAGCATTTAAACAACAGGCTTGAGTTTGTCTTACAGGATGATCAGTTTGCCACACACTTCAGACCAATCGGTTGGCTCTTCGAGCAGACTCAAACTCTTTTGAAAGCCTTCTCTGCTCCTGTCCTATCAGCCATGGCCTCTTCTTCCAGCCTTGGCCCCTGTCACAGACCATAAGGCCAGATGTGGGGTCATCCTCATATGGCCAGATGTGGGGTCAGCCTCAACTTTCCCCTCCAGAGGCATTTTCCCACTACTCACCTGTGAGCTAGTTCCACCTCTGCATCCCGTGTCACATCCGGCTGATTACAGGGTGAAAAGAGATAAAAGACTCACCGTGTTCCTAGCTTTAAGGCATTTAGGGTCTCCCATAGCATCATCTAACTGGTCAGTGTGCAGGGGTGAGCAGCTGCACCATGACAGGGAGCAAGCAGAGCGCAGTCCAGGAGAGGTTGGGGCCTTGCAGTGACAGCTTGTCAGCTAACTATGCACACAAGAGTTAGGGGTAACAGCAAATTGACTGAAACGCTAGAAAACGACAGCATTTTCTATCGCGCATGGTGAAGAGGTGGTTCGAGGGTGGACAGCCTCATGCTGTGCTGCTCCTGAGGGGCAGAGGCTTTTCTTCCTCTTGGGCCGGCCCTTCAGTTTCTGATTGTTTTGTATTCAGATTGATTTTGGTCTCTCCCCTCCATTTGTGTTCGATCCACATATATCTGTGTAAGTATATGTGAATGCCATTGCCCAAAGAGGGCAGAAGAGATTAACAGGTTCCCTGGAGCTGGTGTTATGGGTGTTTGGAAGCTTTGCTGTGGGTGTTGGCAACAAAACTCATGACTAAGAGATTGAGTAACAAGTGCTCTTAATCAATTAGCTGCCTTTCCAGCCCCCTTTTCTGGTTTCATGAAGGTTAGTGTCACAGGTGCGTTGGGGGTTTGGCACATTTACAGCAAATTACTGGGAATTTCTCTTAAAAAACAACAACAACAACAAAAAACCCATCCCAGTGTTAACCCTTTCCTGTAATGTCATTGTCACTTTGCTTGTCTGTCCCCTTCTTGCTGTCACCCCCTGGGAGTCATGATTCACTTTGTACAGTAGCTGGGGTAATGCCACCTAAACCTAAGGAACTTGAGTTCGATCCCTTGCATCTTTGTGAGGGGAACACTTCTAATCCCAGCCCTGGGGAGGTGGAAGAGGTGAATTCCTTAGGCTCACTGACCAGCTAGCCTAGCCTAGTCAAATCAGTGAGTTTCAGGCAGAAATGGGAGACCTTGTCTGAAAAAAAAAAAATACTCAAGGTTGACAGTGTCCTGAAGAACAAAACCTAAAACTGACTTCTGGCCTCTCTCTCTATGTGTATACATGTGTATGTGCATGAACCCACACATACATACACATATTCATGTACACGCATATACTTTTCTCAACTCATAATATGGGACTTAGGAGGTGCGCAAAGCTATGACCCATGACATGACTGTTAATAAATGGTTCTAAGAGAGGCGAAATGGTTCTGTGGAATCAATTCTATTAATTGTGGGTGAAAAACCTCACAGATAAATTATGATTTTTTTTAGTGAGAATAATTTAAAAATAACAGTGAAACAGTAATTTGAGACTCAAACCACAGACTCTAACATTCCCAAGGTACCAGGAGGAGGTAGCTCGGCCAGCATCTAGGAATTGAAGGCCAGGAGCTAGTGGAGGCAGGCTTACCCTCTGAATGTCTACCTGTCAAAATGTCAGCTTGCCATGGCTCTCATCTCTTCATCACTCTGATGATGCTAGATCCGCTGAGCAATCTCAGAACTTGTTTGTGTCTTGCTGGAGGCAGATGTGTGTTGGAGGCAGGTGTGATTTGAAGTCAGGTATGTTCTGGGTGTGCCCTGGTAGCACATATATAGTGGAAGCAGGTGTGCACTGGAGACAGGCATGGATTGGAGGCAGATGTGCACTGGAGATACGTGTGCACTGGAGGCAGGTATGAACTGGAGATAGGTGCGCACTGGAGGCAGATGTATACTGGATGCAGATGTGCACTGGAGGCAGGTATGCACTGGAGGCAGGTGTGCACTTTAGCAGAGTTACAAACCATTTGATGATTGGGCTTCAGTTGACAAAGGGCATCTGGAAGCCACTTTTTTTCTCTTTGTTATCCAGGCCATATCACATGTTGCCTCAGTCATGTATGTAGGAAGTGGCCTTCAGCCTGGAAATGTCTAAGCAATCACACGTTTTCTATGTACTGATAACAGATGCCATCTCTACCACAGTTTGATCTTGTAAGCGTTTTTAGTTAAATTCTGAGTTATACTTTTTATTCTATACACTGAACCCTGTGCCCACAACTCCAGCCTATATCACGACACACAGTAGACATGTATGGCATTCTCCCTCATGAATTAAACTGAAATTTTGTTTATTTATTATTTTAATTTTTTAACTGTCTGTAACTGGATTGGTGGCCCTTACTTCATTTCTGTTGCTCTTTATGTGCTCTAGGCCATTTTTGAGATTATTAAGACTCTGTGGGGGAAGGCACAGTGGGCACCTGGTTTTTGAGACAGCACAGAACCTTTTGTAAGCTTTTCACTGGACTTATTTCATAAGCATCTTTGCGGTTTCCTTACATTGGGACAAAAGTTTAAGCAATATGATTTGCAATACTATCAGTAACCATAATAACTAGCAATGAACAGTTTATTCCTGATGGATTACAACAGTAAGTGTCTTAGGGTTTTTATTGCTGTGATATAAACCATGACCAAAAGCCACTTGGGGAGCAAAGGGTTAATTCCGCATCACTGTTCATCACTGAAAGATGTTGGGACAGGAACCCAAGCAGGGCAGGAACCTGGAGGCAGGAGCTGATACAGAGGCCATGGAGGGATTGCTGCTTACTGGTTTGCTCCCCATGGCTTGCTCAGCTTACTTTCTTATAGAACCCAGGACCACCAGCTCAGACGGTGTCACGCACAGTGGGATGAGCCCCACCAATCACTAGGAATATGCTCTACAGGTTTGCCTACAGCCTAATTTTAAGGTGACATTTTCTTAATTGAGGTTCATTCTTCTCAATGACTCAGTGACTATAGTTCTCAATGACTATAGCTTGTGCCAAGTCGACATAAAACTACCCAGAACAGTATGTGATTATGGCATTATGCATCAACACATAATGAAGATTTATATATGAATATGTAAAATCAATATATCTATAATATTACGTATAGAGAAAACAGCACATATATGTAGTCATACATGCTATCAATGCACATGATATGCNACATAATGAAGATTTATATATGAATATGTAAAATCAATATATCTATAATATTACGTATAGAGAAAACAGCACATATATGTAGTCATACATGCTATCAATGCACATGATATGCAAGACATAATATAAAACCATGAGCTATGTAATGCCCAAACTCTGTTACTGTATACCATTAGGACAGCTCATACATCAACATGCTATCCGTGTCATCTTTGACAACCCAGAAAGTGATGACTAGATATTAATAAGAAGGAATAGTAGTGTGCTCAGGGGATATTGCCAGTAGGGCCCTGCCTGGAGCATATGTCAGAACTTTTGAATCTTCTCCCATACCTTCTCAGAGTCTTGATGGGTTTCTGATTGCCTTGGGAAGAGTCTGTAGCACAAAGTATTATCTTCCATTCAGGAAGAAGTTCTTTAGAGTTCTACCAAGGCATGAAGGAAAGAAGCTGGGGCCTTCTCCTGGAGCATCCTTGCATGGGCATTTCCAATGCCTGGCTCTTTGGATGACCAACACACCACTGTCTGGATTTTCCTGGGTGGTCTGCCCCACGTGCACTAGCTGGCTCTCTGCCTGTTTTGGGTAAAATCAACTACACATTTGCTTTTGAACACCCACTGCCAGTCCTTCCCATCACTGGCATTTCCTTGTTCATCATCCTTAAGAACCCATTAGCTCTCCTCACATTTCCCAACCCCTGTCACAGACTAAACAGCTTTCCAACTGCTGTCCTGGTCCAAGGACCCAGAGCTGAGGCTCTGCATATTTTCTTCACACTGATCTATACATGAATTATTTTTCTTTTGGCTGGCTAAGATCTGCAGGAGTAGTGCAAATAAGATGTCAAGAATATCTTAAACAGCAGCATTTCAAGAAAACCAATGCAAATAAATAAAACTGCAGACAACAGCAATGTGCCAGCCTAACCTTGAAAGAAAGCAGTGGCTCCCTCTAGACAAAACACTCACCTTGAAACCATGAACAATGAGACCATTCTGGGAAAGGAAAGCATCTGTTCTGACAGAGTTCACAGCATAAGAGAGACTCTGGGTGATACGAGCCAGAGCAGGAACAGAGGAGGGCGTGCAGCTGCCACACATGCATGTGGTGTGTGTGTGTGTGGTGTGTGTGCGTGCACATGAGGGCATATGGGGGACAGATGGAGGAAGGAAAGGAGAGACTGAAATAAAACTACCTGATTTCTGATTCTAGAATAACACCACTTATTTAGTATAAATGAACTTATTTTTTTGTAATTTCAGGTTGGTTTTGTTATTCAGAGACAGAAACAAAGTAGTTTTTCTTAGTTATGACAAAAGATAAAGTAGATATAAATATTGTAACTTTAATTCTTGTTTGATACCTGTTTTGTTATATGTAATTTTACTATGTTAAAGTTAAAGCCTTTTTTGTTTAAACAGAAAAAGGGAATTGGTGTGGGAGGTCCTTCTGTTTATGTGTTGCTTTTATTGGTTAATAAATAAAGAACTGGCTTGACCTATAGCATGGGAGGAGGAAGGTAGAGTCAGGGAGAAGTCATGGAGCTGCTGCCGCCAGTGTCAGACATGACGAAACTTTGCCGGTAAGCCACTGCTACGTGGCGATACATAGATGAATAGAAATGTGTTAAATTAATATAAGAGTTAGCCAATCAGAAGTCAGAGCTAATGGACCAAGCAGTGATTTAATAAAAAAAAGAAAATCAGAAAAATAAAACAAACAAACAAACAAACAAAAAACTCAATGAAGATTAAGCAGAGAGTGTGGTATATATTTAAAAACATAAGCGTGTAGTTGGGTAAAGTGGCTCACAACTCTAAACTCAGCATTTAGGAGGCTGAGGCAGGAAGAATGACAAAAGTCTGAAGCCTGTCTGCTCTGCATAGGGAATTCCAGGCCAAGCCTGGGCTATAGAGTGAGACCTTATCTAAAAAAATACAGATAATGAGTTTCATCTATAGTGACATGTATTTAATTATATACTTTATAAATGAATTTAAAGCTTTTTCAATATGCTGATGATGACTTCAGGTGTGTGTGTGTGTGTGTGTGTGTGTGTGTGTGGTTTCTGTGTGTGTGAAATAAGAGGAAGTAAGAGTGCACCTTGCTGTAACATCTTTCAGTGTTTGTGAGAAGTTTTCTTGACTTCTTTAAAAATGACAGTCTGGTGTCGACATTAAAATGCTTGTCTTGTAATCACAGGGACCTTAGTTCAACCCCGAAAATTTACCACATTTAAAAAGGTCAAACCAACCAAACAAGCAAATGAGCAAACAAAAAACCAAGCCAGGCATGGTGCTGTGCACACTGAAGTGGCAGAAACAGGCAGATCCCTGGAATTCTCACGCTAGTCATTTGGAGGGTTCAGGCCAGGAAGGGAGCCTATCTTAAAATCCAAGATGGATGGCTGTGAAGAGACACCATGAGCATGGCAACCCTTATAAAGAAAAATATTTGATTGGGGTTGGATTACAATTTCAGAGGTGTAGTCCATTCTCATCATGGCAGGAAGCATGGTGACACGCAGGCAGACATGGTGCTGAAGAGGGAGCTGAGAGTTCTACTTCTGGATCTGCAGGCAGCAGGAAGAGACAGTGAGCCACTGAGCTTCGTTTGAGCTTCTGAAACCTCAATGCTACCCCCTCCCCAGTAACACACTTCCTCCAACAAGGCCACTCCTACTCCAACAGGGCCCCACATTCTAATAGTGCAACTCTCTATGGGCCTAAGGGGACCATTTTCATTCAAACCATCACAGATGGCTTCTGAGGACTGATATCCAGGGCTGGCTTCTGGGCTCCACACATACATGCACACTCATGCACATTACACTTACTCCCCACCCCACAAAACCTGACGGCATCCATGACATTGTTCCTTTGAGCAGAGCCCCACATGGTCCTATTCATGAACCTGGTATATGCCTGTTTTCTTAACTATGTAGAAAAGCCAATCTTTGCACCTGTAGCAACCAACCTGGATACAGGCTGACTGCCAGGACAACTTAGGCTCTAGAGAGGCAGCACCCACTGTCCCATCACAACCTGTCAGGTGTAGTGTGGCAGAGACCTGGTAACCAAATGGCTGAAAATTGGTAGCAGCCGCTTAGGTCCGTGCGGCGTCTTACTTAAAAACATTTCAGGTTTTGTCCAGGTTAAAAAGTCCTCTCGAACTCTGATCTTGGGAGCCTTCTCATTATATGCATTTTTTGAGGGGGAGGGCACAAGTCAATCCATAGCCATTTCATTATACACTTCTGACTCCAACACTGGGTAAGGATACTGTGTTATTCCCACACAACTCCCAAATGCTTAGACAAATACTTAACTGCCTTCATTGTTTAGGAAGCTATGGGGCCTGTGACCAGCCCAACAAGTACTCTGACTCTTATCTTTCAGTGACTCACCACAAGCCGCAAAGGTCGTGGACATAGCTTGTAGAGACATCATGCTCCCAGGGGTTATGTCCTGTGTGGTAAGACTCTGGGACTCTGGTTTAAGGCTAACAGCTAATAAACATAGGGAAGAAGGGTTGGACCTGGCTACTCATTAAAGAAATGAAAATCAAGCCAGTGAGATTAGCATTCCTCATCCTACATAGTTACGTTTGTAACTATGGCCACAATCATCTCCAGCATAGAGCCGTGACCCCTTTTTTGTTTCTGAATATTAGGTTAAGATGTGTTACATTTGTTTATGCTGTGGAATTTTTTTTAATGATGCAAAGATGTGTTGCATTCTTTTATGCTGCATTTGTTTAACTCTGTAAAGCTGTGTTACTTTGCTTGTCTAAAGTGCCTGATTGGTCTAAAAAAGAGCCGAATGGCCAATAGCTAGGCAGGAGAAAGGATAGGTGGGGCTGGTGGGCAGAAAGAATAGATAGGAGAAGAGATAGGAGGAGGAGCCAGAAAAGGAGAAGGAGAGGAGGACTCCGGGAATCAGCCAGTTACCCAGTTGCACAGCCAGCCACGGAGTAAGAAGGGAAAAGCTTAGAGGCAAAAATGTAGTTAAAGAGAAATGGGATAGTTCAAAAGTTGACAAGAAGCAAGCCAAGCTAAGGCAGGGAATTCATAAGTAAGACTAAGTCTCCATGTATTTATTTAGGAGTTGGGTGGAAGGCCCCCAAAGAGTAAACAAAATGAAAAACGAAACAAAAACCAACTACACCTTTCTGTTGGACAGGCTGGTGAGCTGGTCCAGACCTGCTGGAAGATAATGCTTATCAGAAGTTTGAGTAATATGTGTGGCCAGCTATGACTAAGTTGATATCCTGGGGAAGTCAGGAACTCTTAATCTTATTTTGCACGCAATATTTGAAATTGGGGTTTTGGTAGGCGTCTAGTGACATGGAACTGATTAAATAAATGTGGCCCACCTACATACTGAAACTCAGCCTCCATACTGAAAAATTTATATATGAACATATATATTGATATGCTTATTATTAATAATAAATATGTGATATATTTATATGTTTATCCATAAAGTCACATATCCAGCAAAGGTAAAATGGAGTATAAAATACTTTACATTACAGACTTACTTTGGTAAGAATATATATAATGTGTGAACCCAAAAAGACACACTAACACAGCAGGAGGGGCATATCTGGTATGGTGAATGCATTCAATTTTGCTTTGGCTTGCCTTTACATTTTCTACAATGTGAATGTACATTTTTTTTATAATGTGAAAAGAACCATCAATATAAGATTTCCTCTCACCCTGGGTCTGAACACCCAGACATAAAAAGATTGATGCCTATCTTCATCTAACTTGACAATTAATGTTTGTATCCTATTTGCTGATTTTATGATGAAGGCATCCATAAATGATCTCTTCTCGATATTTCTTGATTCTGTGAATAATTAGAATACAGAGCTTGTGGCCAGCCTGACTCCTGGGTGGCCCAGTGATGTGGATGTTTAGTGATAGCCCTGGGAGGTCCCAGAGCATAAGTGTTGTACCCAATTAATTTTTTATTCCTCTAAGAAAATGCTACTTAGGTTGACAGGCATATTTCCTCAGTGGAGGGAGAATACGAGATAAGAGCATGCTGGGAAGTGGCTTGGGAATAACGGAATCTTGTAAATCTGATTTCCCTGAATAGCCCATGAAAGCATTAAACAAACAGAGCGCTGTCTCCTGGAGCTTTGCCTGAATTAAAGAGCGTAAGAAGTATTGACTTTACACAACTCAATAGAACTATTATTTGTGATTGAATGCCAGATTAAATGGCTGGAGAGCAGCCATAAGCAAGGCTGTGAATACATGGGAATGGGGGCTGCTGCAAAGTCCTTTCTAATCGCTGTGCCATGCAATGACAGCAAGTGCCTGGTTGTCCCCTTCACATAGTTACACACATCCTTAGGTGGAGCTAGCCTCCTGGTTTCTCTCCCTCATAGAGGATGCCCACCGTTCTAAGACTTCATTTCAAAGGTGAGGTGCTTGGGTCTAGATGGTCCAGATGTGGAGCATTAAAGAGCATGCCCAGTTCCATGGCTTTCCTTTTCTTGTGTGGGAGAATCAGATCCAACTGATAAAAGAAATAAAGCAGGGCCCACAGAGGGAAGCTTTTCTTTTTACAAAGCTAGGCAAAGCGTTTTGTTCAGAAAAGAAATACATACAGAAGACACTGTTCAATGTATCTCCTAGGCAGTCTTAGAAGGTCAGATCTCTCTCTTCTTCCCTGTGCCCACCGCAAGTGACACATCATTGTATAAATTACAGAATGCTTTACAGTTTGCAAATTATATTTAAGTTAAACTCAGTAGTAACAACAACTTTTGTTTTACCATTCTTCTGCAAATTTTCCCTTTTAGCTCTGGAGAAGTAGGAGGTGAGTGTGATAGGAAAACTGATTGTCAACCTGACAGGATCTAAGTGAGATCTCCTAGCAGACAGTTCTCTAGGGTATTGATGAGTGAGCTTCTAGTGTGAGGGCCCACCTTAAATTTTTGTGGCTCTGTTCCTTGGAGTAGGATCTCAGACTGCATAAAACAGGCAGAGTGAGCTAAGGACCAACATTCATCTGTCTCTCTGCTTCCTGACTGAGGATGTGACATGAACAACCTCCTCATACCCCCCCAGGCTGACTGAGCCTTCCCAGTTGTGAGGGGCTGTACCCTCAAACCATGAATCTTACCTTGCTCTTTTTGCATATCTGGCAGTAAGAAGAACAGTCAATTCCTATAGTCGTGGAGATATTTAAAAATATTAGTTCTCAGATTTCCAACTTTTGGTACTTTATAACTTTCTGTTTTAAAAGTGTCAGCTCCCACTGTATAGTCTAGGGAACTCTAGTAAATGGCCAAAANAAAAAAAAAAACCCACAAAACAAAACTAAAAACAAAACCAAAAAAAACCAAAAAAACCCCTCAGGCTCTAGGATTGCCCCCGAGACCTCAAAAAATCTATATTCAGGAGCCCCATATGAATGCCAAAGGCAAGCAGGAACGTGGGGGAAATAGGTAGGCAGGTTTAATTGTAAACAGGTGCAGAGGATTGTGTTGCTTCTGTTGTTTATTTTTGATATTGTGTTTTAATCATAACATTTCTCATTTCTAGGCTCCAAACTGTTCTATATATCCCTCCGCACTCTCCCTCCAATTCACGGCCTCTTTTGCTCATCATAATCCCTAACAGCAATCTATAAACGTTTGTCCTTAGACCCCCAGATAAGTGCAGTCTTCAACCCTCATCAAGGAAATGTCTCTTTGCAACAGAGACCTCTACAGAAAAATTCAACTGACCAATCTTCAGAGTTGTGAAGCCAAGTCCCACACCTGTGGCTCAAGAAACATCGTGGAAGAGGGGATGAAAGATTATAAGAGCCAGAGGACCAGGGACTTTGCTGTGAGATTCTGTCTCCTGGTGACATTAGAAGCTATACCCATGAATTCTCACTCGCATGACTGCCAAACATGGGCAGAACAAGAAGGACATATTCCTCCCTGAAGACTAGCTTCACCATGGTGCCCAAAGATGGCAATGGAAGCTTGCTTCTAAAAGAGAGAGAGGCAACTAACAGTCCTGCCCAGCTGTGACACCTACAAACCCAATCAACAACCAGCAAGGCAAAATCACCCTGTAGGTGCAGTAGTGCACACATACCGTGGCTGCAATCAACCATTCTCTGATCAGACTTAGGACCCATTTGACAAGAGAGATACCATGCCCGGTACTGGAAATCCAGGTACCTACTCAGTGCTAGTGAAGTCCTCTTTGTTGGAGGAGGATCTGATATAAATCTAATATAAAATTCTGCATATTGACTCTTATTAGTGATAATCATTGTGTGAAATGTGTCAGAGGTGGGTAAATTATGGTGGTAAATGCTGTGTTAGGATCAAAAGATGACACAAGGAATTTTGTCAGCATGTGTGACTGGCACTCTATTTTTTTCTTTTTTTTTTTTTTTTTGCTAGGACTAAAGTTTCTTTAAGAAAGTCTCCTGAACTCCCTTCAGTGAGGAAAGTATTGTTACCTAGCAAAAACATTGGAAAACAATGTTCCTTGAGCCAAATCTCAAGTGCATGAACTCGGGACATCTGCATCCCACGAAGAATGCCCAATAGCCAGTTTTACCTTTTGTTAACCACCCAGTAAAGTCTAAGCTTTGTGAACCAACCAATGTATAATTTTGAATTGGCCAAGGTTTCTCAAATAAAGGCTTCCAATTGACTTGCAATCCAAATATAATCAGCTACTTGGAAGTTAATCATTCCTATGTAGACTACCTCCCTATTGACCAATCAGTGACCTGTTTTCATATAATGCTTAGTATTTGGTGTGTTTTTCCAGGACAAACAGTTTTTTCTTTGTGTTGATTATGACTTACTTTGAAGGAAGCCCATGAAAGTTAACAAGATTTTCATGCCTTGAGTTTGTAATCTTGAAATAAAACATGTTGTCAATAAGAGACACTAGCAGTGCTACTCTCTGAGAACACTGGAGAACTCAGGGACTCTGGCAGGTACGAAGGAGTTGAGGGATGCTATGAGATAATGGTCTTGTACCCTATAAAAATTTGTCAGTTGTATTAATTTAATAAAATGCTGATTGGCCAGTAGCCAGGCAGGAAGTATAGGTGGGGCAACCAGAATAAGAGAATTCTGGGAAGAGGAAAGGCTCAGTCTGCAGTCGTCACCCAGACCCAGAGGAAGCAAGATGAGAATGCCTTGCTGATAAAAGGTACCAAGTCATATGGCTAACACAGATAAGAATTATGGGTTAGTTTAAGATGTAAGAGTTAATAAAAACCATGAGCTAATAGGCCAACCAGTTTATAATTAATGTAAACCTCTGTGTATTTCTTTGGGACTGAATGGCTTTGGGACCGGACAGGACAGAAACCTCTGTCAACAGAGGGATGTGAGTTTGCCCCATGGCAGTCACCTTTGCACAGAGCTGTGGGGTTATGTTTTGTCATTTTTCGGTCTGCCAGAAAGACTGTCATGACCACTAACAGTGTAGAGTGGCAGGAATGGTTAGCTGAGTGTTCTCATTTCACTCCTGGTTTCTTCACCTGGAGGCCCCTCATGAATGGTCATCTCTTGTCTTTCTCTTGGAGTAGGTTCTCCTAGTAGCACTCTTTCCAGTACTGGGGTATCTGTCTTTTGTTAAGCCCTTGGGCTCAAAGGGAATCCTGTTTCTTGCACAGAACTCTACTGCTCAGTGTCACAAGGCACAGGCCAAGATATGAGCTTTGCATTCTGAAAGGAACGGTCCCCACGCCTTCAGTGCTTTGCTATCCCAATGCTATCCCATCTTGGCTAGGGCTTCATTCTCATGAGAAAACAGTTTGCAATAATGAAGTGGCATTTCACTTGTATTTTAATCAATGAAACTTTCCTGAGGGTCAGAAAAGTGAAACAGCCACACTGGCCAGCCTTACAGACCAGGCAGTAATAACACACACCTTTAACCCCAGTAGACATACTCACTAGCTTGCCATAGAAACCAGGCAGTAGTGATGCATTCCTTTAATCCCAGACCCAGAGAGGATTATATGGTGGGAGGAGACAGCTCTCAGACACAGTCTCATTCTGAGATTCCTGGAGGCAGGACTGCCATTTTCAGACTGAGGTTGAGGTATGAACCAGTGGCTGGCTGTTTTGTTTTTCTGACCTTCAGGTTGAACCCCAACATCAGTCTCTGAGCTTTTATTAATTATGCTTCACAATAATGTCAAGTACATACTGAGCACAACACATTTGTCAGAAATCTTATCAATAGGATCCCATCCAGGTTAAAGCCAGATCCCTGCTCTACCCACCTGCGTGAAGGCAAGTTTAATGAGCCTCTGCCTTCATTACCTGTTTGAGTGACTTAAGAATAGACTTGAAAGTGTGTGCTGACTCAAACCTGCTGAATCCTGTCTTGCTAACCTTAGTCCCATCAGAAACCACCTAGTTCCACATATTGGTAGGAGTTCTGTTGTTCTCAGCCCCTGCCTCTTGGTTGGTCAACCCCCTCCTTTCTAAGGGGAAGCATTCACCTGGCAGAGGAAGCATGCAGGCTTTTCCATGTCTTGGAGGACCCCTTGTCATGTTCTTCGTGCCTATTGCTCCAAGTTGCTCACATGATCTCCCTAGTTTGCCAGGAACTTGGGGCCTGATCTGCCTGTGAACCAGAACATGGAGGACGTGCCGACTTGGGAACAGCTGGCGGCTCTGCTACCTCATCCCGAGTTAGTGATCTAGATGGACGCGTCACTTGATGTAGTGACATTGTGCAGTTATCACAAGTGGGCTTGTCTTGCCACAGTGGCTGTACCACATTTCCAAAGATGAGGAAGTTGGGGTTTAGCTAAGGTCCGGTGGCTGGAAGGTGATGAGTTGGCTCAAGTCTGTGATGAATCGAGTGTCACTGTTCCGGGTTCACATTTCAAAAATGTTTACCGTGAAAATGAACAAATTCTTTTCCAGGCCCAGAAGACCATGGAGAGCAGAATGGAGTTCAGTCATGACCCCATTGCCATGAAGAGCAAATCACCTCAAAGTATTCCCGTTCACTTTTCCACAAGAGGGAGATTTTTACCATCACAAAAACTAAAACTGGTTTAAAGATCTATGAAGTCTTGTGAAGTTAAAATGCTTTGCCATGTTTGGAACGCAGATAGCACACACACTAGCACATGGTGAGGACTTAATAACATTAAGTGCCTCTTGTCATTTTGTGATTTATGATGTACTGACATAAAGCACATAAAAAAATCCATGTTAGCAGTGCTGCCCCGAGGCTGTGAGCATCACGCCAGGTCTTGCACAGTGCTTGCAGTCTACACAGCTTGCTGTCGGTCAGTGTGAGTGCCTTCCATTGTCAGACCATCTTCTCTCTGTTTCATTCCCTACCGCTGTGGGTGCTCGCCTCAGGTCTCCAGGTGGAGCTCAGACAGTCAAGGTGACAGCTGCCATGGGTTGAAGGTGGAGCGCGTTCCCTCTTCTAGCCCGCTCTGTGTGATTTTCTGTGTTGGTCCAGTTGTTACGGCCGTCTTTTGCAGGAGTAATGGCCCTCATAGCCTTGCACATATGTGCTCTCTAGTCTCAAGATCCATTTCTGTTGACAGGGAAGGATGCGTTCCTGTGAGTGGAGCTGATAGCAGTGTGAAGCATGTTTTCTTTGTTGTTTTGGCACACTGGCTTAAAAGCTCTCTGTTTGCAGCAACGCTCTCTCCTTGTCAGGGCAAACACAGTAAATGATAGTGTCGATTAAAGCCCAGCAGCAGATCCAGCGGGTCTGTGGGTGGGAAGGTCCTGGCTGCTGAGCAAGCTGAAGGAGTGGGCTGTCCACCCAGGGACAGTCCCTCCAAGGACACCAGCGCTCCCACGGGGTCTTCATTTGTCATGCTCAATGCCCTAGGTTTGACATTGCTGCTGACTGAGGTCATTGGGGGAGCCACGGATAAGACAGTAAGACAGACGCCCCACCCATCTCTCTATGGTGTCAGAGATTCGGTTTATTTTCGTTAAATTATATTTGTTCAGTTACACCTATCTGGTGTGAGTAGGAATTGCAAGCCTTTCCCCAAAGCATTTTTCTTTTGCTTTAAACAAACAAATTCATATACAAAGTAATTGGCTTCATTTTTAGAATATTCATAACTTATTTCCTTTGGCCTTTCTTTCCTCTCCTCACTCATCTGCCTCCCTCCTTCCCTCCCCCTCCCACACCCCTGTACTCTAGGAGTGTTCTCTGCACTTGGCTGTCATTGGCAGCTTACTGTTCTCTTTCTTCTTGCAAACTCAGGATCACCCCATGAAGCACTGTGTTAGTGGAAGTGACTCACTGCTGCTGAGAGTAAGAAACAGCTTCCAGGAATGTAATTTTGGTTTTGGTCTCTGCCAAAGGAATGCCAAAGATATAGATGAAATGACTCCCCAAGGGGAGCTACAAATTCCCATAAGTTATTCTGCTTAATCTTCAAGGACATAATGGTCATCACAGAAGGATGGGAAGCTACCTCCACTTCAGAGGGAAACAAATATCTGGAAAGCAAATATCAGTGATGTCATGTGTCATTGAAATAATCACATAATCACACCTGTGTATAGACAGAAGATTCTGTCCTGTCTGGTCCTACAGCCATTCAGTCCCAAAGAAACACACAGAGGCTTATATTAATTATAAAGTATTTGGCCTATTAGCTCAGGCTTATTATTAATTAGGTCTTACAATTTAAATTAACCATAATAATTCTTATCTGTTTAACCACGTGGCTTGGTACCTTTTCTCAGTGTAGCATTCTCATCTTGCTTCCTCTGGGTTTCACTGTTGACTGCTTCTCTGCCTTTCCTCTTCCCAGAATTCTCCTCATCTGGTTGCCCCACCTTTACAACCTACCTGGCTACTGACTAATCAGTGTTTTCTTAAACCAATACGAGTGGCAAATCTTTACAGTGTACAAGAACATTCTCCCACAGCACCTGTGTGTGGGTCAAGTGCACACATGGTTTTGTTTAACCTTCACAAGTCTTCAGAGATGGGGAAGAGGTGTCTCTGTGGAAAAATGAGGGCCTAAAGAGATTAGGTTTTATGTCTTAGTCTGCTTGGGCTGCTGTACCCAACTACCACAGTCCAGGTGGCTTATAAATATCTAAAATCTATTTCCTTTCATTCTGGAGTGTAGAGGCTTAAGAGCAGGGAGCCAGTAACATCAGACTCTGCTGAGGATCCTCTTCCGGGTTGGAGATCCAACTTTTTATATCTTCATGTTGTTGAGAGAGGGCCTGCTTTTGGTCCCAGCTGCCTGGCTAGCTTACACCCGAAATAATCACACAGAACTGTATTCATTTAAACACTGCCTGGCCCATTAGTTCTAGCCTCTTATTGGCTACCTCTCACATCTTGATTCAACCCATTTCTATTAATCTGTATGTCACCACGAGGTCGTGGCTTACCAGGAAAGATTCAGNATTTAAACACTGCCTGGCCCATTAGTTCTAGCCTCTTATTGGCTACCTCTCACATCTTGATTCAACCCATTTCTATTAATCTGTATGTCACCACGAGGTCGTGGCTTACCAGGAAAGATTCAGCATGTCTGACCTGGCAGCTCCATGGCAGCTCTCTGTCTGCCCTTCTTCCCAGCACTCAGTTCTGTTTACTCTGCCTATCAAAAGGCCAAGGCAGTTTCTTTATCAACCAATGAAAGCAACACATAGACAGAAGAACCTCCTACCCCCTCTTCACATGTGAGAGGGAGAGGGAGAGGCAATGCTCTGGGGTTCCTCTGAGAAAGGTACTAATTTCATTCAGAGGGCTTTGCCTTTATGGCCTAACCATCTCACCAAGCTTCACTCTAACACTGTAATGCTGGTGTTTGGAGCTTCAGTGAGAAAACTTTGAGGGGGCGCAAGTAGTCAACCCTAGCTCCAAGTCACTGTTGGAAGTCCTCTGTCATCTCAGCTCTCACATCGAATCCGCACTAAGCTTTGGTAGCCTGGAGTGTTTTCAGCAGCATGGAGGTTCCAGTGCCATCTTCCCTAGAGAACACTGCAATTAACTCAAGTGCATTTGAAAATACAACTGGGAGAAGTCCCCAGCAGGCTTTATTCTAGTCCTGAGATTTACCATGTCTAGATGATTTTCTGATTATTCCCATTAATGTAACATGTGTTCATTATTAAGTTGATAATAGAATTGTTATACTATATAATTTAAATCAGAGAAGAAATGGCCTTACACTGGACTGTGATTGCCTTAGTTACATCCTTCATTGTGGTGAAATACCCAGCAGAAGCCACTTAAGAAGGAATTTTTTTTTTCTGGCTTAGAGTTTGAGGTCCAGTCAGGAATGTGAGGCCACAGGTCACATGACATCCACAGCCAGGAAGCAGAGAGATGAACACTGGTGCTTAACTTGATTTCTCCTTTCTATTCGGTTGGGGACTCCAAGCCATAGTACCACCCATGTATAGGGTGGGTCTTCCCACCTCAATGAACTTAGAGACTCTCTCAGACAGTCAGAACTTTCACTCCCTAAGTGACTCTAGTCTGTGAAGTTGGCAACCAATATTAAACATGACAATGATTTTATAAACAACCATCAAAGTCTCTCTCTCTCTCTCTCTCTCTCTTTCTCTCTCTCTCTCTCACACACACACACACACACACACACACACTTCCCACCACAGAACTGTCAACTGAGGAGGTTGTACCCACTTTACAGATGAGGAAGCCAGTCCAGGCTGAGTAGACAACCTGACTCAGCTTGCACAATTAGTTACAGGAGTTGGTATCTGAAGCCACACATGCCTGAATCAGACTCTTTGGCAGAAATTCTGCCTGTTCTCGCCTTGATCTTCAACAGGGAAGATTCTCTGTTGTCTCTGACTCATGCTTAGAATGGGGTTTCTATGTCAAAGCCCAGGTTTGTGTCTTTTCTTTAGGTGTTGTTGAATTCTCTGTCGATGTGGGCGAGTCACTCAGCCATTTCCATTAGCTTCCTCCACAGGAAATGTGACTAGTCCTACTTCTCAGGCTGTTATTTGAAATAAACAAATTTATATGCCAATCTGACTTAGGGCATAGGGGATGATGGTCTCCTAACTAACCTTACCCATCATTTCTCGCTCTACAACCAAAACTAGATGGGCAATCTACATGCTCATGGATTATGAGTCTTTTATCTTACTGTTTTTGAAATACAAGTTTGCCATGTGTTCTGTGTATGCACGGGTCTTACTAGGGATCTTGGGACACATGTGGAAAGTCATGTGCTTGCTTTCATTGCAGATTTTAGACTTGCAGACTTAAATTTGTCTCAATGTACTACCTAGTGTGAAAATGCCTTTACCAATGTGGGGACAGTAGCCTGCCATCCTGGCTGTTCTGAGTTATTCATTTCCTGGAGGGGCAGAGGGCAATGTTGTTCTTCTTCTGTGGTCACTTAAGAAGGACCAGACCCAAGCTGACCATGGTTCCCTATACCTCCTTCTCCTCTCCTCTCTAACTCTATGACAGTGGAGAGGGACACAGTGGCTTAATAGCAAGAGGGCCTTGATGATTTGACTGGTGGAGGCAGTGGGAGCTCTGTTCTTCAATCCCGGTGTCTCAGTTGTATGGTAATCTTTGCTTGTTTTGGCACTGACTCAAGAGCCACATAGGATCTCAGGGAGTCCCATGCTTACACAGGGCACAGAGACATCCGGGCAGTCTGGGTCTAGGGCCGTCAATGGATAGAGCAGTAGCAGAATCTATTTGTCACCCATGCAGAGGATCCCTACTGTTCCCATGGACTATTGCAGCTAACCAAGTAGCCAGCACAGTGCATTCTGTTGGTGGGATTTGCACTTTTCCCAGTGACTATAAAATGAGTACATCTCTGTGAAAGAGGAGGCAGAAGAAACCTGTGCTGTAAAGAGAGACAGAGTCTGATGGGTCTGTGCTGTGCCATCTCAACCTGAGCAGAAAGGAATCAGTGGGATTTGTGCTGAGGTTTTGAGGGTCTTCCTGTTGTCATGGTGACACGGCAGAGAATCATTCATCTGGGAGAGTCCAAGCTTGAAAGGGTCTATCTAGGTAAGGGTTGGAATAGTCTTATGCAGATAGGCACCAGGGGCTGGCCCACTGAGAGTCCAGGGCAACTTCTTAATATGCAGCATCCGGGTTCAGGCTGGTCCTATCTTAAATCTCAGATTCTGGGAAGGTAACAAGAGGCTATATTCACAAGAGTCAGGAAGGTTGAGCTGCAGCCAAGACAACACCCTCTGAGGATGAAGCCACCAGCTCCAAGCAGGCCAACTGACAAGCAGAAAAGGGATTTAGTTCCTATCAAACATGTTTGCAGACAGAGTAATATACTTTGGAACATGCAAATGCAGACCAGTGTGGGAGGTCCTTCTGTGTATGTGTTGATTTTTTGGTTAATGAATAAAGAAAACTGGCTTGGCCTCTAGCATGGGAGGAGAAAGGTGGAGTTAGGAAAAGTCATAGATACTCAGCCTGAGACAGATGCTGGGAACATTACCCAGTAAGCCACTGCCATGTGGCGATACACAGATTAATAGAAATGGGTTGTTAATATGTAAGAGTTAGCCAATAAGAAGTTAGAGCTAATGGGCTAAGCAATATTTTAATTAATATGGGGTTTCTGTGTGAGTATTTCGGGTCTAAGCAGCCAGGAACCAACAAGCAGCCTGGTACATTTCTTCTTAATGTGCACACCTCTGAAGGGATGCTCTTTGTAGAAGCCATTTTCAGCTGTTTGAGCTAAGTAGGTTGTATCTAAGTTACCATATGAACAGAGGGTCCCTGTGCCTCTGGGTGTTATGAAGTCACAGAGACTGGGTGTCACTGATTTTGAAGTCCCTTCCTGAGATGGATTAGGATCAAATCATAGTGTACAAAGTCAAGGTTGGAGGGGAAATGCATGGCTTAAGGAGGAGCTGACCTTGGTGGGTGGATAATAGACTGAAAGATTGTGGCCAGTGTGCACTCTGTGTCTCTGCCAAACCATGCACTCACTAACCACTCAGCTTCTAGAACAGTCCAGGCCTTCCCTATAGACTGTGGCTTCTGAATGTGGGGTCAATGGCACCATCGTGGATACTTTTGACAGAAGAGAAACATGTTTAAGGGAAATGAAAGAAAACACATTTTGAGTTATTTCATTGGAAATTGTTGGCTTATTTTGAGATTCCTATGGTATGATACTTAACATTCTGAATATATGTAAATGGTCATGAACCTGTGTCAGCATGCTGATGGTCGTAGTTGGATATGATATAAAAAAAAAGTCTTGGCCTTCCTCAAAAAGATGGTTCATGCCAGGGATCCAAGCTGTGGGAGACAAGACAGAGGCTGCTAGAAGACCACAGCAAGTTCAATGCCAGCCTGGGCTACATAGTAATGTCCAGGTCAGTGTGGGCCAGAGTGAGATTCCGGTCTTCTGAAAAGATTGTATACATGTAACTGCCAGGAAAACTGCGG
The DNA here is from genome assembly GCA_001685075.1 of Bramus lutescens. Lineage (NCBI taxonomy): Eukaryota > Metazoa > Chordata > Mammalia > Rodentia > Cricetidae > Bramus > Bramus lutescens. The sequence continues at coordinate 448,977 of LOEQ01001213.1, forward strand.
CTGTAAGTGAAGATATTGTCAGTGCTTCCCATGGGGGCATTCTGTGTCTGGTGTCTTAAACTGAGTTCTGGCCACAGTATAGGAGGAGGGGATGTCTGTTGTGGTTTTATGGATACTCTGCAGCAGACTGGCTACCATGTCTCCCTCTTCTGCCTGTTTACATCTTGGAGTCTTGACCCCTTCAGATGATGGTGTTGGGAGGTGACTGGACTGAGATGAATTCCTGAGGGTGAGGCCTGAGATAGAATTAGATGTCTTACAAGAGGAATAAAGCATCAGAGTTCCGGCACGGCCTCCCCTCGGCGTGCCGGTCTCGCTTGTCTGTGTGCTCCCTCCTTGTCTGTGGCTTCTTGCCCAAGTTGATGAAGACGTGTGCGGGCCAAGAACTGCAAGATTGAAAGGTTTCTCTGATGTCATAAGTCGGTCATGGTTGTGATTTGGGTGTGAAATCCCCCCACTTGCTCCTACGCTTGAGCGCTGCATATAGAGGGCTACGTGCTGGTGAAAGCATGTCAGAGGCCGTGTCTGTTACTTCCTGGTCCCGGTTAATGACGGAGGATTGAGGATTGTACACCTAAAGGAATTGCTCCTTCGAGGTGTCGTCAGCACTCACTGAGAAGTGCTGACAATAGCCGTTCCACAGAGGTGGAGCATCTCAGGAAAAGCTTGTCACCGGCCAACATATGAGTGCCATCTGCGCCTCAGGAGAGAATGCAATGTTTCAGTAAGGCCTCCCTCTTAGGGAACTGCTGGCTGACAGGCAAAAAAAAAAAAATGCAACAATTCTTTGCTTTATTCATGAGAATAAATAAAACTCCCTTTAAGAAACCAGGGGACCAATGCCATCCAGGTCCTAAAAGCTGAAGATTTTTTTTTTCCAGTGGCCCTGACAGTCTCTTTCCTAGGAATAAATATTTTATATTTGGTTTCAGTTAGAAGAAAGAAGTCTGCCCTAACATTTCCAGTCAGCTGTAAGCTCCTTTGAAATTCTGACTGTGAGTAAGCAAATAAAACGTGCAGATGAGCGTACTTCACTGTGAGCTGTGTGCCACATGAGTCGGCATTCCAGGCGCTGACAGCAGTGAGTTGTATACAAATGTTGCACAGTGGGCCAGTAAACCAAGAGGGAGGGACCCACATCCGTGTGGAACGCCTGTAGAATGCTGAACCTACCCCAAGGTAGTTCGTTTTACTTCATCTTGCCTTCTCTCCTTCTTTTACTGTAGCCATCCCTCTAGAATCCTCTATGGATACGACACTGTCCGTTATCTCTGTACAGCACCCTCCTGACTCAATGTGTTTTTTTTAAATTTTTTTTTTTGCATGCAGCCTTACAGTTTTCAGCCTTACAGAATATCACCCACCACAGGCAAGGTCACTTGAACCTCATCATCTCAAGAAGTGGAAGAATGAACACAATGGCCATTGTTTCAGGACTAAGGGTTCAGGAAGTGAACGTGAATTTACCCAAGGTTATAATGGGCTGGTGAGAGCAGTGGCTGGATCAGGATTTATATAACAATACATGGATCACCCAGTACCTAACTGCATAGCAGCAGGGGAGAGAACCTCATGACCAAGAGGAGGCTTGTGATGTGGGCATAGGGTACCAATCTGGGAATCCCTGACTGATAGCTCCCAGCTGGGGTCCCTCAGTCACTTCCCTGTTCTCTCAGTACAGATGGTTGCCACCGTGGTGACACAGGCCCCTGGCCTGCATGGAGGGCTGCTTTTTGTGACAAGTCACTTGGCACATTGAGCTGTGCAGGTGGCAGAGAGCTCATGCCCCAGGATCAACAAGTGCAAAGAAACAATTAAAATGCCTTTATTCACCTCAGAGGGGGATCTCTGGGCCGACCCCTGTGGTCAGTCAGTCAGGCCTTTATTCTCAGGGTTGCCCTGTAAACCTTTCTCTAGAACTTTCCATACTTTCTAGCCAAATTAGAATGAACGAATAAAAAATGCAGATTATAATTAGCATTTCCTGCATATTAAACAAATCACTCCCTCCCTGAAGAGTCACTGGGAGGAGATCAGGTTTGAAAGGTAGATTTTTTTTCTTTCCGGACAGCGGTGACCCCTCATGGCAAGGGTCTTGCTTACCAGAATCGCACGTCCACTAAGGTGTTCTATTCTGTGTCTATCTGAGTGACAGAAAGGGCAGTCAGCATTGCGATTGCACTGACTGAGAAAAGGAAATCAGACTCACAGGAAACCTGGTTTTACAGGAAGGTATGCATGGATGCATTTTTTCAATTGCTTTCAAGGACTGCAGTGTTTAGTAAAGAAAATGGCATTTGAAAGAAAAGCAAGTTTCCTTTGGAGACATGGGGGGCCTGCTGACTGGTTTACAGCTATGAAGTTCTCTGAACATCACAGCCAAATACAGCCTACCCTCCAGTGAGCTGGTGAGACACAGGGTATTCTAGGCTGAAATCCCCTCTTAAATTTTTCATGAAGCTCTCCCAGCAGAATCACTGTTGGCTCCTGGAAGGATGGATAGCATCAGAAATGTTCCAATTCCGCCATCAGGAAGGCCAGTCATTCCATCCACTAGCAGCCTGCTCTCTGCCCCAAAGCCGTACAATCACAGGGTCCAAGGCCCATCAATTGTAAAATTGTCATTTTCTAAAAATTATCATTTTCTAAAAAACCAAAGCAACATTGTATTAAATACTTAATTATTCATCACTAATGCTTGTCATGGTGAAATATTGGCCTCACTAATTTTGAGAGTACAAGACCCAGCTTTTCTTCCTCGAAGGTTAATGGCTGAGTCTCTGATTTCATTTCTTCCCTAAACACAGCACACCTACCTCACTGGGTAGCTTCCTGAATCCTCAGCTCTGTTACCAAGTAAAACTCTCACCCCTGAATCTAACCTGTGATGAAGAGAAGCTCACTTGAGTGGCCATGGTTGGGAGAGCTGAAGTTGGGGGTGATAAAGTTTTGAAAGAGACCCACCTCTTAGTTGAAATAAATTAAATAACTCGGGATTCTGTTGACGTGAGACACTATTTCTCCTGGCAGCACTGATCTATTCCCAAGAAAATGTTGGACACTGAAGACACTCCACTTGGAACTTGTTTTCTTCTTGGCAAAACTGACCTTTGGGCAAAGAACTGCCCTTGCTTCGACTACTGACAAAATGCACACTGTTTAAACTGGATAAGCAGGATATAAGCAAAAACGACTGCTGAACCTTGCCAAGACAAGGGTATGATAGTCTTTTGATTTTTCTTGCTTCTGAAAATGGTCTGTCAGATACTCTAGGCCTTAGCCAAAGTTGGTTGCCCCAACATTGGAAGTGAGACTTTGGGTGATTGCCCAGGTAGCCACTGTCTCTGTCATTTCTCACACCTTTTGGAAGTTTTTTGCTTGCACCATTGCTTACTCAGGTAATATTATTTTCCTTCTCAGATCTTTGATGGAGTTGAAGACTAGATAGTCATAGCTACTTTCCACTCATAACTTAGCTAAGACATTTTAGTATAAGACTTAGACTTCTCAGGATAGGACAACTATTGAAATAATCTGTTATTTGCTAATTACCTTAGACTAGACATTTAGCATGTGTTTCTTGCTTGATGTTGTTCATATTGATTGTAGTTCTATTTTTGTGCTTGTTTTTGCCTTTTCTCTTTCCTGGACATTACCTGATATTTGTTCTTATTGTACACAGTTTTTGTCTTAATTTTAGAACCCACTTATTTAGACAAAAGGGCGAGGCATTGTGAGAATTCATTCAACCAATAGCCTTTTAGATACCAGCCCATTAGGGCATGGTCTGAGGTATTATAAGTACAGACAGGAAGCATGCTCACCCCTCTTTTTCCTTTTGCTTGGTTGGTAGTCGGAGTTCGGTTTGTGACCCCAGCGCCCACAGAGCAGAGGAACACGGTGGGTTTCAGTTGTCACTGTTCCCCAATAAACATTTCTTATCTTTCCTTACAGGCTCTTGTGGACCGCATTTAAATACTCACCAATCTCTCCTGTGGAGAAGACTACATAGTGAACCCGAAAGTGGTTGGTTACCTCCATAAATGTCATGCCCCTACTGTAATAGTAGGCATATATTTTGGATTGTCAACTTGATGGAATCTGGAATCATGAAGAAGACCATCCTCCAGGCAAACCTGTGAAGTGTTATTTGGACTATGTTAGCCTCTGAGCATGTCTGTGAGGGATTATCAATAAAGTTAATTGAGATGGGAAGCCTCAGCTTGATCGTGAGCAGCACCTGGAGGCCCTTGACTAGGGAAAAAGAGACGGTGAGCTGAGCACTAGGTTTCAGCTCTCTCTGCTTCTTGACTACAGACACAATGTGACAGCTGCCTTGAGTGTCTGATACCATGACTTCCCATCAGTACACTGCTCTAGACTTCCTTTTCACCTTCTTCTTTAGAAAAGTCCACTCGCGTTTTATCCCCTTTCAGAGGGTTATTATTCTGGCCAAGAGTACTTTGGAAAGTAAGTCTGGCATTCTTATTCCCAGGCAGACATCTGGGATTGGCCCCCAGGGGACTCTTCCTTTCAGGACAGGATGAAGGTTCCAAACTCTTCCAGGGTCAGCTATGCATTATGAATTGGTTATGATCCTAGTATAAAGCCCTTGGCAGTTTGACTTGCTTATGCACACCCTTTCATGGTTTCCCAGGGTTCCTAACCCATGGCAGACCTTGAGTCATGGCTTAGTACTCCATTATTTTATCTGGGAAGGGGTTATGGGCAGCTCTGTGAGGGTTGGGAGATATGGCTCAGGAAAGAAAGCCAACAAGAGATTCATCACTGATAGGTTATTACTGTGAAATGCAGGGCGGAAGTACTGGTGGGGTCTTGTGAAAGAATTCCTGAGGTTGCCTTAGACTTAGTAGACTGAGAGGCATATGGTTCGTTGTTGATCAGTCAACTGCACTCTCCTTAGTTGAGAGCTGCTTTGGGGATCTTTATTTTCTGCTCCTTCTCTGATGCCTCTCAGGCTGTACATCTTGCAGAAGAAAAAAGGGAATTCTTTTTTTAAAATTTTTTTCTCTCATCCAATACATCCCAACTGCAGTTTCCCCTCCCATCACTACTTCCAGTTCTCCTCCCCTCTTCCCTTCTTCTCCAGATCCACTCCTTTGTTTCCCTTCAGAAAGGAGCAGGCCTCCCAGGGATATTCTTACATAGTGGAAACTGTCTGCAGAGGAAACCCAGGTATATCTATGGGAGTGAATAGTTTTCCCACCTTGTCTGCTAGTCCAGGCACATTCCTGTCATCTGTGTCCACTTTTCATGGATAATTTATCATGTGATTTGACTTAGATGCACTTTCGTTTCACCTGCTTACATTGCTTCCCATAAGACACCTGGTTTTAATCCTATGTATGTCTGATTAAGCATGGGAAGAAGAGGGTAAGCAGGGGATCTCCTCTAAAATTTCACCCAGGGGACACAATTTTGCCTTATTGATCATACATTCAGAATCAGCTCAGGCTGAATTGACCTCCTTGCTTCCAAAGCTGGACACAAGTGGAGCAGAATGGAATAGGATCGACTTCTTCCTATTGCTGCAGCTCCAGGGGTCATGGGGAAGAGAAATTTATTCCATTGTTCAGAGTTGGGTGTGCATGTGGGCAAGGGTCTGAGGCTGCCAAGTGCACTGTTCTAAGACGGGTGTGTGTACACACCTCAACCAGGTGAGTCCCAGGTTGCCACACTATTCCCTTAGCTCGACTACCTTGTAATGACACAACACTTGGGTTTGTGGGAAGTGCACCTTTTCCTGGCGCCTCTTCTCCCACTTCTGCTGTGAGGAGAGCATAACTTTTACCACCTGCTAAAACCGTGCTGTTGAAATTCAGTTCAGGGGCTGAGGATGCAGCTCAGTGGCTAGAGCTGCCCTAGCAGGTGGGAGGCCATGGCCTTAATCCCCAATGCCACAACAAAGAAAATATACAAAAACCTACCACTTACCTCTTCCTAGACTTTGGGCTCAATCAAGCGTACCAACCAACTCACCACAATTGTTTGTGGTGTTTTTTATTTTTATTTTCTCTTTTTAAAGAGTGGACCATAAGCATAAGACAGAAATGTTTATACAAAGTGCTTTAGACTTCAAATCAAGAAATGTTTTCACTCTTCAGACTGCACAGGAAACTGCCAAGAAGGCCAGGGTCTGCAAGGGAACGGAAGCCATTTCTGTAGTTAGCCACCCCTTGCATATAAGGCCTAGCTCCTTTCTACATGTTAATTAATTAATTCTCTTGTCATACCAATCATTAGATACATTCTTGGCCTTTTTTTGGTTTTCAAGACAGGGTTTCTGTGTGTAGCTTTGGTGCCTGTTGTGGAACTTGCTCTGTAGACCAGGTTGACCGCAAACTCACAGAGATCCACCTACCTCTGCCTCCCTGAAGTTAATTATGAAAACTGAGTCCTATGTTTTAAAGTTATCTGATTCTTTAGTTGGCTGTAATAATTTCCCAACTTTTAATTGCAGATATGACTTTAAAAGTCTTGTCTAATTTTAGCTGCATTTATTAGGCTCACAGGGTATTTATTCCTCGAGGTTAGAGCTGAGTTTGATTTTCTTTTCCATGACCTCCACTTTTGGAACTTCTCATGTGTTTAGCATAGCAGCATGCCAGGCATCTTAAGGTTGTTAGTACTGGTCCTACTAAAA
>LOEQ01001213.1:464655-481234 GCA_001685075.1 Bramus lutescens
GAGAGAGAGAGAGAGAGAGAGAGGTGGGATGGAGAAGGTAGACAGAGAAGGACTTTGTTGTTTTGGGGATTCTTTTAAATATTTTTAGCTGTCTTCATGTAACAATCATGCCAGCACTGTCATTAGCTGTCCTTTCTGTTTCTGAACCTTGTAACACATCTAATGTATGGATCATTGGCTGGACACGTTCTGTGAACAAGGGGCAGGCAGGAATCCTGCAGATATTAACATCTGTCACTTTGGTATCAGCTCCTCTCCATAATAATCAGAATCAGAAAATCCTTTTCAGAAAGATCCACAGACGCCTGTAGCCTTCAGTCATTGAAGATAATAGCTAGGTTACTGTGCATTCAATATTTCCATTCACGATGTGCAAAGCACCGTTGTTTCTGAATATCTGCAAGTCAATTTTGAGTAGCATTAACTCAGATAAAACAAAAGAGCAGTCACTTTAATTTACAATATAATTTCACAATGAATGTAGTCGAACCAACTGGAAACACAGAGAGGCAAAAAACCTTCTGTAATTGTTGAATGTGGTTTTTATCATTAGCATTTAGTCTGCAGGAGAATGAACAGCCTCTACTGCCCTTGCCCATTTAAAGCAGTGCTTTTCACCCTTGACAGGTAGATGGGAAGGGTGTTGTTTTTGGATTTCAGTTGCTGTGAAGAGACACTGTGACCATGGCAACTCTTATCAAGGAAACCATTTAATTGGGTGGTTCACATTTTCAAAGGCTCAGTCCATTATCATCATGGCAGGACATGGTGGCATGCAGGCAGACATGGAGTTGGAGAAGGAGCTATATCTTGATCCTGCAGCCAACAGGAAGTGGTTTGAGACACTGGGCTTGACTTGAGCATATATGAGAGCTCAAAGCCTGCCTCCGCAGTGACACACTTCCTCCAACAAGGCCATATCTTCTCCAACAAAGCCATACCTCCTAATAGTGCCACTCCCTATGAGCTTATGGGAGCCAATTACATTCAAACTACCATGGGTGTGGACAAGGAAAGGCACTGAAGGTTCACAAAGAGTAAAACAAACTGGTGAGAGAGTTAGTCTGGGGTACAGTAGTTAAGCAGTCTTCCACTCACAGAGGACCCGAGTTCTATTCCCAGATCCCACACCAGACATTTTTTTTCTTTATGATTTTTCGAGACAGGGTTTCTCTGTGTAGCTTTAGAGCCTGTCCTGGAACTAGCTTTTGTAAACCAGGCTGGCCTCCAACTCACAGAGATCTGCCTACCTCTGCCTCCCGAGTCCTGGGATTAAAGGCATGTGCCACCATGGCCCGACCCATACCAGACATCTTACAACCACCCTTATCTCTAGCTCCAGGGCACCCTACATCTCTAGCCTCTAAAGGCTACTACCCGGCCATTCACACAATTAAAGAAGGAAGTCAATTTTTTAAAAAGTAAAGTTAAATTTAATCACATTAGCCTTTTCATTACATCTATCATCTATCTATCTGTCTGTCTGCCTGCCTGCCTGCCTGTCCATCCATCCGTCAGTCTGTTGTCTGTATGTCTGTCTCTCACATTCATGTAGCAATACTTTCTTGTCAGTACCACCAGCTCACAAATAATGACATGAGACTTATTATTTATTATGAAAGCTTGGACATCAGCTTAGGCTTGTCTCATTAGCTGTTATAACTTAAATTAACCTGTTTCTAGTCATCTATATTTTGCCACGTGGCTTGGTTACCTCTGCTCTATTCCTATGTCTGACTTCTTCAGAGTCTTCTTGCATCTAGAGAAAGAAAAGAAAAATGGGTATAGACATAAAAATAAATAGTTTAAAATAATAAAGTCTTTACAGAAAGAATAAAGTAATATAAAAAAAGCCATGTAAAGATGGGAGATACACAGGTGGTCTGGATCCTGTAGGGTGCTTTGTTAACTTTGAATTTTTTGAATTTACAAAAATCAATAGCTCTGGGGAGACACTAGATTATGGAAACTGCTAAATTAAACCACTATATATTTTAAGAATGCATAGGTTGGTTTAATTTAGCTCTGTTCTGTTCCATATGTCCGACTTCTTCAGTCTCCTGGTGTCTAAGGAAAGAGATGAAAATGGGTAAAGACAGTCATAAGAAGTAGTTTAAATATGTTGGTGTGTATGTGAAGGTCAGAGCACAGCTTGTTTATGGTGACCGCAGGACAAGAAGGTGCTCAAACTCCACGAATATGCTGGCTTTCTGTTCAGAGGACCCAGGTCAAGCAGGAGAGGGTAAGCCAGGCTAAAAGAAGTAGAGGACCTTGGAAAGAAGGGGAAGGAGAGAACTCCAAAGCATGTACTCAAACTACATCTACATGTCCCATGGACCTCGGAGCCAGGCACACATGCCACACTGAAAGCTGTGACTAAGCATCAGATGTCAAGCAGAGGCCCGGACAACATCTCCAGTTTGAGTGTTAAGTTAGTTGAATCCTAATGTCAAGCATCAAGGTCTTTCTGCTTCTGGAGCAGCTGGTAAGACTAGAAAAAAAAAANGCTAGAAAGTATCCACACCAGAGGCAACGTTGTAGACTGCTTTGATCTGGTTGGTGAGTGTAAAATGTTACATCTAACTATAGGTTTCACAGTCAGACTTTCTTTCCCTTTTATTCCTGGTGTGGGTTTTGTTTTGCAGTCTAGGATGAACCTGGGCAATCATCTAACTCCAATATTCTCCAGATATTGGATTATAGGCATAAGCCACATATCCGGCTCAAAACTCTACATTCTCATAGTTCCATACTGGGTGTTTAGGACTAAAGCCAGGCCCATAAACAAAGCATCCTCCCAAGTTTTGAGTGATTTTATAAACTATTTCATACAATAAGGCATTTTGCTATGATCAATCTTTATTAAAACACTTGAATTAATAGCTGTTACTTGAATACCCCAAGTTCAAGAAAAAAATTGTATAATTTATAGATCTTATAAATGCATATTTGAATTCATTTAAAATATAAACATTATTCTCTTGACAAACAAATAACTAAGGGGCTGGAAAATGGCTTAGTTAGGGAAGAGCTTGCTGCACAAGCTATGGGTTCAAATTTGGATCCTTAGCACCCACATAAAATCTGCGTGCAGCGTTGTGGAGCTGTGATGTCAGTGCTGACCATGGAGAGACAAGGGTGTTCTTGGGACTGGCTAGCCAGCCCATTTGGACAAACTGGTGAGTTCTAGATTCAGGGAGGCACTATCTCAGAATGGAAGGCTGAGAACAGGGAAGGAAGATACTAATGTCGACCTGTGTTCTCCACATGCGTGTACAAGTACACTCACTCACACACCCACCTGCACTGTGCACACACATACACACCTGCACTGTGTGCACACACACCTACACTGTGTGCACACACACCTGCACTGTGTGCACAACACATCTGCACTGTGCACACACACCTGCACTTTGCACACACACCTGTACTGTGCACACATACACCTGCACTGTGCACACACACCCACACCTGCACTGTGCACACACACCCACACCTGCACTGTGCACACACTCTCAAACTGTGCACACACATAGATACATAAACCCTTGCACTGTGCACACACACACACATGCATACACATACACACATACACCCCTACACTATGCATACACACACACCTGCATCATTCATAAACACACAGACACACTTATACCTGCACTATGCACACACATGCAGACATACCCACACTACTGCATCACAGATACCTGAATTATTCATAAACACACAGTCAAACATACCTGCATATGCACACACACAGACACACACACACACCTGCACTGTGCACACACACACAGACATACATATACAGCCACACACACACACACACGATGGAGGAAGATGTGAACAAAGTTCTCAGCTGCTTAGATTAAATTGTTATTTCTAGCATGTCAGATCTAAGTAGAGAGCATGTCCTCCCAGTACACATGTGATGTTTACTGAGAATAGCTAAATTCTTGGCCTTAAATCAGAAAATGTTCTTAAATTTTAAATTCCATAAAACATTTCGTATCCAATTAGTCAAAACAACCAATTTTTAACATGCTTAATCATTTCCAAACATTAATGGAATCAACAGCTACATTATTTGAATACTTGAGTTGAAGAAAATATTATGTTATTTATATGTATATGTAGGTGCATAGAAAAATATGTACACATATTCAAGCTTATTTCAGCATAAATATTATTATCTTAAATAAGCACAGAAACATTAGGGCCTTTTTTTGTTTAAAGATTTATTTTTATTTATATTTGTGTGTCTGTGACTGTGAGTGTATGCCTTGTGCATGCCTGGTGCCCCCAGAGGAAGGTGTGGGACCCCATGGAACTGGAGTTACAGACAGATGTGAGCTGCTGTGTGGATGCCAGGACTCAAACCCAGGTCCTCTAAAAGAGCAGCCAGTGCTCTCAGCCATGGAGCTACCTTCCCAATATACACAGGAGGGAGAGGTGCATATCAATCACCTACCTATTTAGAGTGTAGCCAGGGTGAACAGTCTATTAGGCACTGTGTAGTCGGACAGACATTACCCTGCACAGTCCACATACACTCAGATTGTGTGCCCCATCCTAAGTCTTGGCATGCCACTCTCATCTCTCCTGTATAAAGCACCCTTGCCCACGCAACAATAGTTCACCTTTCAGCCCTTTCTGACCCCCAACTGCGAGTCCTCTGTTCTGCTTAATTAGCTAAAACTTCACGAATGCACAATTCCCAGTCCCCTTTCTTTACTACTAATCATGCTGAAAGAAAAGGTTTTCTTCGAGTTAAAAAAGTAAGACTGTTTAAATGTAGAGAAAAGCTCATAAAAATGGAATTAAATGCTATCTGACATAAAAATGCTCCTTGCCCCCCAGCCCCCATTGTTCAGGATTTTGTGTGTCTGAAACCTACATTTCACTTTATGCAATTGGCAGATGCAAAAATTACTTCACTTCTTGTGGATTAGCCAGAATCCCCACTTTCTGCCTGCCAGGGACTCTTTTCTTCTTATTCTTAGACACCGTAAAACAGACAAAGGTTTGTATTAATGGTAAGGAAACACTTTCCATGGAGCCTGCTCCAACAAGTGAAAGAAAATGCCGCATGGTGCAAAGAGGTTACCACAGATAGTTTGCAATTGAGCCCTAAAAATTAATTATGGAAAGCTAGGGCGAGAATGAGAGAGGGAGGGAGGGAGAGAAGAAGGGAGGGAGGGAGGGAGAGAGGGAGGGCTCTCTCTCTCTCTCTGAGAGGGGAGAGAGAGAGAGAGAGAGAGAGAGAGAGAGGAGAGAGAGAGGAGAAAAACAGGAAGAGAGAGCGACTGAAGCAATGTGTGTTGACCAGAGCCCCCTGCATTCAGACTTCTGCCCCAGCAGAGCCCTTAGGCCACAAACCTCCACCATTGGCACAAATGCCCATTGCCTGCAGAACAATTACATCCTGCTGTCAGCTGGAGAAGTCCAGACTTAGCTGGTTGCAACTGGGCAGAGCTGGTTTGTGCTTGACAACTTTCCAGCTGCCTTAGTTTGTCTCCACTGAAGAGATTATAGGCACCTGCAGGTCGGCTATGGCTGTCCTTTGTCCAGGGTCACTGTGGAGTCGGCCATGCACAAACGCTCCCCACGGAACCAGGAAATTGAGTCTCCAGGATGAATCTGGACAAGGAGTTGAAAGAAGACTGATTAGAAAATTAGATTACTTGAGGGGGAAAAAAAAGGAATGCCATAAAGCCTGGCTGCTGCATAAGCCCGCTTTATTTGAAACTGTCATTCATTTCGTGTGTCTGTCTGAGCTTCCCGCTGCCCCCACCTCAGTGGGTCCATTTGCAGAAGCGCATACCATTGGCCCAGAGGAGAAGGGAAAAGCTAGCCACAGAGACTTGATTTTCAGGATGCAGAGCCTTGCACATCATTGACGCACATCAAGAGGATTTTCTCACAAGCCTCTCAACTGAGTGGAAACGGAAGGGAGCAGGCATTTGCAGCATTAGTTCTCGAGGTCGAAATCAAGTAAGAATGGGGCAGAAAGCGCAGGAAGTTTTATTTAACTGAAACTCTGCCGAGTTGGCATTCACGCCTGAGAGGCAGCAGGGCATTCGGAAGCACAAGGGACACGCGGTCCCCTAGTCACATGCTCAGGGATTCAGGATGTTTGTACAAAAAGATGGATGGAACGGAATGAAATTGCGAGAATGGGGAGATCCCAAATGTCATGATCAGAAGTCTTATTTTTTTAAGTCAATCTTTCCATCTTGACTCTCCTTAACTGTAAAATTCCAACAGTAATCTCTATGCCTCTATGATCCAACAAAATGAATAAAAACTGAGGACAGATTTCCAGTTTTGTCACAGCTCTGTAGGGGAAGTGTGTGATCACTGCTAGGAATCGAAGATGGGCAAGCAGACCTGGACAGCCCTGGTGGAACCTCTTGAGGTTGCAGATTGCCACCTGCCAACAGCTGAGACTCCAGGTTAGACACGTCCATGCTGCTCAGCCTGTGCACATTCTCACCTAGGCAGTACTGCGTGTGAACCAGACACAAGCAGGGATAATAAAACAGGAGCCTAAGCTACGACCTGCCTTTGAGTTAAGCAGGGTGCAGATGTCAGGGCTGGAATTCCAGCCCCATCCTTTTCCTTTTAGCATTATCTATCTCTAAGATTTTTTCTTCAATTTCAAATCATGTTACGGGGCTTGAACATTTTTTCCTATAACACAAATCTCATATTAATGCAATCACTCGTTTATTTAATAAGTATTTGCCATTCTCTCCATGATAATTTTAATCACTGTGGGCATGGCCAAGTGTCACAGATCTAAAAGTATCAGAGTTGATGCTAGTCATTGTAAAATTCCTTACTGTGGCCTGAGCCCCTATTATTGCAGAGATCCCTGTAGAAAGAAATGTTTTATGAAATAGGGGCCTAAGAGGTTTAAAACCCTTTTGTCTATTGAAACAGAATTTGATCATTATAAAACTGCTAATAAATGCAAAACTGTGTAGCATAATATGTCCACCCCATCTCATCGCATAGGCGCAAGCACAGGCTGTAAACGGTACCATTTTCTGTGCCGAAGGCTGATCTGGCTGCTTTCCTAGTTTGGCAGCCGTATTTGCCCATGTTATTAAAAACAGATTGCAAGGGGAAGTGAGATGACTCACTGCCGGAAGGTGCTTGCTATGCAAGCCTGCTGACCTGTGCTTGATTTCCTGAACCTGTGTGAAGTGGGGAGAGAGAACCAGGGCCACAGAGTTGTTCTTCAACTTCCACATGCAGCACTGTGTAGTTTGCCCACTCCAACCCACCATGAATACACACAACCATAACAATAACAATAATACTTAAAAGCATTATAAATATATTTTTTGGAGTCGGAGTCTTGTGATGTAGCCTAGGCTGGCCTTAGACTAGCAGCAATCCTCCTGTCTCAGCTTACCTAGTATCGGACATGCCTGGCTTTCTAAGCATTCTATCATTCCAATATGAACCAAACCAAATGGCCAAAGTAGCTATATATTTTTTTCTTTTTTCCAACGAAGCAATGGGTGCTTTCTTCATGGAGCTGTTTTTCTCCATGTGACAGCAAATGATGTTTCTGTGCCCATACCACACATGTACATGTTATCACACGCAGAAATCCCATTAGGGAAGATTGTGGGCATGTTTGAATTGTACAGTAAGGGATCTATAATAAAAAGGTGGCAGATGGTTGGCATTGTCCAAGCACTGGCCATGGAGAGGGCACTGTGATGTGTGTTCCATGCTCCCCCAAACCCCATTCGCACGAGAAAGTCACCATCAATGTGGTTTCATCAGATAAGGTGGCTTGAGCTGGAACTCAGTGGGGGCTTACCTGGTCACACACTGCATGCAGGTTTGAGCTTGTCTGAAGCTGCAGACTGGCTCTTAAGCCCAACTCTTACACAAAGCTGTTTATTCCCTAGGGATATGCACTGAGAAGTCAGATTGCTGCTCCTCAGATATTCCCCCACTTGGCTGCATCACAGATCACCAGGTTACCTGGTTAGGGGCATGTGGAAAAGGCCCTGGGGCAGAACTTTGTATTGATTTCAGTCTGGGGTCATGAAAGGGTTGGTCCCTCAGAGCTCAGAGTTAGCAATGTGCCTCTCAGCTGCCTTGTTTAAATCTAACAGTTGTACGCTAGACATGATGTCCTCTTTGTTGTCGCTGTCCCAGGCGACCTCCACTCCTGGTGACGCTGAGGTTCTTCCTCTCAGACCCAGTGGCATCTGCCTCTGAGTGGCTCTTAGAAGGGACAGGCCCCAGGGAGAGTAAGAAGAAAGGAGGCAGAAGAGGGCACAGAAAGTGTCTTCAATCGGAGGAAAAGCTGAAGATCTAGGGCTAAATGTTTGCAGTGGATTGTGGTGATATCTTGCTTGTACTCTAACAAGTAAAGCTTGCCTGAAGATCAGAGGGCCGAGATAGCCACTAGTTAGCCATAGAGGTCTGGAGGTCTGTACAGACAGACATACAGGAAGTGATATGACTGGAAAGAGGGAGGAATATACGGTGGGAGGATGCAAGGTTCAGCCCTGTTTCAGCTGAGGAGTTAGCAAGGAAAGAGTTGGCTGTGGCGTGCTCCTTTCTCTCTCTGATCTTTCATCATTTGCTCCGATATCTGGCTCTGGGTTTTTATTATTAAGGTCAACTAGAACTTGTGGAACAATGGATTATGGATTTATGAGCTGAGGATGAAGTTGTAAGTAGCTGGTTATAATCTCATCCCTCCCTGGGACCATTGATACCACTTTCTCTGCTCTCAAGGGGCTCAAAGGAGAACTGGTAGGGTAGGCGGGACCCTAGTGATGCCCCAGGCTGGACATGGAATTCATCAACTTTTGGCTGCCAGAGACTCTGTGAACTTAAGAGGAAATATGGGTGGAGCTTATTTTAGGCTTATAGGTTTGGAAGACTGCTTACTACACACATCCTTCCATGATATCAACGAGACACACAAACAGTATTTTACTAACTTGCATATCCATTTCAATATCAGAATGAAAAATGCCTTGGACCTTCACATTTTGTTTTTCATTTGGAGTTTAAAAACAAATGTGCCTTCCACAGCAGCCTCTGGGAAGTGGTTCAAACAAATACATGCATGTCATGACCAAATCAGGAGCAGAGGCCCACCACACACAGAACTCTGATCCCCCTTTCTTGCCATTCAATACGTTGAAGTATCCATTTCCTCTAAAGATGAAACAGCCTGCATCCTTAGTTGTCTTGCTGGGAAATAACGTGCACCTCCCAGGCCTGTGCCGAAAGTGAAGCTGCACCGTGAGAACACTCTGATGGCAGACATAACGGGAGACTGTCCGCCTGTAGGACAGTAACTGGGGCTAGCATGGTGCTGAGATCTGAAAGTGCACTATTTGAAGTAGTGAAATGCATCTGAAAGACCCTTAGGAGTTAAGCCCATTCCCAGTGACTTTCTCGGTCAAACACTTGTTATGGTCAAAGATCTGTGTGCAAAGTCAGAGGGAAATAATTTGACGGGGATGCATGAGCAATAAAGGAACCAAATCCATGAGTTCAGCTTGATGATCTCTCCTGTGCTTGGCCTGTGATCCATGGCTGGGAAGACTTGTGAGCCCCATGAAGTGTCCTGAACGCCTCGCGAGGCAAAGAACACTGATTAATATAGCAGGAGGGAGAAGTGACGGTCCCTGGGTGTCTGCTTTGCCCCAGACTGCTTTTGACAAAACAAGAACTCCGCATGTCCTGTGTTAGTTATTTTCTTCCTTGCTTGAATAAAAGGCCCTGGCGAAAGCACTTAATAATGGAAGTGTTTATTTTGGCTCACAATCTTAAGATGCAGTCCACCATTGCAGTGGAGGTGTGGGAACAGGAGCTCAAGGCAGCAGGTTAGATTCCATCTGCGCTTAGGCCACAGAACAGATGAATGCCGGTGCTCTGCTCACTCTAGTGTTTTTATTGAGCTTGGTACAGGACCTTAGCCCGTGAGATGGTACCATCCCCATTGGGTCTTTTCTAGGAACACCGCTAGACAGTGAGGGCTTCATTTTCAGGACTGAATGACCTCTTGAACGCAACACTTGTTAGAAATGACTCACTTGGGATGGGTTTTGGTACATGCAGAAGGAGGAGAGGTGTCGACCTTATGATCATGTGGAAAAAAGTAAACATTGAAATGTTTCCTCTAAACTGTGCAGTTGAGGATCTGGGGCTGAGTGAGCATTCTGTGCTCCAGTGAAACAGCTCAAGGATCGTGGGGAAGTTTCTGTGTTTAGACTCAGGCATGATGTCTTACCTTCTTTTACTATCCCCAGATAAGGGCACCACATGCCCTTGACCATCCCATTTCTGTCCAAGCTCAATTTCAGGTAAGCAAAGTGCAAAGGCAAGAAGATATCCTCTTGACCTACAGGGAAGTGGAGTTTATTCTCAACAACATTCTCCAGTGAGTCCACTATAAAAGAGTGGAGACATCCATGGCAGAAAGAGCAATGTTTAGGAGCAATAATGATTTAAAGAGCAATGTCGATTGATCCAGAGGAGTGGTTCTCAACCTCCCTAACACTGCGACCCTTTAAGACAGTTCCATGTCGTGGTGGCCCCCTGACCACAAAATTATTTTATCGCCATTTCATAGCTGTATTTTTGCTACTGTTATGAATTGGAATACAAGCACCTCTGTTTTCCAATGATCTTTTTTCAGGATGGTGACCCACAGGTTGAGGACTGCCCATCTAGAGGAAGAGGTGGGATTTTAAGAATTCCACCATTTAACCTGGAGGTGGGTTCCTCTCACTCTCCTTAGAGCTGACTCAGACACAGACATCAACAGGAAAAGATACCACAGCTCCTTAACCAAATATTGTCATGGCTGACTTTGTGGCTTGCTGTTTGAAATCACCACACACCTTCCCACACGGAATAGCACCTTCCCTGAGGTGAGGGAGCTCTAGTACGGAATATTTGTGTTCTCTTTTTCCCACAAAGTGATTTATTTTTCTAATGGGGTGAGACAGCTTGGGTCTGGTTCAGGTCACATGTGGGCTCCTATGCTGTGATATTCCGCCCCGCCCCCCCGTCCCTGGGGGAGGATTGCAAACACCAATAGCTCTGAATTAAGGGTAAAAGTTAGCTGCCAAGGAGTGACAGTTGCGGAGAAAGGGCTTTGATGGGCAGTTTCTGGGACCCTTCAGACGTGGTGGGTCAGCACAATAACAAAGGGCGACAGAGTGGGAGGAACCAGCAAGTGCCAATTAAGGAAACACTCCGCTCAAGGGGAACCTGTTCAACAATGGAAATAAGAACACAATAGAAACTCAGAGTCTGTAGAGAGATGCAGGGAAGAAGGCATAAAAAAAGACCCACCCCAGACACAGTAAAGACTTAGGCAGCCAAAGCAGAAACAGTGGTGATAACCATTATAAGCAACTAATGAGAACCACATGACTCAGGGGGAATGGGGAAGCAGCCCCAAACACACAGAGTGCAAAGAAGTGAGTCTCAGAACTTGGGTGGGAACTAAGGACTCCTCTACTCACAAAGATATGGGGTATCCCGTTGGAAGGCCAAGCAGAGAGCACTACACACTGGTATTCAGTCTGTCAAGCAGGGAAAGCATGTATGCTGGGCAGAACACGACTTACTTAATAATGAGTAGCTAAATTCGTGTCAACCTCATGTGTGATTTCAGTGAGTGTTGATGGCAGTTCTACTGTGTCATAGGATTGACCCAAGACATCGGAAAACTACTAAGAGCCCTTGTCCCTGCTCATACTCATAGCCCGGGGATGATCAAATTGCTTACATTATTCTATCATATGTATTTGGGGTTTGGTTTATTAAAAGGATGAACTCAAGATGTTTTGGAAATGATAGTTCATCTTTCAGGAGAGACTTACTGCACAGAGACACATCAGTAATCTAGAGCTAGTTCCAGGACAGGCTCTAAAACTATAGCAAAACCCTGTCTCAAAAAACCAAAAATAAATAAATAAATGAATAAAATCCTCTACTGCACTGTGGAGGTCAGTCACCCTTTGCAGAGTTCCTCAGCTACAGGGTATTGGCCTGTGTGGGGAAATGTACTGCACAACATGGGGTGGCCTTTATCACCATCTCTGGCTTCCCCCCACTAGGTGTCAGTAACACTCCCCAGCTGACGACCCAAATCTTCACTAGACATTGCCAAATCAGTCCTGACCCCAATAACCGCACCGAGTGTGTGGTTTAAAGACCCCGAGAAACAAGCTTCCCTGCTGTCCCCTTGCCGTGGCTCACATGAGAAGAGGCAGAGCCGGCTGGCGACAAGCAGTCTGGAGTCCTAAAGGTTTAAAGGCCGTGGAAAGATCGTGGCTTCAGATCCAAAGATGTGGAACAGAATGCCTGTCTTGTAAGAAGTTAGCGGAAAGACATTGAAGGACAAGTGCCAGACTGCGTGACAAACAGGAGAGGCAGCTCTTGTCCTAAGCCCAAGTATGTCTTCTACCCCCTGTCCTGACAACTGGCAGGTGTGTCAGTGACTGAGCCTCACTGTGGCTCTAAGAGATCCAACAGTCAACTGTGGCAGATGTTTTCTCTGGCTCTGTAGAGTTCAGGGTAGATGGTCCTTATAGGCTCCCCTCCAAGAAGCAACTCAGACATTTACCCCACCTTCATGTCCACATTACAGTCTGAACCCCTGGTAACCAAGATCCCCCTCACATGGAGCTGATCACCAACTTCACACTGGCCCAGAATACCTCTTCACTCTTTTTACTGGCTGAAAAGGATAACAGCATCACTTAGACCCAGGAAACGTGTCGGGGCAGATTGCTCTCATGTTGGTTAGGTAGTAAGGATGTTTGAAAAAGCAATAGGGAAGTGTTATTCTATAATCTTACTTTAAAACATACATAATAAATAGGTATACATGTTGATTATATAATAAATATGTATATACACACATATATATTGATTGGAGTTGCCACACAGTGAGATAATACTCCCCTCAGGAGCTTTAGACTAACAAAGCCTGCAGAGCCAAACATGGGAAACCTCCCTTAGAGCTGCAGATAATGGTGGGTCCTAGTCACCCCCCCATAGTAAGGGTATTGTCACTATTGCTGGTTGTTTCCCAAAACTTGAAGGTCAGACCCTATTGTTGGAAAGACACCATGTACTTTGGGAATAGGACTTGGAGGAATTGACCTAGAAGTCTCCTCCCAGAGGAGGAGGATCTCGGTATTTGAAGGAGACATGCAAGCTGCCAAGACAGAAAAGCAATCGATAGTCCTACCCAGCCCATGAACCACAACAATGACTGGCCTGACAAGGTATCCTCAGTGGGTACAATAGTGGCACTTTTATCCTATGGGTAACCAACGGCTGTCTAATTTGACTCAAGTCTCATCCAGTGGGAGGGAGTTTATGCCTGGTACTCTAGACCTAGATACCAGGGGATGGTGAGGTCATAGACCTCAGAGAAGAATCTACTGCTGTCCTTTTTCCTAAGCCGATACAATTTCCAACTGTATTCTAAGTACTTATCGTTATATCTACAGGTAAGTTAGCTCTCAACTCGCACAAAAACAGCTTAATTTTGCACCTGGAAGAGGCTATTTACAGAGATCCACAATTGGTCAAAATAAAAGGAATAAATGACCATGAGGTGTTCAGCCCCAATGGACACATCTATAATGCAATCCACATACCTAAGGCTCAGGGAACAGCACGGAAGAGGAAGTAGAAGACAAAAAGCTGGAGGATCAATATGTCTTTAGCTAGATAGCGATATTGTCATATGTATATATATATATATATATATACATAAACACACACACACACATCAGACTGCACCTACGAAATTCCAACAATATGGTTCCCTAAACAAGACCTGCGCAATGACAACATCAGTTTACATGCCAATGTGGGTGGGGGAAATTTAGATCCCACCCAGAGATGAAGAGCTACAGGCCAGTGACTGTTGAGAGAGGGAGAATCCATTTTCTCTATGAAAGCCTTCTCTAATAGCTTATTCAATCTCAAGTGGTCAGCTCTAAACACATGTACATAGGAGAATCACTAAATGGACTTAGGAGGTTTCGTAAGATAGATAGATAGATAGATAGATAGATAGATAGATAGATAGATAGAATATATATAGATATATAGATATGTAGATATGAAACACACACATATACTTAACAATAATCATTATCAAAGAAGAGAGAAGAGGTCATAAATTGGAGGGGCAATTAGGGACAGGGAAGGAGTTGGGGGAGGAAAGGAAGGAGTGTAAACTAGGTAATTACAGTACTCATGTTTGAAATTCTAAAAAAATATTTAAATTAGTAAAAATGAGCGCAAGCAGGTTCACTTTTGCTCGTCATTTTCTGAGGACCTGCCATACTGTTTGACCTGATAGTTATCGTGTGCCAGGTGAGCAGGGCATGCAGAGATGACGCGTGTCAGAACAAAGATCCAAAGCTGCCCAGAGCTCTCTACCCAGCGCTGCGATCAGGAAGCTAAAGTAGTGTATGTAGAGAGAGAGGTGCAGCCTCCTGTCATGCTGTTGTCACTGTGTGCACAGATCTCCAAGAGTCAGCCACCCGACTGCTAAGAATGAATAAAGCCCCAGATGGAAAATCGAGGCACAAAACCAAACTGTGCTCAAATCACAAAACAAAGTAAAAACAAACAAATGTACAGTGGCTTAAAATTATAAAATATTTAGATACACATTTTGGAAAAAATCAAGTAAGCTCTCTCTATCTCAATAAAACAATTTAATGCTGAAACTAAGTGGACTACGGATGACACTGGTGTGTATTGTTGAGTGGGACAAACACTAAAGCTGTACAGATAGATGAATTATATAAGCTCAAATCAAATATAAGAGATACAGCTCAGAACAGAGTTGAAAAAAAAATGACCAAAGAAGCATTAATCATATGAGATTCCCTAGCAAGGAAAGTTATTACTATGATACATCCAATTTGCATTATATTAATGGTTGAATTAGAAGCAAGCAGACATCTAGCCAGTGGGCTGAAGGAGGGTAGAAATGGGCAGAATGAGGTTTGTAGCTACTTCTCACTCTAGTCCATAAAGAGCTGTGTTTAGGGAAACTATTCTGTGGCAGCCACACTGTGATAGTTTCATTAAACATGAAACAAAGTAACACAGCTTCCAAATCCCAGCCAAGCATTCAAATCCTGAGCTTTTCATTGTGTCTGCCATTAAATGGACACAATACAATTAGGAAGGAGCTGAAGGGCTTATGAATTCACAGCTGTAAATTCAAAATGTGAGCAGACAGCTCCACACTGACAGGGCACAGGGAGAGGAGGCCAGCTGTGCATGGCCCACTGGCCTCTCATTAAAACCAGAAAGCAAGTGTCTGTCATGGGAGAGAAAAATAGGTTTAACAAAAGGCTCGAGAGCCAATGGGCACCCTGTAGGTCATAGATAACATTTAAGATAACAAATATGAAAAGAAATAAAACTTTAGGTCCTGAGAAATGCGTCAGGATGTCAGAGAAGGAGAAAAGCCACCTCCTGGCTCTTGGTACTAGTTTGAGTTCAGAGTAACTCTTGGAGGTTTGGAGTGGAGAAGCAGAAGCCTTTTTTTTTTTTTTATTTTGCAAAAGGCCAAAACCACCAGTTGGTGTCTAGGCCATGAGTTTAGTTAAGGGTGCAGAGAGCACTCAGGGACACACATTCCAGGAGAGCAAATTAAAATGCCATGCTGGGTAGGACAGATGGTGGTGGCATTGTTTAGACAGGTTTAGCAGGCATTGCTCTGCTGGAGAAGATGTCACTGGAGGTGACCCTGAGAGTTTAAGGACCTTCACTGTTCCCTGATGGCTTCCTTTGCTTCTCCAAGCCACCACGTCTGCCCTCCCCTCTGAAGGACTCTAATCCTTGAAGAAGCTCAAGCCCAGATAAACCCTTCCTTCTATAAGTTGCCTTGGTTGTGATGTTTTATCGCAAGCAAAGCAAAAGAAACCAAGATATGAGGTGAAGAGCCCAGATGAAGATCCATCGTTCATACCCAGCACCTCATTCATCTTCTCACCCAAGTGTCTGATAACGGTTGCCGCACCCACGCTCCTAAAGTCTCTTTTTTCCTCCACCCAACAAAAACTATGTAGCAGCAGCAGTGGCCAGAGTTTAGCACAGTCAGCCAAAACTGCATTATGTTAAAACACACCAAACCCAGATTCTGGAAGTTCAGCAGGCCTTCCAGGACTGGATGATAGGGAGTAGGATTTGCCAGGCCCTAAGGGACAGATTCGTGTGTGTGTGTGTGTGTGTGTGTGCACGCGTGCACATACACAAATGCATAGCACACGTGAGAAACTGACAAAAGCCGGATGGATTGATTCTCATAGCGGGAGGCTATCCAGAGCAGCAAGAGGTTAGGTCAGTGTGGCCTTCCCAGCTGGGTGAGAGATAATGCTTTCCAAGGACAGCCGCTGTTGTGATGATGATTGGAGCTGGGTAGGGGGCATTGGGCTTTTGGAGGAGCTAAAATGCTACTGAACTGGCTTTCCAGCTTTATCTCTTAGTCACATGCTTGTCCAATGCAGGAGTGGAATACAGAGTGGCA
>LOEQ01001213.1:481250-492181 GCA_001685075.1 Bramus lutescens
GGATGATCTCATATCCACCTCTGGACACTCACAAGCCATGTCAACTCTCCCTGGAGGCCACTATTGATGACCCATTGAATATAGCATTGGTAGAATGTCACTTCCTGATGAGGTCATAAAAGAGCTTGACCTCCTCTTGCTGGAAGATGCTGTCTTTGGGCTTTACAACAATCCCTCATGTTGGACAATGTGCATTTATGAAAGGTGAATGCCTCTGCTCCAGAGTGGGGAAACTAGAGTCAGCGAGGGCCTTGAAGCCCAACAGCCCTTGAGGTGTAGAGGCTGGCAAACGAAGCTTTCCTAGTGGGCCATCTTCAGAAAGAGTGCACCAACCAGAGGTCCAGCCAAACTTATCCAGACTTCTGAGCTATCAAAGCTATGGGCAGCAGCCATGTATTTTTACAGCCTGCGAAGTTTAGGGTGATTTACTGCCCACCAATAGATGACTAGGTCATGGTCACCTTATTCAGCTACCTTGAGATGTTGTTTGTATTGATGTTTTATGGACATGCAAAGGGATTGAAAGTTTTAGCCCCACCAATCTGTTACAGGAAACTCTTCTAAGTTGAACATAATTGCATGCAACAAATGACAAAGGTGTTTGGGGGAATCTTTGTTCATCTCTGGGAGATATTTAAAAAATTAACCAGGCATGATTTTAAATCTCTGCTCTCTTCTCTGAATTTCAATCTATCTTCTTCCCTCCCTCTCTCCCCCTTTCTCCCCCTACCCCATCTCTCCCTTCTGCCTCTTCTCCCTCCCTCTCCCTCCCCATTGTCTCTCACAGTTGCTCAGATTCAGATTCCAGCACAGGGCAGCCCCCTCTTACCCACAGGGGTTCTGGAACCTGTTTCCTGTGTGTCTGGAGACGCTTCTATTTCTGGAAGCAGAAGAAGCATTATTTTCCTGCATCATGGCCAGTGGAATTAGTGAGGAGGGATTGGTTTTTCTCCTGTAAAGTTACCAAAGCTCTAGTGATTTCGTTCTAACCCTTTGAAATGCCATTCCACTTCAGCTTGCTGTGTGAATTGGTGGACCTTTCCAGGCTCACGCCTCCCTGGATAGACTAAGACTTGAAGTTTCTAAGGTTTCCAAGTTCTTTGTTTTGTGTCTTGATCGTGGTCCTCTCTTGTAGCAGGCTTTCTTGGACTGCCAGCCCCCAAATCATGACACGGAGACTTATTACCAGTTATGAACGCTCAGTCTTAGTTTAGGCTTGTCCTACTAGCTCTTATAACTTATATTAACATGTTTCTCTTCATTTACATTCTTATAAATACAAGCCTTTATTCTGTATGTCCTACTTTCCTGCTTCCTCCATGTCTGTCTGGTTGGCCCTGGGCATCTCCCTCTCTTCCTCCCTTATTCTTCTCTCTTGAGCCTAGATTCCTCCTCCTACCTATTCTATTGCCCACCAGCCCTGCCTAGCTTTATACTGCCTAGCTATTGGCCATTCAACTTTTTATTAGACTAATCAGGTGCCTTAGGCAGGCAAGGTGAAACCAACATAACACATCTTTACATAGTTAAACAAACAAATGTAGCATAAACCAATGTAACACATCTTTACATAGTTAAACAAATGCAGCAGAAACCAATGCAACACATCTTTACACAGTTACATATCCTGTAACACAAACAAATGTAACACATTTTTATTTATTAAACAAATGTAACACATCCTTACGTAGTTAAACAACTATTCTATTCCACAACACTCCCTCAGGTTTTCCTCTTCCATAAAGAGCTGCTTCCATTGGGGAACTACTGCAGACCTTCCCACACACTTCCGTGGACTCTCGTCATGAGAGGGGCTGCTTCAGGAGCCAGTGTCAGCTGTGCAGGAACTTGGGAACCAGTTGTTAAGATTAGGTGATTTACTGGTTAATATCATAAGAGCACGTACCTTGGGGTTAAATTGACTGTGTGACCCATAAACAGCTTTGAAAAGGGCCGTTTTGTTTGGAGAGGAAGAGAATCATGCATTATTCTTGATATTTCTTAATTTCTTTATATGCATTTTATCAGGTAATGAATAACACAATGATAATTAAGCACAGTGTGACTTTAAACAAACAAATACAAACCCCCTCAACCTTCAAACATGGCTTGAACAAGTTGGTCCTGTGCCATGGGATTTCCAAGAATGAGTGTCCCAAGTCCTTGGCCACCTGCAGCTGGTTCTGAGTTTCAACACAAACCAGGCACCTTCCTCCCAGTTTCCAACCAGCCTGACAGGATCCTGAAAGCCAAGTCCCAGGAAGCTTCCTCAAAGATGACAGAGCTGCTAGAGGTTGTTGAAGAACTAAACTGGAGGGAGACCACGCCGTTGCTATAGGCAACGGGCCTGGGAGGGTGCAACTACCCTGTTCCCTGCTCTGGAGCAGCCAACAAATCTGCTGACCCAGAAGTAGAATCTTCGAGTAAGCTACAGCCTGTAAGCAGCAGAAGGGGTGGGTATGGGGGGTGGGGGGTAGTAAAGAGAGTAAGGGCAATCTCAGGAAAAGCAAAGCGAAAGAAACAAGTTAACAAAAACAACTACGACAGGAAGCCAGAGGAGGCATGTAAGGGAGGAAAATAGGTCCCCCAGGTCATCCCATGAATGATACAATGTTTCGTCATCCCATGAGTGATACAATGTTTCTCACAGCAGAAAAAGTGCTTTGGAACCAAGATCTTCTTGGCTTTGGCTCAACTAAAAGGGGGCTTAAAGGAATTTGTGATTCCAAGCAGATTTCACTAAGAAAGGAATTATTTTAGTCATCTTGGCCCAAATAAACTTAACAGTTAAAATAATTAGCAAGCACCTCAAATGAGCTGTGAAATCAATTCTGTTTATACACACGTAAAGGTGTTTTTCTGGGTTCCTCTTGGAAAACTTCCATCTCTCTTACCTTATTTCAGAGTTCACTCCAAGATGAGAGTCCACCTCACCCTTTGTAAAAATATAAAATCAGGCATGGTGGCAAAGGTCTGTAATCCCAGCATCAAGGAGCTGTAGGCTGAAGGGTCAGAAGTTCAAGGTTAGCCTCAGCTACATACAGATTTTTTAGGAGAGCCTTGGTTACAACGAAACCCTCTTTCAAATGAGACAAAGTGTAAGAAAAAGGAATGACATGAAGTAAAATATAAATAATATGTATATCTAAAAAACTATGGTAAAATAGAAAACGAGCCAGGTCACTAGAAGACAGCTCCTTTGTTTCTCATTCATGGGCTGCTGGTCTCTTCCACTTGGTTATTCCAGGATTATAGGCAAACTCACTACAAATCAAACAAACAGATGTTTTTATATGTTTTTAAATTGTTCTATCACAATTTTATAATTGTTAAACAATGTGTTTTGATTACATATGTGTATATACATCACATACACATACATACACACATGCTTTGACTGTAGCCCCTACCAACCTCTGTCATCACACACACATACATACGCACATGCTTTGACTGGACCCCCTACTAACCTCTCTCATCACACACACATACATACACACATGCTTTGACTGTAGCCCCTACTAACCTCTCTCATCACACACACATACATACACACATGCTTTGACTGGACCCCCTACCAACCTCTCTCATCACACACACATACATACACACATGCTTTGACTGTAGCCCCTACTAACCTCTCTCATCTCCTCCCTTCTCCCATTCATCCTCCTTTTCTTTCCTTCATTCCTCCCCTTCCTATTTGCATGTCTTATTATTGGGGCCCATGCATTTAATTAAAATTGCTTACACATTTGTTGTTGGAGTTTTAAATTTGCTTTTTATTTATGTATTTGTGAGTGTGCCTGTGTGAATTTATGAGCACCACTGGCATACAGTACCCAAGGCAGCCGGAAGATGGCATTGATTCCCTTGGAACTGGAGGTATGGGCAGTTGTGAGTCACCCTTAGGGTGCTGGGAACTGAATTGGCATCCTCTATGAGAGTAGTGAGCACTCTTGACCTCTGAGCCACTTCTTTAGTGTGTTGGGCACCCATCAACTCTACCTCTACATAATGGCTGTTTGGTGTAAAGTTCATACCCTAAGTGAACCAGATAACTTTCTAGGGTGATAAATATTCATAAGACTAAATATTATTAATGGAGAAACTTTCCTGTGAGATAAAATAATTACACAAAATATAATTTTTTAGTTGTGTTTTATAAGGCTTGATGTACAAACCCCAGTCAACAAGCAGCTAGAAGATAATTTCATCTTTTTGGTTATTTAAGGAGAATGAAAATGTGTTATATTATTTCATTTTGTGAAGCAGCATTCTGCTGTGGGGCATACAGAGGCTCTGCAAGCCGCTGCATTTTGTAGCCAGTAACTCCTTGCAAGGTTTTATCTTAGAGTCTAAGACTTAGACAGATGGTGTGACATAAAACTGTTAGGATCATTATTTATTTCAGAATATTCCGGTTCCAAAAAAATTCTGAGACAGCGGATCTCCATTTTAAGGATGTCCTGGGGCGAAAGGAGAACAATGTATAAGACTTTTAATTTCAAAGAAAACTTTTGGTGGAGGTCTTTCTAGAAATAATTACCACCGCAAGTTACTCAGGCAGTAAGATTTGTAAGTATCTGTAATAAGTAGCTAAAGGAACCATCGAGGTGAGAAACTACTGTTTCCTTACAAATTCTTGCTTCTTAGGATGCATAGGGGCCATGACTCTCAACACAGAAGATACCAATTTGTCTTCAGCTACTGAAGTACTATACAGTGTCTCTGTCTCAGTGGATTTCTCTCACAGCAGTTGGATGTAGAGCTTCAGTGATGACCGATGTCATATTTAAAATCAGACTGGCCTTCTTTTTCATTAGAGAATACTTTGACTGTACATTGCCTGTAGCAGTCTATAGCCCAAAGACCGGTCTGAGGCTTAGACAATCCTTAGCTCTTCTCAGATTGTAAAACATAAATGAAAATAAGAAAATGCAACAGAGAGCAGATATGGCCCACAACATTTAAAATATTTACTCTGTAGCCCTTTGTTTTGCTTGCCTCTGCTCTATAGAATAGAGTTCAGGTTCCTGCCTGAGCACCTGAGATCCCACTCCACGGGTTCAGCACAGTTCTCTGCTTAGCCCTCACTCTTGCTACCGGTCATATTTTCCCATGCTTGGATCAGCATGGCTGCAGGACAGGAGAAGAGCAGAGCATCTAACCACAAAGGAAACACCCCCTCAAATCCACAGAGCTGCATGTCTACCGCCTGTCTGTTAAGCTTTAGACACACACAGGGCAAGGAGCGGCTTCCTTCTCCTCTATAATATTTTCTATTGGGGACAACACCGAGAAAGACCATGGAGCATCGTGCCACACTGATAACTGACTGTCTCAATTCAAGGTCTGCTTGATTAAAGAGAAACTTTAAAAAAAAATCCTTCCCTTATACTTCCACTCTTTCCCCACCAGAGTCTCTTCAGATCTGGGAAAGAGAAAATCAAATAGAGAGGGAGAAAATGTTAATTATTGATGACTGACATTAAGGAGATAGTGGAAAGGTCCAGAGCTCCCTTCCCTCATCAACTCTGAGCAGCTTTCATAAAAAATACTTGAGCGCTCCCCCCTCCCTGCACCGTCTGGGGAATATAAAGAAAAGCCACTTTCAAAACCAGCGGGAAAGCTCCAGGCATCCCCTTATGCTGGACCTCAACCCCCCGCCCCCCCAAGCACAGTTCTATCTAAGCTGGAGTGAATCTCCACTCTCAGGTTCTTCCCTAAAGGCAAAGAGTGACTACACACTCAATTTTGGGGGACCCCCCAGGAACTGGCTTCTGTTTCACCTGTGTCAGAGCAGCAGAGAGGCCCAGAATATTCTCACTCCCTGGTGGCTGCAGAGGGTATACATAGTGACTGGAACCCCACAGTCACGATAGCATGGACCCTGGCTCAGTGCCGAGTGCATGGGCTCACCCCCCTCTGGGAAGGAGAGACTCAATAGTGCATCCAGTGTCCCACCTTCTGTAGGGGTGTGAAAGGGCTTTATCTTGCCTATTCTAAAATAGGAATAGGGATGGGTCCTGGTCCATTAATGATTCTTCAAGGCCCTCAATACTGAGAAGGTGGACTGGACCAGTAATTGTCCTTGCCCACAGCACTTCGCCTTACCCAGTAGATTAGTTGAGAAACCACAGTACCCACCTATTGGAGGGAGGGAGGCCACTTACCCCATATAATCATGTAGAAACTGTATCAACCAAATCACTGCTTGGCCCGTTAGCTCTAGCTTCTTATTGGCTAACTCGTACATCTTAATTAAACCCATTTCTATCAATCTGTGTATAGTCACGTGGCTGTGGCTTACCAGCCAAAGTTCTGGCATCTGTCTGTCTCCAGCAGGGCTACATGGCGTCTCTCTGACTCTGCCTTCCTTCTACCTTGCTATAGGCCAAGCCAGTTTCTTTATTCATTAGCCAATAAAAGCAACACATAGACAGAAGGACCTCCCACATCACCCACCTTTTCACGGAAAAGGGAAAGGAGTAGAGGACAAAGACAACGTCCCCACTACTCGGAGTTCTACACAGTGGACTGGCTTTTGTCTTGTCTGGCTCACACTGACAAGATGTGACATGCTCTAGATGCCTCTGGGCAGGAAGGGCAAGGAGGACTACTTGGGCTGGCATGGAGGACTGAGAGTCCCACAGGTTGATTGTATTAGTGATAGTTTGGTGAGGCCAGTCTGGGAAAACTGGGGGAGATGGAGGATTTTCTCTTGTATACTTGGCATTAACCAGTCAAGGAAAAGAAAGACACAGAAATATGATCCAAACAAGTAGGAGAAGAATCTAGGAAATGGGTCTCATGAAACAATAACACCTTAATTGATATATAAATTATGTAAATATGTAAACACGTGAAAAGATGTAACATTGATTCCATGAAAAAGAATTCAAAATTGTTGGTTTTTTTTACTCTTATTATTCTTTACTCTTTAGGTTTTCTGGGGGGGCACCACTCAGCTCCCAAATAAATGCACACAGAGGCTTATTATTGCTTATAAATGCCTGGCCTTAGCTTGGCTTATTTCTAGCCAGCTTTTCTTAAGTAATTAATCTATCTACGTTTCTCTCTGGGTTTTTATCTTCTAGGACTTCTGTAAATATTACTTTCCCTCTTACTCTGTGGCTGGCTGGGTGGCTGGCTCCTTGTTCTTTGACTCCTTCCTACTTTACAGATTTCTCCTTCTATTTATCCTCCCTGCCTGTTAGCCCCGCCTATCCTTTCTCCTGCTTCGCTATTGGCCATTCAGCTCTTTATTAGAACATCAAGTGTTTTAGACAGGCAAAGAATCACAGCTTCACGGAGTTAAACAAATGCAGCATAAACAAAAGCCACACAGTATATTCAAGTAATATTCTACAAAACAAAGCAACCATAATGAGAGCTCTTAAAGAGCCCAGCTGAAAGTGTATGATTGGAGTTAGAATTCCAGCAAAGTTTTGAATAAAGATCAAACAGAACTTGGGGTTGAGGTATTCAATAATGAATTGAATAGTTCAGTGTCATAGCACAGTGGACTAGAGCGTGTGACAGGCCCCTTGAGACTGTTTAGTCAGAGCAGTCAGGATAGTGCAAGGGCCTGTGACACAGTGTAAAGGGGTCAGTATACCATGAGGGGAAGCTGGAAGGAGAAAGAGAGAGAGAGACCAACATGACCACTGAGATGGGCAGTGGCTAACTAGCTCTCATGGAAAGGATATTCAGATCCATGCAACAAAAGGGGCCAAAATGAGAACATTGGTAACAGCCACCTCAGGGAGGCAATATCAGACAGTGAAAAGACAAAGAGAATTACAAAAAATAGAGAGAAAAGCCACTTGCTTCATGGACCAATGTTATGGTATTCCCCTATGTATGCTATGAATATGTTTTATTACTATTGGTTAATAAAGAAGTTGTTTTGGTCTATGGCAGAATATAGCAAGATGAGAAAACCAAGTAGAGATAGAGGAGGAAAGAAGGTGGAGTCAGGGAAATGCCATGTAGCTGCTGAAGGAGAAAGACACCAGAACCTTACCAGTAAGCCATAGCCTCATGCTAATACACAAATGAGTAGGAATGGGTTAATTTTAGATGCAAGAGCTAGGTAAAAATAAGCCTGAGCTGTTGGACAAATGTGTTGTAATTTATATAGTTTCTGTGTGATTATTTGGGTCTGGGTCCCTGGGAAATGTAAGTGCAGTCTCTGCTTAGAGACCAGAGCCCTCCTTCATCTCTCAATAGATTTTGTTCCCCCAGAAGAAAAATTTCAGGTAAGGATAGAATGGCTGATAAATTAAAAATACAGAAAGCAGAAGTCTACCAACACACAATACTGAGCACAGTGAAGATCCCCTTCGATATGAAGAGATGCTTTCTCTGCTTTACCAGGCAAAGAAATCTTGAAACAATTCAACGCAAGACCTATTTCTGAGCTGGGTACAGTGACTTATACCTACATTCCGAGAACTCTAATCCAGGCAGGAGGATCTAATCCATGAGTTTGGATCAGGTTTGGCTACACAGTGAGTTCCTGGCCAGTATGGGCTACAAAGTGAGATACTTAAAAAAAATAGAAGGAACCATTGTTAAAATTGTTCTTCATGTAGAAATGAAAGGATGCTAAGATGAACAGAGAGGGCTTATGACAGTGCACAGCAAAGTCAGGCTGAATATATCAATGAGCATAAAATAGGATAATATTGCAATGGTGGGTATATCATTACTTTAAATCTTAACATAGAATTTTTAAAAAATTAAGCTCTTATATATCATTGTAGGAATCCATGAGCTGTTAATAGAATTATTTAGTAATGGCTGGGAGTCCGCAGGGGTAGGAGTGAGGTGTGGACCTCAATATGTCCAGGACTCCTTCCACACAGTTCTGGTGTCCTCACTGGTTTCATGGCTACAAACTATGGATTGTTTAGAAGGAGCCAGCATCAGTTACTATGTAAGGATCTGAGCAGGGTCAAAGTGTGAGGCACACTTTCATTCCTGAAAAGAAGTGGAATGCTGTGTGGAACCATAAATAGCTGAAAATACGGGTATTTTAGTAAGAACATCTGAGACTTCAGTGTCAGTCTGTCATACCATTGTCTGACTCCAGATCAGACTGTCGACTTTTTAAAGCAGTGGTAGCCACTGTGTAAAATGAGACTAAAATTGCAAGAGAGGCTGACCCGAGACAATAGATGTCAACGCCTGTAATTAACCACAACCTCTGCAGAAGCCCAAGGGTTTATTTCAGAGCGATCTCTCCACCCCTTCTCTTCCACGACCAAGTCTGACATTTGCTGAGCTGTTTCTGCTTTGTAGGTTTTGTGATTTGTTTCTATTTACACAGAAAGGCACGATATCCTGAACAAACTATCTGAAAAAACAAACAGGCAAAACACGAATGTCCGCTTTCCAAGGGGGAATCTCTATTCCGCATTTTCTATGCATAGATGGGCGCAGCTCGTGCACTGGCTCCCAGATGAGAGTCATCAGGGCCACCATTCATGGAGCTGTGCAGCCGGAAGGTGCGTTAAGAGTCATGGTACCTTGTGGTTGGAACATGACCAGAGGAATCAATAGAACACTGAATGGAAGCAGTAGCTCTTACTGTCCTCCAGGCTGGAGCACCTGAGCCATACTCCCCATTCCACGATGGTCCAGAGATAGGTGTGACGTATTATGAATTTTTATATGTGTGTCTCCCTGTGCAAGCAGATGCACGTGCATAGATATGTGTGCCCATGCATGTGAAGGCCTGATGTCATTGTTGGGTGACTTCCTCCATCATGTTCTACTTTACTTTTTTTTTTTTTNTTTTCCATAGAGGGTTTCCTCTCTGAACCTGGAGGTCACTAGTCTAGCTAGGCTGTTGGGCCAGTGAGACCCAGGGGGTCCTCCCATCTCCCATACTCTCAGGGCACAAGTGTCTTGTTGAAGAAGGCTTGCATGAGCAGCTGATCAATGGTTAGCTCTGAGCCCCAAGTTATTGTGAGCTGGACCCTGGGCACTGGCATAGGAAGCAGTGATCAAATGCCCACCCTCACCCCTACCCCTACCTACCTCATCCCTACATAATTCTCCTACACACATATCTGAGTCCTTAGTGGCGGCTTTTGCCTCAGCAGAACCTGGGCACCAGGGCATAGGCTCTTGTGCCCATCGCAAATGTCTCTGTTTCCTCTGCCACATGCTTTGGCAGTAACCTGTGGGGCGCCCTCAGTTTTGAATTCTGTGCATGTTATTTTTTGACATGCCACTTTTCTCAATAATGGCTGACTTACATTTTTTTAAAAAATACAAGTCAGCTCTTCAGAGAAGAGCTTGACACACACTTTGCAGAGTGATTGATACCAAGACACACACATCTCGAGAACATTTTATAGTTGGTATTTTTTTCTTAACCCTCAGAGTTTCGTGGCTGTTTATTTTTCTTAAAACCAATGTCAGCCAGCTGGTGACCCCTCTGTCCTCCTGGCTCATTTTGCTGCCACCTTTCAGGATGACATTCTTCAGCACAGGGCTTAGCCGGTACAATGGGACTATGTTTGAGCAAG
This sequence comes from Bramus lutescens, assembly GCA_001685075.1. Taxonomy (NCBI): domain Eukaryota; kingdom Metazoa; phylum Chordata; class Mammalia; order Rodentia; family Cricetidae; genus Bramus; species Bramus lutescens. The sequence continues at coordinate 491,795 of LOEQ01001213.1, forward strand.
TCAGTTATTTTAATTACACCATGTGCAGTGCAGGCTGTTGCCTCACAGAAAGAAGAGACGACTGTTTGCCGAAAGCCTCAGGAAAAGTTGCCCGTTGTCATCTCACAGAGCAGGAACTTCTGAACTCTTGAGTTGGAGACAATAGAATTCTTTAATTCATCTCTCTTTTTACCTCTGAAGAGCATTCTAAAGTTTTAAGTAGTTGCATGTAAGTGATTGTGCTTTGCAGTTTTTATAATTTCCATGCCTCCCTCTCTTTTCTTTTCTCTTGTGGTGTTTAGCGGGGGTAAATCTGAGGAGTCAGGCTCCCGGGCCTGTGCTCTGTAGAGTGAAAAGTGCAAAAGCAAATACTTGTTGGTTTGAGAGCCATCGGCTGCTATTTAGATT
>LOEQ01001213.1:543361-557971 GCA_001685075.1 Bramus lutescens
TGCAAGAGCAGACAGCACACTTAACCATTGAGCCATCTTTCCAGCCCCTGCAATCAAGTATTGATCGAATAGATAATTGTTTCTATATTTATCCAAATCCAATGTTTGGAAAGATTTGAATACAGTTAAAATAGATGTTGATAGACTACAAATCCAGGCATAGAATTTTAAAATTGGGAAGTGCTAGTTTGCACATTAGTGATCTCCCAGGTGGACCTGGGAGACATGGAATCTTTGAAATGGGTTAACCAATTGGCCCCAAGGCCAATCTGGCCCAACACCAGCTTTTGTAAAGAAAATCTTACTGGGAAGCAGGGAGGCCATTCACTCTGCTGTGGTGAGTGGCTATTTTCCATTTGATGGCAACTTTGATGAAGTGCAGGAGAGAAATTGTGACCACAGAGTAGGTATTGATCAGCCTTTCACAGAGAAGCCCTGCAGCCCACTTTATCTTCTCATGGCCAGTCATCCCCTTTTCAGACACCTGCACATATGCTATGGCCATCAGGTGTGCTCAGCTCTCTTCTTGGGTGTGATCGATGATCACTTATTCACACCTGTGTGTGGATTCTGACACCTGATCTATGATGTCACAGCTCACAAAGCATCACCAGCCCCTCTGCCTTTGGCTCTAGCTACTGTGACTTTATACCTCAGTAGAATTTGTGATTGTGTCTGTCTTATGCTTCTCTGGACAATTATATTTACATAAACATTCATTTTTATAAAATATTCACATTTATGCAATTATTGTGTACATAGTTTCCTAGAAATGTAAAATATCAATTTATGTTTTTAATAATAAATATTTATTTAGTAATAAAAATTGGAGACTGAATTTAATTTCATTTTGATAAAAGTAATCTCCAAATAAAACCAATTAAGGAAGAGAGTGAGAGGGAGGGAAGAAGAGAGGAAAGGGTGAGCGATAAAAAGATGTTAAGTAAAGGAACGGCCGAGAGAAAAAGTCAAGAGACTTGAGGCATTTGGCCCAAGTGTGTTCTCAACATTGCCGTAGAATAGCTGAGTAGGAATCACTCCCTTCTAAGACAGGGAGCCACAAGTGCCATGATCTACCTGTGATGCGAATGCCACGGTGACTTCTGCATGTTCAGTCTCATTGGCTGATTTCATTTCCTTTCCTCGCCTCCATCCTCTACTCTTAGGGTCATCACACTTAGGATTCAACCCTTTAGCGGACAAGGAGATCACAATGCAACGTCATTAGCTGTGGTGGCCACAGCACTTCCCACCTGCTCATCTAACGTGACACAACTTGGCACCCTGTGACCTGGTCTCCCATCTTGGTCACCTCACCCATCTACTCTTTGTTTATGTGATGGCCAATGGCTTAGAGGCATGTGTAAGGAGGTTCTTTTGCCATTTGTCTTTCTCTTTGGCTTATTTCTCTAAGACGATGCATACCTTCATTGATACTGATGTTCTTAAAATCACACTCTTTCTGCCGTGTGTGTGTGTGTGTGTGTGTGTGTGTGTTTTCTTTGCTTGTGGTATATGATTTTTCTAACATGACATTGAATCTGGTTTATTAGCATTTTATTGAGGATTTTTACAGAGGATAAATTTTTACGAGGAATATCGGTCTGGAATTGTATGTTTTTGTGGGGCTGTTGTCTAGTTTTGGTCTGTCCAGGTTTTCTGTCTCCTCTGGATTCAGTGTGGGAAGGTTCTATGGTTTCAGGAATTCATGCATTTTTTTTTGTATTTTATGACATTTCTCTTTACAGGCACCTGTGACACACAGCTGAGACCATTGTGTGTTTTGTCTCTCACTGTGAATCTGTCCTCTTTACTGTGTGGCTCAGAGTCACAAGCTATGATTGGTACCCAAGAGAATCTGTTGATAAATTGCCAAGGTTTTCATCTATGATCTGGGGCAGCTTGACCTTGGGTCTATGTAACATTAGGGGAGGTGCATGCATCAGGTGGGTCTGGGTTCAACCGTCTGATCCAGCACCAGAAGATTTTCCATGAGGCCTTTCTCTCAGGGACTCTCCCACCTCTACCCTCACCATCTTAGGAAACAAGCCTGAACACGTGGACCTCTGGGTAATAGTTAAGAGCACAGCTAAGTTGGGCATTCTGGCCACTTGTTTGCTGACCCTTTCCATGCCAAGAACTTGGCATTTTACTTCATGTCTTCTATTTGACCTAAATGTTCTTGGGCTTTTACTATTTTCTTTTCTTTTTTTGTGATGATTTAGAGCCTCATTGGTTTTTATTTTCTGATTCCCCCGAGGTAGCCTATTTAATGGTGTGAGACCTTTCTTCATTGTCTGAGAAACCACTCCTTGCTCTGAACTTCCCACTTCTCGCTTGCTTATGGTACAAGATAAATCTTGACAAGTCGTATTTTCAAACTTCACCTGATTTCTAATTGGACCCAAAGGTCGTCCAACAGTGTGTTGCTTATTTTCTGCCTCTTTGTGAATTTTCCATTTTTATTGCTCTCACAGGATCATGGTCGGAAAAGGTGTTAGGCACAATTTCAGCAATTCGTTGATTCTCATTTGTGATATAGCATGGGACCTATCCTGAGAGCTGTCTGTCCTCCAGGAGAAGGCTCTGCTGAGGGGTGGGCACTCCTTCCCTTTCTAAGATCCCAGGGGTCTCTAGCTCTCTGTCTGAACATTGCATCCATCTCTGAAAAGCGGGACGGTTGACATACCCCACGTTCATTACTTTATTGGCAGATTTGCATTTTGAGCCTGAAATATTTGCTCAATGTATTTACATGGTTTGATGCTGTATGCATACACGAATGTTTCCAATGGTCACATCTTCCTGAACTGACCCTTTAGTCACCTGTAATGGTTGTATTTCCCCCATGGGTAGATTTTGACTGGAAACTTCTTTTGTCTGACACAAGCTTGTTGGCTTCTTAAAAAAAAATCACCATTTACATAGAGTGCATTTTTCTGCCCCTTTATGTTCAGCCTGCCAACATTAGTGAAGACTGGGAAAAGGGAAAAGTAGGGGGAGGGCAGGCCTGTCGGGAAGAAACATGGCTTAAAAGAAAGAGTGGGGCGGGTGTCCACTTTTAAAGGTGGCTCAGCACATGCATATAGGGGCCTAAGTAGCCTTGCCAAGCATGAGGATAGATTACGTGGCCATACTGCTGCTCATGCATAGATTACGTAGGGCCTAAAGTTGACTAAGCATTTTGCCCGAATGCTGACGGTGAACCCCGGAAATGCTAACACCTGGGGTGACTAAGCAGTTTGCCTGAATGCTGACATCAGCGTGTGTAGCCATGGGACCCTGGATGTGCTAGACATAACATCCTCTTATTGGTGCTCTTTGGGCAGATTGTAGAAACTTTTGGAGGTGGAGCCTTGCTGAAGGAAGTTGGTCATGGGGCAGGCCTGGAGGTTTTGCAGCTCAGCCCACTTCTGCTGTTTCCTGACCCACTAACAAAGCTGTTGCCATCCCTGCTTTAGTGGACTGTTGTAAAAATCAACCCCACCTTCCTGAGTTGCTTCTTGACTAGAAAAAGGAACTAACACAGGTATATGAAGCCTCCCCCACCACGTTGTTGTGTAGATGGCCAGGTGCTGGATGCAGCTGAGGGCATGAGCCATCAAGGAAGCGTTCCTTCGGGCTGACACAGAGGCTGAACTTGTTCAAGAGTCAGTGTGTTGGATCCTTGGAAACATTTGCTTTCTAGGCTTGTCAATCATAATTTTTCTTTTTTCTCCTTTTTTTTGGTGAGAGGATCTAAGCTACATATATAAATGATACTAGCTTGAAGAGGAAGGAATTCAAAATGATCACTTTTACCTATTTCATCCTATTTCTTTTAATGGAGTCTTCAGGCTTTACCTGCATCTGTAGATATTCATGTGAAGGATGGCTTCTGCCCAATATGTGGCTAGGTTTGGCGATTTGATTAATGTAACATCGAAGTTATATCCTTGAAGACGAGGATGTACTGGTTCCTGTGGTGTTTGTGTGCCTGCTGACTTGAATATAAGTTAAAAAATAGTGAGACAGAGCCTTTTAGAAGTTAGAGATTGATAATCAGCTACAAGACATAAATAGAACAAGAATGAGATTAACAACCATCTCCTTTTGTCCTCCCATCTCCCTTTCCCCCCACTAGGGCCTTGCAATACAAGCCTTCCTCCCTAGGTACCACAAAAGAATTAATACTGAAGACCACATTTGCTGTGGCCACGTTTAATCCAGCTCAGAAGGTTGAGTTGGCTTCACCCCTAGTCCTTAGCCTTTAAAACCACTGACTGATACGCCAATGTTACTTTCCAACTTCCTTTTACCTGAGGCTCTTCTCCGAACTTCAGTTTTCTCACTTATAAAATGAAGATGGCAATAGTCTTAATCTCTTAGAATTATTCTGAAAATTAGAGAAGTTAATTTGTGTAACGTACCATCCTACCCGTAGTAATTGCTAACTATCATTTTATTAAATGATTACTTATTCCCTTGTATTTTTATCACCAACTCCTATTTTTCTCTACTCCCACAGGCAATCTTTCTTATCACTACAGTGTATCCCTTTGTTTATATGGGATTACGTTTGTGACATCTAATCAGTGGCATTCAGACAGGATAGTGTGGAGCCCTGCTTGGTCTCTGGACTGGTACAAAGGAGAGAACCACATTCCTCTTGACGGATGCTCACTCCATGCTTTTAGCTTCTATCTAATTAGAAATCGAGACCACTTGATGGATTTTGTGTAGAGGGTCAAAAAATACATCCTCTCTTCTCTATAGATCTAAATATGCCAGGCACCACTGCACACATCCTGATACAAATTCAGTGTATAAATAAATAAATAATAGTCTCCCAAATGGCTTACCTCCATAAAAATTGATTCACAGTAACTAACTGTGAGCTGCATCTAGTGATGGCTGGTAGTGTATGGGCCTTGATCCTGGACTTAAGTTCAGTTCTAAGAAACTATAGGAAATTGAGAAAGAATTTAAGTGACACCAAGGAGAAACAGTTCTTCCTGAATCTCAGAGGATGGGTCACCACAAATGTCACCTCTTACTATGACTGAATAGTAAGCACTAGGAAAGCCTGTACCCCCATCCCAAATCTCAAAGGTGTGCCTGAACTAAACATTTGACTGCCACTTAATTTTAGCTAAAAACGGAAGCTCAAGAAAGACAAAAATCTAAGGGTTAAAAAGACATTTCCCTTTAGAATAAATTGCACGTATTTGTGCTCACCTGCATAGGTATATAGTCATCACATGTGTGTAGTGCTCACAGAGGCCAGAAGAGGGCACCAAATCTCCCAGAACTGGAATTACAGGAGATAGTGAGCTGCCACTTGGGTGGTGGAAACTGAACCCCTGAGCCCTCTTTCCAGCAGTGAGACATCTATTTAATACTGAAGACATTGATATACAATCTCTGTATTCTAGGACACCATTGTTTTCTTTTAGTTATCACTGTCTGATAGCTGAAAGTGGCAGGGTTCTATGCGAACGCTCATCTTTGGAGGAGCATGGCAGGTTTCACAAGAGCAGCAAACCTTTGTGTCCATTGCTTGTTTTAAACAGTTCCAGGAGGAAATACAGGAATATGCACATTCAAATAAATGCAAACCATTTGTGCTTGGGCCTCAAACATAAAGTCTTTATTTCCTTTCTGCTTCTATATTTTTAAAATAAAACATTGTGGAAAACAGGCAAGCAAAGAAAACAACATCAAACCCGGCATGAAATACACAAACGTATGTCCTTTATTCTGTTTTTGTTTTCCCTCTGTGCCCTTCATCCTTTCCAACCCACAAAAGTCCTCATTTGTGAAGTGGACTGATTTCTCTGGAGATTTGGTTGCAAGGCTGTTCCATAAATACTTCCGTAGACCCCCCTCCTACCAAGAGAAGACCTTTCCTTTGGAAATGCTTTAGAAGCTCCCAGAGCTCACAAGATGAAAATCCCTTCACTGTACCCCAGGACAAGTTACATGTGCGGACACTTTTATTTGGGAGGGAGAAAGAGAAAGGATTAACTGTCTGCTAAGCTAGTCAAAAGCAGTTGGAAGTGTCAAGCATGGCAGAGGAAGCCACAGAAGAGCTAAGCCTTTGCCTGTCTTAGTTACCTTCTGGGTGTCTTTGGACTGCCTCCAAATCCCAGGAGCTTCATGAGAGATCACTAATGCCCTCATGATCCATGAAGCTATGGAGGATGTCCCTACCCTGATGTGGGATTCCCCTTTGTATGCTGTGAATACCATTGGTTAATTAAAAAACTGCTTTGAGCCTATAGCAGAGCAGGGCAGAACAAAGCTAGGAGGGGAAAACTAAACTGAATGCTGGGAGAAAAAAGGCAAAGTCAGTGAGAAGCCATGTAGCCCCCCATGACAGATGCCAGAACTTTACCTGGTAAGTCACAGCTTTGTGATGATACACAGATTAATGGAGATGGGTTAATTTAAGATATGAGTTAATTAGCCAAAAATACGCTTAAGCTATTGGCCAAACAGTATTGCAAATAATATGGTNGCTTTGTGATGATACACAGATTAATGGAGATGGGTTAATTTAAGATATGAGTTAATTAGCCAAAAATACGCTTAAGCTATTGGCCAAACAGTATTGCAAATAATATGGTTTTTGTGTGGTTATTTCAGGGCTGAGCAGCCAGGAACAAAACAAGGGGCTTCCTACAACACTATCAATTTTGCAGAGAAGGATGGGTGCTTTAATTTTCAAAAGTTTAAGTTTCTGCTTGTTAGTGCTAATCTAGAATGGAATTCTGGAGGTAGGCCAGTCATTGCTTGCAATGAACAGGAGAAACCTCATACAGAGGGCAAGGAAATAAACATGGATTAGTTGCCTGCTCTGGGAAATCAGGATTACTCCCATCCCCTCAACCTCACCTTCCTCCTAAGTGGGTGAGATGCTCCCTCCAGCCCCTTGAACTCTGTTCCTCAGTTGGCTTTCTTGCCCCTTCCTTCTAGGAGGCTTCCATGGTTTGAATGTGAAACACTTTCCTTGGGCTCAGACTTTTAGACTCGTGGTCTCCTGCTACTGGTGATGTTCTGGGAGATGGGTGAACATTTATGAGCTAGAGAAAATAAGTTATTAGAGGTGGGACATGAGGTTTTATAGCTCAGCTTCCTGTCTTCTCTCTGCTTCTGGGACTGTGAAGATGTGAGCAGTTCTTGCTATACACTGCCTGCAGCAATGGATTCCACCATGTCTTTCCTCCCCAGGGGGATTGTATCTTCTCTGACTCTGAGCCGAGACACTTGAGTGTTTGTCAGATCAAGTATTTTGACAGAGCAACAAGAAAAATTACCAATGCAGGGGCTTTGTCCAGACTCCTGAACCCAGCTCCTCACCTCTGCTGATAGAGGCTCCTTAGAGCTATAAGTTTGTGTTAGGTCATGCTTGTCAGGACCAAGAGGTCCTGAAGGAAGGCAGTACCCTCAGGGATCCCTTCTTGTTCTAAACCTCTTTGAATCTGTGATGTGATTCTCTGAACAAGAGGATCCTCGATGGAAACATGAGGGCGAACCCCAACTCTAGGAGACATTGACACAGCATGCGGATGGCCACAGAGCTCAGACTGACCACAGAACCTCACACACAGATCTCAGAGCCTTACAGACCAGTCTCAGAGCCTGCCACATCAGCCATAGAGCCTTTAAGACCAATCACAGGGCACCACACACCAGCCCCAGGCTGGGCTCTGTCCTCAGAGGTATAATGTCTTTGGAAATCAGAGTTATCTGCAAAAAAGGAAAACCCAGACATTGTGAGGAGCACATGCTATGTTTTGTACAGCACTTATAATAAGAATAAAGTTAGTGTATTTAATAGCTAAGATCCCCAAATTATACTGCCATGGTTTAATAGGAAAATTTGAAATGAGATTTGATTTGTGTATGTCTATGGCTCATGAGCACATCAGAAATAAAGTGAGAGGCGATCTCATTCTATTGCGTTCTTCTGTCAGTGAGGCACACAGCACAGCGAGGATGCAGTATTGCCATCCCTCTTCAGAAATGATTCCATGTATTAAAACTAAATTGAGCTGGAATTCGTTTGCAATTTAAACATTGAAGTATATTATGAAATTATATTTGATATGCTAAGTGTTTATGTTGGTATGTAATGTACAAGCCAGTGTCATTCCAAGGAAAGCCCTAATATTTTATTCTTTCTCTCTCTCTCCCTTCCTCTCTTTTTCTCTTTTTCACATATATACATATAATGTATACACAGAAATATACCCATTATTTTAATCTGTAGCATATTAGTTAACTTCGTATGTGCATTCTTAATTCTTATATAAGCATACATCACTTGTGCATATTTGATTTGCATTATATTGACTTTGTATATGCATTCCAGCATTCATACACAGTTATATGGAAATGCACAAAGTAGAAAACAGAGTGCACACATGAGATACATTTATACCAAGTTTGTAGGTGAGACACAGATCTGCAGTTGAACGGTATCCCAGCTCGACTGCTCCTGCCTTGGAGTCCCTGCCGCGGGAAGCCACTCCAGTCCTGTTCCTTCATCCCCCTCCTCCAAAGAGACCTGTGACTAAGGAGTCAGAGGATGCCCCACCACCCCCCACCCCTCATGGGGAGGAAACCATGCCCAGATACCATGTTCTTTCAAGGACAAGGACGGTATGTGCTGCTGTTGGCACTCTGTGCTGGCCTGGTGTACAGCTCCCCATTCATGATTCATCTTCGTGACTTAGTTTCTTATTCATTCTGATTCAGAAGCAATGGAGCCCTCAGAGCTGGGGGGAGGGGCGCTTGGCCATGCGTACCAGATCCAAAGAAAACCTTCCTCCACCAGAGTTTGCTTTAATTTTGCCACTTAGGATTTTGAAATGGATGCCTCCCTCTAGGTTGTTTCTAGAAGCACTGAGAATAACAAATGAGTTTCAACTGATTAAATGGCATAAGTAGGAAGATCTGCTTCTGTGCTCATGCGGATTAAGGCGAGACTGTTAATCGCCAAACTTTAGGCATAGGTATAAAGGAAACAGGGTGTCTTTAGATAAAAAATTCACTGAGGATCAGATTTACTAATATATACCCAGTATGTTTCTCCACTAATAGCAATGTGCAACTTCTTAATGCTGTTGTGGGGGGCAGCTGCTGGGAAGTGAAACCAGTCTTTGGCATTTTATTCTCAGAGTAAAAGAGGTAAAAATTACTTGAAAAGATTTTTTATTTTCAGTACAGATGCTTTTTGATTTAAGATGAGATCACATCCTGATAAACCCATTATAGATTAAAAAAAAAGGAGGTACTAAAACCCAACATACTTAGCCCGCCCCATGTCACCTTGAGGCAGCAGGAACCCAGAGAGTATCCCTTGTTTTCCACACGGTGGAGGGACTACCTGGGCCTTGAGGAGTCCTGCTGTTGCCTGCAGAGCCAGAAAGCACTGTCCTGCCCACACTAACTAAGAAAATACCCAAATCAGAATCTGATATTCACTCGTTAGATCCCCAAGGCCTTTGCGCCATGGTAAAGACAGACATCCTGACTTGGGCTGCCTCTGACATGGCTCAACAAAGCCTGCCCACCCACAGCACTCCCCACCCAGTGTCGTTTAAGGCTTTGCAAGTTGGTGATATCTGCAAGGGATTCCATACAATTATTTTTTATAAAATTGTAGTTAACTTATTTTAGTCAACTCTATTAAGGAATTAAATAGATAGTAATAGAATATTTCTCTTGAAGACCAAGGCAAATGCAAGGAATTGAATTATTCACAGTCTATTTTTTTTCTTTCTCTTTTAAGTGCTTTGAGACAGAGGTTCTCTACATAAGCCTGGCTGGCCTGGAACTCATAACGTAGTCCACACTGATCTCGAACTCCCAGATCTGCCTGCCTCTGCCTCCAAAGAGCTGCAATTACAGGCTTGCACCACTGCACCTGGCTTTTCTTTTAACAGAGCTATCCAGAAAGTTCATTTGAGATATGAATGGCTGGAGTCAGGAGTGGCACATAAGATCACCGAGTGTAGTTCTTTCTGTCAGCTGACATGTGTAGAGAGGACATCTTCAGTTCTGCGGACTGACAAAGCCATTCACAGATCATCTGGGCATCTTTACAGCCAGCCAGGAATGATCCCAGCACTGTTTTCAGAATAATTGACGACATGTCTATCCATGAGTGACTCTTCTGATAGGTATTTTTAAACACCTATGGCAAGACTCGACATAATGCTAATCCATTTTCTGGTGGGTTTGTTCTGGAGAGACTGGCTGTCCTTGTGGAAGGTTGGAAAGCTTAGAGCAACACAGTTCTGTTTTTCTTCAGATTCATTTGTTTCTGTGATGGCAACATTGGATCAGCATTCTAATATTTAAATTGAAATTATTGCGATGGAAATTTCTTTCCTACCCACTTTTCTTATTAAACACATATCTCCATGATACTGGCCATGGAGTGTTGTTTTCTAAAGTTGAGATGCAGTGCCCATACATGTACCTGAGTACATGTATGCATATACACATGCACACACACATACATATGCATGCACACATACACACATGCACAGACACATGCATGCACACAAATACATATGCACACATATAACATATACATGTATATGCATGTGCATCTATACATACACACATAATACACTCATACACAGATATGTGCATACATGCATATGAATACACATATACATGTACACACAAATGCATACACATACACATGCATATATGCATATACACACATACATGCGTACATACATATATGAATGCAAACACACATCCACACTGTACACACATAAATATATAAATACACAGACATGCACACACATGCTCATACATACATATGCACATATGCATGCATACACATATACACATATGCATGCATACATATACATAAACAAACATACACACAGAGGGATAAATCAGAAAGGTTAGAAGAAAACATGAGGAGAGTGTACCTTGTCCCTGGTTCCTTCTCTGTCCTGGCATCAATGCAGCTCAACAGTGTGACTCATATACTATTGACTCATTCACCTTTGGTCTACTTGGGGACCACATGTTTTGACCAGAGTGACAATAGACAATACGTGAATAGGTAAGTCCTGTGGCACAATCTAATGGAGACTCAGTTATTGTGACTCAAATTGGATGCTCTTTCTCCAGTGCTTAGGACTGTTTGGTACTAGTGTTACAGACCCATCTTTATGAATAAATCATCATAGCTAGGATGCCTGGGTGAGGTATGGACTTGAGGGGCAGTAGTTTCTCTACATCTGTTCTTGATCACTTATTCTGGGTAATGATCATTTCTGTTGACTTATGGATGTTGTTAGTTTAAGGTGGGACCCCCTAGAAGTCCATGGGTTAATTTCTTCCCTTCCTCTACTTCTTCCCTGTCCCCTAGTGTATATGTTAAGCACAAGAAAGTGATAACAAAACTTTCTATGTGGCACCAGCCCTTGGTCAAGGTCTTCTAAATATTTGAGGACTTGCCAGACCAGGTCTCCATGAACCCCACATTCTAGTCCAGAAGAGTGAAGTTGCACAGACATCGTGCAGTGTGAAGCTGTGGTGGAACAGGGTGAGGATCGCAGAGGCACAGATGCTCCTGGTTGAGGCCAAACCACAGCCAAAGTCAAGGCACTGTTGGCTGCTTTGCATGCCCTGCCCTTCGCTCTTCCTCTCCGCACACCATCCTCCCCATTCCCTGAGACCAGCACAAATGGAAAAATCACAGTGTGCTCCGCCTTCTGACTGGGCTCTCTGCACTTCCTCATATGAGTGATAGATGTCAGCAAGTTGTCGACTAAATGAGCTAAAGCCACAGGCAGAGTTGCTTTTCTTATTTATCTTAAAAACCAGCATTGTAACTCCCTGTTGACACCAGGGAACCTTGGCAGTGTTTAATAAGATTTGTGTATGATCAAGTTATAGCCCTCTCCTTTGCTTCAAAGAAGAATAGTCAGGAAGCGAGAGACAACTTTAAGTGGCTCTCACAGAAAAACCAATTTCTTTATGGTTCCTGGATTGGAGTGGAGTCATCACTTCAGATAAAGCTATAAAGCTAAAAGCCTGGCTTATGCATCTTTGAGAGGTTTACTGAGACATTGAATTGCTTTTTGGTCTACTAAGTTACTGGAAGCAAGAAGTCCAAAATAAATAAAAATCTATCACTTTGTGTGTTTAAATTAATAAATACAAATTACAGATCCAAATTGCATGTAAAGCATGATGCTTACATTGTGAAATGTCTAGGTAAATCAATACATATGTATGTGTGCATATATATATATACACACACATTAGCTATACTTCTTTGTCATGAGAATGCAATTCTGTCAGTAGTTGCAAAGACTACATGTTATTGACAAAAATCATCATACTGTACAAGTTGGGACAATAGAGTTCTTGAACATATTTCATAATGAAATATGGTCTTATCTAATAAAATCTTACCTTTTCTGATTATCTTGCCCCTCAGTCCTTAAGAATTGCCACTCTATTCTCTGTCTTCCATGAACTCAAGAGTTTTACTACCAAGTATGGTCTCATTCTTTCTGTGGCTGGCTTGCATCTCTGAGTATGATGTCCCCCGCATCATATTACTAAGTACAGCCTGTCTGAAGATGAGAGAGTAAAACAACCCAACTGGTCAGTCTTCCAGACCAGGTAGTGGTGACACACACATTTCCTCCCAAACACTAGTGTTCCAGGCAGTAGTGGTGTACACCTTTAATCCCAATCTTAGAGAGGAATATAAGATGGGAGGAGACAGCTCTCAGACACAGTCTCATTCTAAGATTCCTGGAAGCAGGTTCACCATTTTGGACTGAGGTAGAAGTAAGAGCTAGTGGTTGGCTGTTTTGCTTTTCTAACCTTCAGGTTTAACCCCGATTTTTGTCTTTGGGTTTTTATTAATTGTGCTATATTTGGCACCTAACATGGGGTAAGCATTTCCACATAAAGCCTGAGAAAGCTTTAAAAAAGGATTCTAGACAGACAAGAACAGAATCAAGCACAGCTTCTTGGCAACCATCTTTTCTCCAGTAGGCTTTGTTTGCTAGAGGCAAGCAGAGGTGTGGCACCTTTAAGAGAGGCTTCCTGACTCAGCTTTAGCAGCAAAAACCTCACAGCTTTTTAAAGAGGCCCTGCCACCAAACACTTACATGGTATTTATGAGCAGCCAGTGGCGTGCTTCTTGATGGTGGCAGGGACCTTGAAACTCTACAGAGTTGTGGCAATGAACATGGCTCCCACCAGTGAAGTTAGACTCTCAGAAAGATAAAGAATGGGGTGGAGTCAGCCACCAAATCTGCAGTTTTAATCCTACCCATGTTGTTTAGCAGATTTAAGACTCAAGTGCTCAGGAAAAGAGAGATATACAGCAAAGACAGATTCAGATGAAGGAAAAAAAAACACCTCTAATAGGTTTGCAGTGTGTTTAAAAATATTCATAGGTTTGGGAGAGAAAAGGAAAAAGGACAGGGATAGTCCTTAAAAAAAGAAATACAGTAGCTGATGTGGTGGTGCATGCTTTTAATCCCAGCACTCGGGAGGCAGAGACAGAGAGATCTCTGTGAGTTTGAGGCCAGCCTGATATACAGAGTGAGTTCCAGGACAGCCAGACACACAGAGAAACTGTGTATCAAAAAAATAAAAAATTAAAAAATCAAAATAAAAAATAGAGTAAGAAAGAGCACCACATAAAGATGGAAAATGCACAGAGTCTGGATACTATATGTTATTGTGTTGTCTTTGAATTGTTTGGCTGCTGAGGAAGGAGCAACAGCTGCTAAAAGACATTTGATTATAAATGCTGCTGGATTAATCCAACATATATATTTTGAAAATGCCTTGACTTCAAAATTTAAGTCAAAAGATAAGTTACTTTGGAGAAGAGGTTTTACTTTTGTTTTCACAAGAAATAAGAGGCTGTGGATTCATTGTTGGTTAAGAAATTAAAGTTTGATCAAGGAAGACCCCTTAAAAATCTCTGATAGGAGCTGATGGCCCAGATGATCCAACATTTCAGAGGACCTCTGTTGCAGTTTCCTCTGAGTTCTACATGCAGAACAGTTTCAAGGCTACCAACTGAGATGATCCAGCCTCACAGAATACTCCAGTCAGGACTTGACCATAGTCCTAAATTTTCTTTGAGTCCCCATAAGATTACCAGCATTCCCAATCAGCAGGATGTAGTCTAGAAAACTATGCCCACATTCTCCAAAAATGGATTGTAGATATTTGTCTTTGTTTAGTGTGTTGGTTACAAGTTGTTATGGATAGTGATCTGGAAAAAAGATAAGCAAAGGAGATTAGATTCAGGGTCTTGTTTCCCAATGGAAAAAAATGGGAAGTGCTGTGGGATAAAGCTTTTGTATGCTGTAAAGATTTGTCACTTGTATTGGTTTAATAAAATGCAATTGACCACTAGCCAGGTAGGAAGTATAGGCAGGACAACAAGACTAAGAGAATTCTGGGAAGAGGTGTAGTGATAAGGTGAGCAGGCCTGCTTTTTGTCCGGCCCAGCTCCCGCATGGCTAGCTTATGCCCGGAAATAACAACACACAAATTGTATTTATTTAAGCACTGCCTGGCCCATTATATCTAGCCTCTTCTTGGCTAACTCTC
>LOEQ01001213.1:569805-618575 GCA_001685075.1 Bramus lutescens
AGAGAGAGAGAGAGAGAGGAGAGAGAGAGAGAGAGAAAGAGAGAGAGAGAGAGAATCAGTTTTCTCAAGGAACAGGCCCCTGATAGGTAATCCAATTTCAGGTGGCCAGCCCCCAACATATAGAAATATGCTCAACACTAAATTGATTCAGCAGGTGGTATGTATATATGAGTGTGTGTGAGCACAGCAATAATTAAAGATTAGGTCATGAGTTTTAGAGTTATCAGTGGGATATTGGAGGGGTTGGAAGGGGAGAGGCAGATTCTGTCAATACAATACTCACATGTGAAATTCTAAAAAAATTAAATTGAAAAAATATATACATTAAAAAAGTTTGATGACACACAGAATTCAACAAATGGTACAAACATAAAATAATCCAAAATCATGTTCATTTAATAGCATTTTGTTTTTTATTGCTTTGGCTGATATTTGAGAATGGATTTATGGCAAGATAAAAAGAACAAAATGACTTAAAATTTAAATTTCCTACCTACTCTAATGGAAGTAGTATTTATAAGAGATTAAGAGAAATAACGAGACATGAAGTGAGCCTGACTTTGCTTCCATGATAAACAATAAGCATTTCCAGAAGTGTTAACTGGAAGCTTAATACATAAAGCTAATTACTTCATGAACTGGTGCCCTTCAGGAATGGAACTGTAGGCTGCATTTTGCCCACTCTCTGTTCCAGGAAGGATTCTCCAAGCAACAAGATCTAAAAGTAGCATCATCCATGGAGAGGATGATGGTAGTGTGGTCCCAAGATGTCTTTTGGAGAATTTGAATTATTTGCTAATTATTCTGGTGTCCACTGTCCCAGCGCATGTTGACCTGAATAACATATATCTGTCACAGTAAGAAAGACACACATACTCATGGATTTGGCTGCAGAAGAGGCCAGGCTGAAATGTTTTCCCTGTGGGAAAGACAGCCAGTAGACACTCCTCTGGCCCCAGAGTTCCTATTCTGCCTTCTGTGTGCCCACGTTCATTTCCTGGCACTGTGGACAGATGCAGGACCCAAGCAGAGTAATTAAAATGCATCATGGATCTCTAATGTGGGAATGGCTAAGATTGCTTCTCAACGTCCAATGGCTACCAAGAGGGAGAGGAAGATACAAAGAGAGGAAATTAATTTGCACATTAATGAATTTTTTAATTAGAATTCAAAAGTCCAAACTTCAGCAGTGTATTTCCCCGTAGGGAATGGTATAAAATGATCTAGGTAATTAGGGGCAGAGGAAATATTAAAATAAACTTATGGATTTAATGTAATAAAAATGTTTGAAGGTCAGTGGTAGTGATCAAACTCAGGAAACATAGCTGCTCGGAGAAAATGCATGTTGGGAGTGATTGCTTTTCTATAAAAAAGATTCAGAAAGAATCACTGACTTTAAAATAAAGGAATGTATGCGAGGGTAGCGGAATGTCATTTCAATATAAATTGGTCTTTATTAATATTTTTTAATTTGCTGCGTGTTATAAATGACCACGACCACGCCAATGCTGGCAGACCAGCAGAGCCTTGAAATAAGCCACGTCACTGCCTGCTTTGCAGAGTCTTTGGAAGTTTGGTGTCGTTTCTCAGCCCTCATAGTTGGAACAGCTGCTTGGCAAAACGTATTTACTCAGCCTCATCTGTCATGTGACTAAATGACCCTTCAGCCAGAGGAAAGACAGTCATGTACACAGAGCTAAGACACGCCCACTCTCTCGCGCGGGAGCCTGCTCAGTCTCTCCAGACTGTTGTTTTACACCGAGCCCTTTAAACAAACCACTCTAGTGCCAAGATATATCATACTGACTTGTTTTCCCAATTTATTATCTTCTTTAGCTGAAAAAAATGAAACAAAGAGAGTGATGGAAGTAAAAAGGGAGAGAAGAAAAAGACATGTAAGTTCTTGCTGGTCAAAAATAAAACTTAAAATAAAACAGAAAGCCATCCGTTTTAAATATCCTATACCATCAAAGCCTGGCACCAGATTTTCCATCAAAATATATCAAAAGATCTTTAGGCAAGAAATGAAGTCTAGATGTCAAGAAGTGACACCATGTGACCATGCTGATGGCCTCTGCCCAGCTGCTTTCGCTGGAGTGGTCCCAAACTGCCTCGTAGTTTGAATTCCTATGTAGCAGATGCTTGCCTTTCTCCATGTGTGAGCAAAACGCAGTCTCACCTGGGTTGTGTTTCTATAACAGTCACCACCCTGATCCCAGCACTCCACCATGGGAAACTTCTGTGGTTTGTGTCTCCTAAATGCGGATGCTTCTTGTTCTTATCACCAGGTAGTGTCCCTGAGCCTCTCCTGGTCAGAATTCTGCTTTCCTCCAACACTAGGAGGCGTCCCTGAGCATTTCCTGATCAGAACTCACTTGGTCTACTACTAGGCAGCATCCCTGAGCCTCTCCTGGTCAATCTGTGTACCCTATCACTAAGGTGTATCCCTGACCGTCTCCTGATCAGAATTGGCCTTGCCCAGGAGTAGGGTGCCTCCCTCAATCTCCCCTGGTAAGAATTCTGCCTTCCCCCATCACTAGGTGGCACCTCTGAGCGTCTCCTGATCAGAATTGACCTACCCAACTACTAGGCAGCCCCTGAGTCTCTTCTGATCAGAATTTTGCCTGCCCTTCCACTAGGGGTCATCTTTGAGTGTCTCTTGGTCAGATTTCTGCCTCCCCCACGAGGGGGAGTCTCTGAGCATTTCCTGGTCAAGTTCTGCCAGTCTTTATTCAAACCAATTTCTGCATTTTATTTGCTTGCTTTAATGTGCTTCATGTCACTGGCCTCTCCAACCTCAGGGATTAAGAATTTAGCTCCTGCACTTCCTGATTGGGCTATGACTGACCTGGGTACAGAAGCATCCCGTTCTTCATCTCTGTGGTGCCGACTCTGTCACCTTCCTGCCACAGTGGACTTCAGGGAGCTCTGGTCTCCTGGACTTCTTGCCCAGCTTTCCCCTCCACCCACCCTACTTGCCCTCTTTCTTTTTCTCAAGAACGGAGGTTTTTATTCAGACAATAAATTTGTAAAACTTGTCGGTCCCACTCTTTCTTGTGTGTGTGTCTTAGTGGGTACAGACTTATGAATCTAGATTTTATCAAATTCCCAAATAAACTGCCTGTGATTAAACTGCTGCTCCAACCCACCTCATCCTAGCTTATATGAACTACAAAGTTGATGCCTCATCCCCCCAGCCATGGCTCCCAGTTATGGTCCTTGGCTGGAAGTTCTTACAAGACTGTCTGGGATTATAATGAAGCTAGTAGTTGTGTATTTTGTGAACTGGGTTTTTATAACTGGTTGAGAAAAAGAACTCAGCAATGAATAGAGAGGCCTCAGTGACAGCCAAGAGTGATAGTCACATCAAAACCAACAAAAGAACTGGGTTCGAGGTTTTGAAGATTAACGTATTCAGGCATCGTTTTATAGTGTGCATAATGGAATACTCACAAGGAGACATTAGCTTCCTTTCAAGACAGCAGTTGTTGTTGGTGAATTTTATTTTCTATTTGCTTTTCCTTCCATGGACTCCAGTATGCCTTCCCAGGATCCCCTCTCTTCTATGTGAGTTAGGCTTGATAGACTCCATCCCTCTGCTTCTTGAAATATAAATGTGTTTTTATCTCATATCCTTAGTGTCAGAGATGTGTCTGTTTGCCATTACAACATGCTGTTTTGTCGTAGCTCTGCATTATGGGATGTTTAAATCAGATTAATTAAACCACACACATCCCCACACCCTCTCACGTTTGTGCTGAGGACATTTAAAATGTATATACAATGTATGCTTCCAGTAAATTTTCATGAATATATAAATTGCTATTAACTTAGTCACCTGGCATAGAGCTGATCCCCAAGCCTTCTGCCTTCCAGGCCCCAGCCATCATCATCTCACTCTTGGTCAGCTCAACTTTTGAACCTAAGTGTAAGTGAGGCCCCGAGTCTCTGTGTTTCATGCCCAACTCACTTTATTTGATAAGCATTGTCGGGATTTGCTTGTGATGCCTCAAAGTGTTTCCTTCTTTATTAATGCTAAATAGTGCCCCAATGTGTGTGTGTGTGTGTGTGTGTGAGAGAGAGAGAGAGGGGGGGGAGAGAATAAATGAATAAATAACATTCATTTATCATCAATGGACATTTAGATCCTTTATCCTGACTTAATATTAAGATGAATTATGCTGTGGAGACATACTGAGCATACTGTTCTGATCTACTTGGTAATCAGGGTTCTAAAGTAAGTGCTCTCTAGTATATACTCTGTTATCAGAATTTCATGAGCAGAGCTGCTCAAACGGTTATGTTATATTTTAATTAGCTTAAATATTATTACTTTAGACATTCCTATTTTTATCCTTTGTCAAACTCCTATACCTTCAGTCACTAGAATCAATGCGTATTTATAAGTTAAACCTCACCATTCTTAAGCCAAGGTCCATGGTGTAAACTCGGGGCATGAACAGATATTCTCTCTTGAATTTGTGGTGGAAGTCTGCAGTTTACCAGAGAACCTTTCTTGCTTGTCAGGGTTGGGGACCTGGTCACTGCTGAAGAATCTCTCTCTCCAGAGAGAGAGAGAGAGAGAGAGAGAGAGAGAGAGAGAGATTCTTTCTCTCTCTCATACATATGCCACACACACACACACAAAACCCACATGCCACACACACATCACACACACACACACACACACACACACACTGACTCTAGACACTGGCCTTAGTTGTGGTTGGCAGCCTAGACAGGCTCTGGATAAGAGCACAATGTTCAGTCTGTTTGATACATTGTTGACCTCCTGCTGATAAGCTTCTCCAGCAGCACTGTGGGCGAAGGTGGTGCACTGTCTAGATATGCAGGATCTCTGTGGAGCTGGATTTAACTACTGTGAGTCATGTGAAGTGGATGCTGGATACCGAACCCCTTCCTCTGCAAGAACTGGAAGAACCCTTAACCCTTGAGCTGTTTCTCAAGTCCCAGTTAATTTATCTTTAAGGTTTTGATCATGGATACATGATAGGGTGAGTACATCCTCCCCACCCTACCCCCTTCTCCCTCCCATCAGTTACGTTATCCCCTTGACAGTTTCACTTCTGTGTCACACACAACTTTATGTGACTACATAAAAATCTAGGAATCACAAACGTGAGAAAACACGATATTTGTATTTCTGAGATTTTCTTAATTTACTTAATATGATGATTTCCAGATGTGTCTATTTTCCTGAAAAATGACATGACTTTGTTCTTTATGTATCCATAATCCCATGGTGCACATACGGTACGTTTCCCAGGCTGGTCTGTAGCTCAGCTCCAGCTCTGTGCACTGCAGTAAACACCCGTGTGCAGGCGTCTTTATGAGACAGACGTTGGCTTGGATCCTTTGGGAAAGAACTTTAAAATTAACCCTTGGTGACTGAAATGGCAGTGCTTTGGAATGGCCAGGTATGATCAGGGGCTGGAAAAGCACAGAGTAAGTTAGCTTTTCAGGGGAAAGAGCCCCAGGTTGCCTTTCTTGCCCTGCAGTGCAAATTGTGGCCTCTTAGGAACCTGCCACCACTTCTTGCTGGGTGGGTGAACATTCCACTAATTTCTGTGTCCAGCAGGCAAATTTCGGGTGATGGTGTCAAAGGCACATATGAGCAGGGATATCTGGAGACACAGTGGTTAGGGTAGCTTTCAGCTATGGCATTTAGGGTCATGTACATCCAACCAATGAGTGGTATTTCGAGCTGAGGAAGCCAGTGTTGAGGAAACAGAGCACTTGGGCTGTCTCTGACCCTCACCCATTCTGAACCCCACAATGTGTGTGGCCTAAACATTACACTCTTATTACCCCTATAAATTCACAGGGAAGGTTGAAATTTAACCCCATATTTCTGCAAGAATAAGTTGGGAATAGTTTCTTCTCTGAATAGGAGTGAGAGTTCCCCCTCCCTCCCCCTCTTCCCCCAATTTATATTTATGTCTCATTAATGCTATTCTTAAAATTATGATCCGTACCCCTTGCTCCAGACCCCCGGAAAAGGATTTGTGTAAAATCTCCAAAGTTCCTGGGCATAAATAACGCACAGAAATGTTTTGAAATGTCTTGGAAATGTTTCCGTGGACATTATAGCTTTAGTCTCAAGGGACAGTTTCTACGCAGGGAAAGTTCTGTAATTTTCAACAGGTATTTCAAAAAGGGTGGGACACTAGAAACATGCTGTTACCAAAAAAAAAAGATTTTAGCTTTAGAATGGGGAAAGATGCCTATGAAAACCAACAGTGAAATCACCTTCTATTACATCCACTCCTGAAGATGTTTTTATGTGTTTATTTTTATAAACTTCCAATGTATTCTACTTCCATCCCATCCTGCATCTACAGGAGAGATCGCTTCTAAGGCTCTTCTTTCCCTGAACCTGAAGGAGCCTGTTTGCCTATAATTGGCAATTAGACATTATAATAATTTCAGTGTTTTTATTTCCTATCCAGATGCTATGTGGCAGTACAGCCGGGTGCTCTGAATTAAGTTTCAAAATAATGAACCTATAATTTAACTGGAGCTGTGAATCACACAGCCATTCAAGAATAGCACCACAGAAAAGAAACGAATAATTCTTTGGCTGTTGGTCTGTCCAAGTGTGTCTGCTCCTTGGTACCGCTGGTTGTCTGTGAAGTAGGACAGGGTCATTTTCCATATCTGAACTCTGTGGCTTCCCCTTTCCCTTTCATTCTTAAGTCTGTTTGGATCATGGTTACACAATGTTAGGCTTAAAGTTGTCTATGTCTAAAAGATACTGTTGAGAGAGTGAAGATCGAGTCGTGAGCTCTGAGAAGACATTTGTAAGCCACACATCTCTGGTGAAGGATCTTTGCCCATCATGTATCAAAAATTTCCAAAGCTTGGTGAGGCAATAGATGTCAACTGAAGACATAAGAGGGATTTGAACATGTGGTTACCAAAGGAGACTCATGAATTACATGTGTCGCTAATGAAAAGATATTCTATGTTATCAGTAGCTAACCAATCACCAGTTAACAAATGGTGTGATACAGCTTCCAAGCAAAAATAAATATAATTAAACAGTTTAAATAGATACATTTCTTTTAAAAAAGAATCCAATCTGAGCTTTTAGGATAGGCATGGTTTGTAAAATCAGAGTCAAGTTACATGTCCATTACTTCACATGGTTCATGCTTTTTTGGGTGTGGGCCAGGTCATGAGGACAAACATGTGAGGGCACATCTCAGAAAAAGCCATGGTGAGCTATAAAACTACATGTGTGTGATGTTAAACACACAGCTGAAGTATTGAGATAGGAAAGAACCTTTCTTTGCATACACACTTCAGATATGGATTTTGTAGGATGACCCAAACATCTGGGACCATTTTGACATTCTAGATTCTCAATTCCAGGTACAGAATTAAACAAAAATGCTTGGATCTCATTCCTCCGCACTGCCTATGTTATATGGTAGCCAGATACTGTGGGGGAAAATTCTGGCAATGGGGTGTGCATTTAAGGGACAAAGTTGAAGCAGCAGTGATGCCCTTTCCAGAGTTACTAAGCATCAAATATCACTTGGTTTTGAAACAGACGGAAGTTTGCCAACAGGTTATGTAACAAACCATCAATGACTCATGTCATGTTTTGACTCTTCCTCTGCAAACTGCATTTTTTTTCCCAAGCAGAGATGAATCTGCACACTCTGTGTTTGGGAACATCGTGCACACTTTCCTACCCTAACCTTTGCGGGGAACGTTACTTCCACATACAGAAGATGGCATTTCAGTTGCTTCTCACAGTTTCCCAGGAAGGTACTATTTTAAAATCTAGAAAATGATGTGATTAGTAAGTATTCACAGAGACCAGAAGAGACAGTTTGAAGTTTAATCTTTTGATAATAGCCCCTTGAGTCTTATGAGTGCTAGCTACACACACACTGGTCTGGGCACATCCAGGAAGGAGGGTTACTCTCTCCCCCATCAGCCATCAACTAACTGCCAATAGCCTTTTCACTAGAGTGGGGCATCCCTCAGGACCATCCTCTGTTCATACCAGAATGTTCACTGGCTTGATCTTGTGTGCCTTGTGCAGGTTGCCCCAGTTGCTATGAGTTGATGTACAGAACAGTACACCATGCCATGCTGCCTGGATAAGAAATACCACTGTTGCACGTATGATCCCTTACCCAGGAAACCGTGCCTGTAATTAATCTGGAATCGATGTAAATTATGAATGCATTTAGAAGGGGCGTGTCCTCCTCACCTGCCCATGCTTGAGCATGAGTCAAAACAAACATCTTGAGAATTCTATGACCACGAAATCCCTTCTTCTGCTGTGATATTGGCTAGATAGCTGTGTAACACTCTTTAGTAAATCATGTCTCCTTTTTGTGAAACAGCAACATTGCAAGTTGAACTAAACTATGTGCCTAAGTTTGTGGTCAGTCCATCTAAAGTTCTTTATGAGTGAAAGATCCCAAAGTTGGTGAATCCTTACCAGAGTGGAGGTCACGTACAACCCTGGTAGGTTATGCACTTGTGATTACAGCACCCTGGCCTCACCTTGTTTGATTTAGCGTCTTTGTAAGTAATATGATTATCTAACATCCTTTAGATACTTTATAGCCTTCAGAAAGGACATCTGATTCCACTTTTGCTCATTGTTGATGTCCTAATTGCTTTGACAAAGTGACTGAGGGGTATTATTATTTTTTTTTACTGATTAGACAGATTCCTCAGTAATCAATAGCAGAAAAGATGGTCAAATAATTCTGTGCTGCTCTATGGGGTTGCAGTGGACATCAGTTGGATCCAATTTATTTTCTATAATTCTGTCTTTTGCAAAGATCTTTGATGTCCCTTTCATCAGCTCAATGTAGTGAATTAAATGTCTGCTGTGTAATGAAACTCAAAACATGTTAATGAATTTGACCTCATGTGTTTCCACACAAAGCTATCTGCTCTCATGTGTGACCCAGTGTTCATCTTATGATGGACTTGAGTGTGCAAGACCAGCTTGGTTTTCGCTGCTGTGAAGGAAAGAAGCCTTTGGCTTCAGAGCTGTGTGTTTGAGAGCACGCACATGGAAGGAGTTAGTACTGTATATGGAACATAGATACACATAGTTAGTACTGTATATGTAACATAGATACACACAGTTAGTACTGTATATATTACACATAGCCAATGTAAGAGTTAATGCTATATAACTATGTACATATGGTTGGTACTCTTTATATTATAAAGCATATATTTAGGGCATAGTTCTGTATATATAATATATATATATATATGATTTAGTCCTGTACATTTAGCGTATATACACATAGAAGTTAGTGCTGTATATATTAGGAGTTAGTAATATAACATATATAGGATCCGGTGCTGTATGTATAACATAAATATATGGGAGTTAGTGCCATACATATAGCATACATATGTAATAGATAGCACTATATATGTAAGACATATTTAGGGTTTAATACTATATAACACACATTCATAGGAGTTAGTACTATATACATAACATATACATAAAAGTTAGTTTTATGTGTATAAAACATACATATATGGGAGTTAGCACCATTTATATAGCATGCACATATAAGAGTTATTAACACACACATATATATGTAACACACATATATGGGAGATAGTACTATATACATGTAACACACATATTTATAGAAGTTAGTACTATAAATATAACATATCTAGGAGTTAGTACTATATTTATTACACACACATATATAGGAGTTAGTACTGTATACATAACATATACATAGAACTTAGTACTATTTATATATAACATACACACATACATACATATAAGAGTTAGCACCATTTATATAACATACACATATATAGGTGTTAGCACTATTTATATAACATACACATATAGTGTTATCTATATACATGTGACACATACATAGGAGTTAGTACTATAAATATAACATATATAAGGAGTTAGTAGTATATTTATTACATGCACATATATATAGACATTAATACTGTTTACAAAACATAGACATAGAAGTTAGTATTATATATATAAAGATACATATATATATAGGAGTTAGAATCATTTGTATAACATACATATATATATCTAAGTTAGTGCCATATATATAACACAAATATAGGAGATAGTACTATATGTGTAACACATGTATAGGATTTAGTACTGTAACTATAACACACACATAAATAGGAGTTAGTATTATATATAATACACATATATAGAAGTTAGCACCATATATATAAAACATACACATAGGGGAGTAGCGTATATATATAACACACACGTAAGAGATAGTGATATATATGTAACACTTCTATAGGAGTTAGTATTATGTATATAACATATATGTAGGAGTCAGTACTACATGTATAACATGCATACATACAGGAGTTAGTATTGTATATATAACATATGTAGGAGTCAGTACCGCATGAATGACATGCATACATGCAGGAGTTAGTACTGTATATATATAAAACATACATACAAACATATATGTATCCGATTTTAATTTTATTGAACATTTTATAGATACTCTATTTATGAAATATTTGCCTAATATATATTAAATTATAGATATGTAAACCAGAGGACAAAGTTAGGGACTTTGACTTTAGTAACCAAAGGTTTTCCCACTGAATAATACATTCTCTGAATCCATGTTATTAAGCTGAAATAAATAATAACTGTTACCAGAGCTGTGTTGAATTCAAAACAGATAATTACCTGAAAGCCATTGCTAAGCAAGGGAGGTGTGGACGCCCAGCCCTTGAATGCCACAGATCTGAGGTAATGACTCAGGAGATGACCTCATTTGCAAGTGGGTTTGGGAAGGTAATTAACTGGGGAGCATGCACCAGAAAGGAGAGCTGGGACTCCATCCCATCCTCTGCCCTCTCCCTTCCTTTTTCCCTTTCTCCCCTTCCCAGTGGCCATGACCTGAGAAGCCTTTTCTGTCATATGCTCCCTGGACTCTAATCCCTGGGCCGAGGTAAATGCATATTTCTATAAATTAGTAACTCAGAGATTCATGATGGTGATGGGAGGCTGACTGACCCTGGAGGGTGATGCAATACTTAGATTCACGGTTGGGTATCACCTTTAGCCTACTTATAGAGCAGTGTGTAGTTTTGACATATTCCATTCAAATGGAAGCAAGCATTTCTTTGGGCTAGCACAAAATGTAAAACTTTCACAAGTGGGTAGTCAGGAGTTCAAGGTTACAGTCAGCCACAGAGAGGGTTTGAGCTCAGCCTGGGGTGTCTGTGACTCTGTCTTAAGAATCTAAAGCAAACAGCATGAAATGACATGGCGCTTCTAACGGTGCTGGTCTACTCTTTCTGATGTGTTTCTGGGGTAGGTCCTTACTTAGCTGACCATGTGGTCTGATTGTCAGTCAGCTCACAACAAAGTCCAGGTTAATGCAAGATACATGTGCAATCACACATTCAGAGCAATGTAATTTCTATCTTAAAATTAATCGGTTTGACAATTATGGATCTTTTATGTTATCCTGAAAAGGTGCTTGTTGAATCTCCTTACTGTTCTCGATATCACACACACACACACACACACACACACACACACACACACACACACTCCATTTGCTACCCGTGTCTCTGGTGAAACAGGCACTTCTAACTGTTGTAGCTAATTACTGGTAGGTGTCCCTTGCTGTACCCTGTAGTAATGCCATGAGATGCCGACTCTAACCATTCATCATGATCATCTAAGGCTGTCAGACCATCCTCTGCGGGTCAGAAGGCTTCCAGGCAGCAGGCTGGCTTGGAAGATGTCTCCTCAGAGCTTCTTTTAGGCAGATGTCCACCTCAGCTTGGGTTTGCCTTTCTTCTTCCCAGGAGGACGATGTCAGCCACTGGAACCTTGAACTTCCTGGACATTTCTTCGGAACGGAGAAGAAACTGGCTGCTTAACCCAGGCTGCAGAGGAAGGCCTGGGGGAAAGCGGTCTGAAAAGTTACTGGAGAGTGAGAACTCACTCAGGTGGGAAGCTGGCCTCCTGCATGTGAGGCGGTGGAGGTGAAGGCCAGTGTGGGACCGCTGTAAGTCTTGCTGAAAATACGAGCGAGCTTCTTGGTCAGGACTTTCCATAGCAAGCGCCCTTTTCTTAGAAACCTTTTGTTTGAAAAATAAATAGTTTCTCATTTGCTCTAAAAATATTAACATAATAAAAAGTGTGACAGAGTTATTCATTAACAATGGGATGAAGAAATACATACACGAGATGAGCCATACAGAATTAAATGAAGTGCAAACAAAAGAACTGGCGTTCTAACATTCTGGGATGAGTATTTAATAGGGGCATTATCCAAATGATCTGTAGAAAATGTGGTTTTATTTAAAAGATAAACTGTAGTGTGTTCTTGTTCACATTTCTGTTCGTGAGCACACTTTACCGATAATTTTATTCCACGTCCACAAAGTGATCTGCCACCTTATTTAACTTTTAACATTTTTGGCTTGTTAAAAATGTTGCCAAGCAGAAGTGTTCCCAACATGTAGTTTGCATGTGCATTTTTGAGTCCTTCATGATTATAGTCTTCATTTCAGAATTTTTTTTCAATAAAGTAAATGACACAAAATAGCAAGGGGTTTTCATTTTTAAATTCATTCCATAGTGTACACTTTTAATTCTTTTTTTATTTCCTAATTTGAAAATGCACCATTTTTTTTCCAAAGCTCCGAGGGGTTTGAAGGTCAGATTCTATTGTTCTGTCTTTCTTCCTATCAGGAACATTGAGTCAGACCAAAGAAAGGCAGATCGTTCCAAGTAGCTCACCAACCTGACCTAGGTGATGTCAGTGGAGGTCACGGTGTTCTTGGCAGCAGTGGTGGACTATTTCTCCCTTGTCTATACCAGTTGTGTCCAGATCTTCAGAACCTGAGAACCTGTAAGACTCCCTGGCTTAGGGATATGGACACATAGAATAGAATCAATGTCACTATAACTGCCAATTATAAAACAGCGTTTACCTGGGTTATCCAAATGACACCTGCGTGAACGCAAGTGTGTAGGAGGAGGGCCGCTTGTTGGTTCCCGCCCTCTTAGCCCCAAAATAACCACACAGATACTGTATCAATTAAATCACTGCTTGGCCCATTAGCTCTAGCTTCTTACTGGCTAACTCTTACGTACATCTTAATTTAACCCATTTCAAGTAATCCGTGCATTACCATGAGGTCATGGCCTACCAGCAAAGTTTCAGCACATCTATCTCCTGTGGCCCCATGGCAACTCCCTACTCTGTCATTCCTTCTCCCAGCACTCAGTCCAGCTTTCTCTGCCTAAGTTCTGCCATGCTATGGTCCAAAGAAGTTTCTTTATTCATTAATGGTAATCACAGCACACAGGGGGGATGCCCACATCACAAGTATCCTTAGAAAGAAGAGCAAATGAATCCCAAGATGGAGAAAAACAGAGGAGGTCAAGAAGCCGGCTGTTACTGAATGTGGGAATGGGGAAGGGGGCAGTGAGCTTCCACATGCCATAAACAAGAGGAAATGGGTTCATCCCCAGAGCACCTGAGAGCTTTCCCCTGTCATCACCTTGACCTTAGCCAAGGAAAACAACAGCAGATTTTAGATCAGTGCACCTGGAGATGATGCACTGATGCCTGTGAAGATGTTATGTTTTTGATAATTCCCTATAGCAATGATAGGAGGGGACTCAGAGAAGAGAGCCCAGGTTTGAAGGCCTATGGCTCATCAGATGTGGGTAAACTGACCTCCCCATGTGTGTCAGTTTCTTCCCCGTACCTAACCACCTGGAATAAGGAGCTTCATTCACTGGGAAGATTGAAGCTTCTTACTTCACAGACCAGCATTGGGTTCAGCTGTATTCCAGGCACTATTCTGGGTGCCATAAACACCTACCTCACCAGTTTGTCTCTCAGGGGTCCACATGGCTGGCACTTGGTTGAAAATATACATTTTATAGTTCCTTGACAATTTTATCCAGTGTGTTTTGATGGTCTTCAACCCCATTCTACCAACTCTTTCTCCATTTCTTCCCTTCTCTTCCTACCCAACTTTATATTCTTTTTTCCTTGAACACCCAACAAGTCTGCTTTGTGCTGCCCATAGACTCTTGGTCTATGTGGCCCTCCGTGGGAGCATGGTTGATTAGTCATAGGCCACAATTGCAGAGAAAACTGACCTGTCTCCCAGCAGCTGTCATTTGCCAAGAGCTGGCCAGTTAGGGGTGGGACTTTGTACCCACCTCCCCCATCCATTCTGGGATTTGGTCTGGCTTGGTCTTGATGGCACTGTCAGACCTGTGGAGAGTCTATATGTGATGTGCATCCATGTGAGAGTCCCCTCTGTGTGCTGTGATTGCCATTAATGAATAAAGAAACTGCCTTGGTCTGTTAGGGCAGAACTTAGGTAGGCAGCGAGGACTGGACTGAATGCTGGGAGAAAGAATGGCAGAGTCAGAGATACACGTACCGAAACTTTGCTGGTAGGCCACGACCTCATGGTGATACACAGATTAGTAGAAATGGGTTAAATTAAGAGGTAAGAGTTAGCCAATAAGAAGCTAGAGCTAGGTCAAGCAGTGATTTAATTAATCCCGTTTCTTTGTGATTATTTCAGTTCTGGGCAGCTGGGATGAACAAGCAGCTCCTCCTTGCAACACATCTGGAAGCTTCTGTCTTGTCATTCACACCTTTGGCTCTCATCGTCTTTTCTTGTCTCTTTCAAGATGATCCCTGAGCCTCTGGAGGAGGGTGTGCAATAGATGTCGCATTTAGTGTTGGGCGCACCACATCTCTTATTCTCTGCACCTTGTCTAGTTGTGGGTATCTGTGCTAATCAACATCTACAACAAACAGAAGCCTGTCTGATGATGCTGGAGAAAAGAGTCAATGTACAGGTACAAAAGAAAACTTTCTAATCACAAAGGCACTCGTGCAGGGCTTTGAATGAACTAATTAAACAACAATTAAATTAGTCAATCTCCTGTGTTCCTGATGCTTAGTGGCGTCATGTGTTCTATTGGAATCACATGGCAAGAGCTGCTTGAAGACCTGATGGACTTTGTGAAATGGCATGTGTTTGTCTGTGGAGATGTTTTAGTGTGATATGCGTGGGAGTCTGTGTGTGTGCACAGGTGTGTGTCTGTATACAGACATCTGTGTGTGCAGTTGCCAGGACATATGTGTCTATATGTGTGTATACCAAACATCTCTAATTATCTGTCTGTCTGTCTGTCTGTCTGTCTGTCTGTCTGTCTGTCTGTCTGTCTGTCTGTCTGTCTATTGTCTCTCTCTACCTATCTCTCTATCAATCATCTATCTATTTATCTGTCTATCATGATAGATAGATAGATAGATAGATAGATAGATAGAATCTATCTATCATCTCTCAATTATCTATCTATCATCTATCAATTATCTATCTATCTATGTATCATCTATCTATCTATCTAATCATCGATCTATCATCTCTCTGTGTGAGCATGAAAGCAACGTACATATTTAGAATGGTTACATAATCAGAGCAGAGTGGCGCCATGTCTTGAGAGCTGATTTGAGCATCCAGCCACTCTCTGTGATTGGCATCTTCTGTGCTTGCTAGAAACACATCTTATGTAAAGAGTCTCCATCCCCACACCCCAGCCACCAACACGGACAAGGGAAGTACAGAAGAAAGGAAAGCGGTGCCACTGACTGGCTGTCCTACTGAGTGCAGAAGTGGCATGTCCAGAGCTGCAAAAGCTGCTAACCATGAGAGGAAAGAGGCAACCTTCTCTGCTGGGAAGGTTTGAGCTGGGTTTCTAGTCTGCTTTCTGGGCCTGCCTCTACCAAATACCCACTGATGGAATGACCAATGTTATTATTGATGCTTATGAAGTAAATTATCTCTAGCTTTGGTACTTTTTACAAATGAGGACGTTACTGGGATGAGGATCACCTTATGGCTTCAGTGTAAGACAATTTTCTGAAACCTACTGTTTCTGGCGTAAAGCTGGTGGTGTACAGTGGCAGAATCAAGGAGCCCTGTCATCATAGAGCAGGCAGTATAAATCCCAGGCTGTGATTTGGCAAGTGTACGACCTTGGGTGTGCTGTGCACATAAGAGAGGTGAGATGGTGGCACAGTCATAGGTAGAAAAGGAACTGTCACAAGAGTTCATCGTGAATATTATTGACACTTTATGCTGCAAGAGTGAAGACTTCCCATAGTTCCCCATGGCCTGTGTATGCTTAATATAGCATTAATTTCACTTCTATTAACTTAAGAAGCAGCGTGCTATTTTTCAACTCCATATATTACCAAGCAAAACTCATTGACTGTTATCCTAAAGGGAGCTAAAGTTTTCATTTGACAGGAAATCATCTTAATGTTTTCACCCTAAATTTTCTTGCAACATGTTTAGGTTTTGTTTCTATTATTTTGCTAGTTTTTTCATACTGTTTGCTCTTTTTTATTAAAAAAAAACATCATTCGGGTTTAAAAATATAAATGAGAAAACATTTTGAAATATTAAAATCTGCTTCACAGAGAAGGCTCCTGGTCATTCAGCCAGCGAGCTGGAGATTTATGAGGCACCTGCTTCAGTGAAGCTGATTTAGAGTCCTCAATCAGGCTGAGGGGCTCTCCACCATGCTGTGTATCTGGAGGATAGAATATGCCAGAATGACAAACTGAGGCAGGGCTAACTCTGTTCTAGCAATCTTCTGTGTAATTATTACACACATAAGGATCACTCATGGACACACCCACAGATTGCGATCAGAGCAACATGTGGCTTTCACAAATCCAGCATCATGGTATAATTCACTCCCAACAGGAAAAATAGGCGAGAGGCAGCTGACTGTAACCCGAGTTATCCACAGAGAAAGATCTCAGCTTTCACAGCGGCCATCCGTCAACATCCTGCCAATTGGGAACTCCAGTGAGGAGGAATGTCCGACACCACTTCAACCCTCCACTGGAGTTCTAATAACTTTGATTTGGCTGCTGTGATCTCTAGTTTTTACTGTTCGGAGAGATTCCTCACAGGCAGGCAACATTGAAATCCTATTTGGTGCATTAGGGGCTGGGTTTACTGTCAGCTGGGCAGAATTTATTCTCCAAAGTTTAAGCTTTGTAGAATCGTCTTTGATGTTCTTTAACCAGATTGCTTAGGGATTGAATGTGACCATAAGCGGAGCACTGAAACACATTTTGGAGGCTAGAGAGATCCAGGATCAGTGGTTAAGAGCCAGGTTCACAGCTGTTTGCAATTCCCGGTCCAGGGACTCTATCGCCCTCTTCTGGTCTGTCCAGACAACTGCATCCTCATGCACAACCCTTGCCACAACACACACACACACACACACACACACACACACCCCACAATTAAAAATAAAATGAGTCTAACAAAAATCCAAATTTTTAAAGATTCCATCACCACATTAATGTTTTGTACCAACCCCACCCCCCTACACCCTACAGGTACATTCCACTTTAGATTTTCAATGTAATTGACTATGTAAAGACTAGCCAGGAAACACTGGTCACTCTGTTTCTAATGGATAAAGCTTACATACAGATGTGTATGTGTTTATCCAAGGCATGGCTTCTAGGACCATTTCCACCTGAGTTTTCTTGAGTTCCCTCTGTTTGTTCCCTCTGCTTCCTATAGCTTCCTATACTCATTTCCAGCATTGCTCCTGTTTTAGCCAATCACGGTTATTTTGCATCTCTGGACTGAGGGTACCCAGAAGACAGTGGCTTCATTCTTGGCAAAGCTTTAGGTCCATGGCTGTCAACTACAACATTGTTTTCCTGTAAATGTCAATTTTGTTTATCTGTGTATCTCTTACATCATGTAGAAAAGGAAGAGAAGACTTGTAGTATAGCTATCGTCCCTTATCATCTAAACTGTCACAATAAGGAGGCTGCTCATTCGTTTCCCAGCCGCCCAGACTCCCAAAAATAACCACACAAAAACTATATTTCTTAGATCACTGCTTGGTTCATTTTAGCTGTAGCTTCTTATTGACTAACTCTTACATATTAATTTAACCCATCTCCATTAATCTGTGTATCGCCACATGGCAGTGGCTTATTGGCAAAGTATTAGCATGTCTGTCTCTGGTGAAGGCTCCATGGCTTTTCCTTGACTCTGCTTCCTTTCTCCCAGCATTCAGTTTAGTTTCCCCCACCTAGCTCTGTTCTTCCCTGCTCTGCTATAGGCTACAAGCAGTTTTTTTTTTATTATTCAATGGTAATCACAGCATACAGAGGGGAATGGCTGGTCATGCAATTGTAATCAATGTGTTTTAAGATGAAGAGGTTTGTAGATGGCTCAGTCATTGATTCTGAAGGATGGGTATTAACAAGGGCATTGGGGACAGTTGACACGGATGTGTGTTGTTTCAGTTACTATGAGGACAAATACAACTTGTGGAAAAGAAGAAATCTATCGACTCATGTAGCTGGGAATAAAGCAGCAGGAGGTGGAGAACATTATTTGTCTCCTCCAGCACCATTGTGCTTTCTTGCTTGTCACTGAAAAAGTTTTAAATATGTTTTGAGATTATAATAGGATTGCATCACTCCCTCTTTTCCTTTACACACACACACACACACACATACACACACATACATACACACACTCCTAAATATATAACTACAACAACCAAGAATGTTAAACACACAGGGTCATGTCTTTAAAGGTAGAGATGTATAACCTGTTTTTTTGCCCAGAAGGCTGGGAATGGAGGTGGCCAATATCCTAGGTGATCTCTGCATTATCAGTAGGGCCAGGTCATACCTGGCTCCCCTAAGCTTCCCAAAGCAGAACGGAAAGTGGTCAATAGCCTAGGTGACCTCTTTTCTATATATAAGACCTGGACCACCTGAGCTCCTCCCCTTAAGGTAACACACAGAGCTCATCTATAGAATCCATCTTCATGGAAACATGTACTTTGAAAAGAGTTTCCATGTAATTTTGCCTTGTGTTCACAGGATTGTGCTACACAAGGAAACATTTTGAAGTGTACTGTACTTAAATATGTCTAAAATAAACTGCCTAGGGTCAGACTTCCAAAGTTTTAAACAATACTGGCTACTGAGTAGTGTTGAATTGGGTCCATCTTACCTCATGTAGATAGTTACTCTGCAGGCTCTGGAGTGTGCAGAGACCCCCACAGTTTTCACGGTGGCATTATGACCATGTAGTATTAGATAACCCATTGCCAAGTTCTTCCCTGGAGAAGACTATTTTCCATAGATCACCTCATTGATCTTGGAAAAGAATGTACAGCTACCACTTTACTAAACCATCGTCATCTCTAATTACAGTTTAAATATTTGTCCTTACACCCACAGGTATAAGAAAGAGGTTTTATATCTCCTCTGTCCCTGGTGAGGAGGGTTCATGACATATAAAAATAAGTCTGTTAGATTAATTCTGGAGCACTCTTCCCTTTTGACGGTGTAACATAAGTGAGGGGAAAAGCCATGACTGGTTATTGTATTCTTTATCACACATGCCTGGGGCTGTGGTGATCTAATTTAGTTGTTTGAAGACTTGAGTGAGGAATCCTTGTGACAAATCTTTATTTATTCTGGATTTTGACTAGTTGTCTCTCCATCTTTATTCATGCTCTCTATTGCCAGTTCCTTATTAACTAATCTTTCCAAAGAACCAAGTGCAGCTTTGTTCACTTGATTTTGTAGGCTAAAATGTAGAAGTAAAAATTATCTAGCTTTTTTTTATCATCACATTCTTTCTTGCATCTAACTTATTTTAATTTAAGAGTTTTAAGACGAGTTAGGCAATTTTCAGCCTTTTTTCCCTAACATGGGCAATTGGGTTATAATTGTCCTGTAAACAACGCTTTGTCAACACACTGTGAGGCTTAATGGGAAACATTATTGCCAGAATTCAGGTCAAGACTTTTAAAATGCTCTGTGGTTTCTTTTTGTACTTGGGGATATTCATTCTGCTTGATTTCCATATAGCTAGGAACTGTCTAGTTATTCTATGTGGTTAGTGACATCTATACTTACTATGACACAAAATACTTGAAATGACTTTAACCTTTGATATTTCTTGCAGAGATTTTTTTTTACTAATCACTGTGTGATTAGCTTCTGTGATGAAAAGCTTCTGGAGTGAGCTTTTCATCACATTAAACTTGCAACTTATGTTGATAATGGGAGCATATTTTCTGTTGCCTCAATAAGGTTTTGTGCACTGTGTTGTTAATGTGCCATACATCTACACTGGCTTTCACATCTGTGTGCTCTACCCATTATTTAAAGTTGTATATTAATGGCTTCTATTTGATTAAGTTTTCTATATTTTCCTTTAATTATATTTCTTGAATTTTTAACTATTTATAGGCTTAAGGTAGTGAAAAGTTTCTACTGGCTTAACTATTGATCTATATGAATATGATTTTTGTAATGTTCAATAGCATGTTTTAGAACATTGTATGCTATGGGAACTCCTTTAGCCAATAGCCTTTAAGATATTGGCCCACTTTGGTTCAAGTTACTTATTCTGTTATTACCTATGAAAAGCCAACAAATAATCTATACCCAAATGGATACAAAGAATGTAAACAGAAACCTATAGGCATAAAAGACCTAAAAGAAATTAAGCAAGCAGGAGTATCTTATGGGATGCATTCACCATTTTTAGGGAGGTGGTAAAGACATGGGCTTCAAACAAAGAAGTAGCTCCACACGATTGGCTTCAATTAGTCTCAGTGGTACTGTAAGATGTGCTGCAGTTACAGTGGAAGTGCTAGTGGAGAGAAGAGGCTAAAGGTTTAGAACAACAAGGAAGGATCAAAGGATTTGAGATTTCCCAAGATCAAATTCTTAGCAAGGGCTATTATGCTGATCTACGGAGTCAAGCTATTTACAACTAACACATCTTGTTCCTATGCCATACAGCAGTCTTAAATGCTTGGGGCAGGATTCAAGAACTAGGTGGAAGAATTACATCATATACTAAGGTTAAACAAGGCACAAGAGAACCTGTTGGTGACTTTCTACAAAGATTAACCAAAGCTGCACAAATAGAGGGAACATATCCAGAAGCTAGACAAGTTCTTATTAAATCTCTGGCTTTTGAAAATGCCAACTTAGAATGCAAAAAGATACTTGGGCCTTTAAAGTTCAGGTCAGCACCAATGGATAAATGGATCCTGCACACAACGTTGAGTCATTTGACTATAACACTGAGGCTTGGGTAGGAGAAGCAATTTTCAAAAGAAGGAAGAGACATCAAAATGCCAAATGTTTTAATTGTGATATAATAGGCCATCTGAAAAGGAATTGTAGACAAGGCATTCTTAGAAATAATGTATCCTCAGGGAATAACAAAAATAAAAGGTTCCAATCTTCTGGATTATGTAGAAGATGTAAGAACAACATCAAACCAATGAATGTAGAGCAACAAGAGACCAACAAGGCAAGCCATTACCATTAGGAAACTCCTTGGGGGTCTTGAAGGCCCCCAGGTCAAACATTGTCCGGTAATTCCCAGTCATTGTGGGCTCTTCAGTAGGAAGATGTTCAGTTTCTAGGAATTAGAACCTTATCTCAAATAAAACACAGCATGAGATGGATTGAATGCATAGGGCCAGAAAGACAGAGTAGAAAACTGAGGTCATATGTAGCTAACATACCAGTGAATATATGGGGTTATGATCTGTTGCAACAATGGAATACCCAGATTAACCTTCATGCAGTCACAGAAATGGAACCAAGTCATGTTCCTGGAAGGATAAGGTACTATAAAGAAACAGTCACCAGCCATTCAGGCTGTACAAAAACAAAAACAACTAGCAAACCTTCAGACGTACAAATGGCCCTACCTTTAAAATGGCTAACTAAGGAAACAATATGGGTTAAACAATGGCCTTTAAAAGAAGAGAAACTGCAGACTTTAGAATAGCTGGTACAGGAGCAACTAGATGCTCACCATATTGAAGAATCAACCAGCCTTTGGAATTCTCCTGTATTTGTTGTCAAAAAGAAATCTGGAGAACGGAGAATGATGACAGATCTAAGAGCTGCCAATAAGGTAATTCAACAAATGGGCCCTCTGCAATCTGGAATTGTTTTGCCTTTCCTATTGCCTACAGGATGGCCTTTTATAGTTTTCGATTTAAAATATTGTTTCTTCACTGTACCTTTACAAGAAAAAGACAGAGAAAAATTTGCCTTAACAGTGCCTACTTATAATAATTCTCAGCCTACTAAGAGATGTCAATGGAGGGTCCTCCCCCAGGGAATGTTAAATAGCCTCACCCTGTGCCATATTTTGTAAGTCAACCATTGGAAATAAAATGTAAATAATTTCCCAAATCTATAGTTTACCATTACACGGATGACATTTTGCTATCTAATTCAAATGTAGATACTTTAGAAAAAATATTTGAAGAAGTAAAGCATGTTTTGCCTAATTGGGGATTACAAATTGCTCCTAAAAAAAGAGGAGATTCTATCAATTATCTAGGTTATAAAATAAGTTTACAAAAAATTAGAACAAAAAACACAAATTAGGAGAGATTTATTGCAGACACTTAATGACTTTCAAAGATTGCTAAGAGACATTTCCAATCTATGGCCCACTTCTGGGATAAAACCTGATCTAATAATTTATTTAAACAAAACCTTAGATGGTGACAAGGACTTAAATAATCCCAGGGAATTAACAGCTGAAGCTGAGAAAGAATTGACTTTGATTAGAAGAGAAATTACAGCAGGCACATGTGGATTGCATGGATCAAAATAATAACTGTATTCTAGTCATATTACCCTGCAAGCATTCCCCTAGAGGTATTTTAATGCAGAGGGAAGATATTATCTCAGAGTAGATATTTTTACCACATAAACCAAGTAAAAAATTAAAACCTTATGTGGAAAAGGTCTCTAAATTTATTAAAAAGGAAAAAATTAAGACTGTTAATTAGCAGGAATAGGCCCAGCAGAGATAATAGTACCTTTTACTAGTGATAAAATTAAAAACTTATGGGAAGACAATGAACCCTGGTAAGGAGCTTGTACCAAAATTTTGGGAGAGACTAATAACTATCCCAAAAGTGATAGAATTAACCTTACAAAGAGAACTAATTGGATCCTTCCCTGCATTGTATGTGATACACCAATAACAGTATACTGATGCAATAAATCTGGAAAGGCAGGTTTAATACTTGAGTAAAGCAGAACAAAGCCCATATAATTCTGTCCAAAAGTCAGAATTATATGCTATTCTCATGGTACTAAGGTATTTTAAAGAACCTCTCAATATAGTTATTGATTCAAAATATGCAGGAGGAGTTGTTTTAACTCCTGAAACTGATGAATTTATGTCAGATGATACAGAACTGGCTTAATTATTTATTCACATTCAAGATATAATATTCAGGAATAGGCTTTGTCCCATTTACATATCATACATATCACACATTCATTTCCATATAGATTTGCCAGGTCCTCTAGCACAAGGCAATGCAAAAATTGATCAATTATTCATTGGAAATGTACTAAAGCCCTCAAAATTTCTTTAAAAAGATTATGTCAATAGCAAAGGTTTAAAAAATGGCAACAAGCTAAGGAGGTTATAAGGAGATGTCCTACTTGCTCTTTATATAGACAACACCACTACCTGCAGGAAGTAACCGAAAGGATACTCAGAGGAATGAAATCTGTCAGATGGATGTGTTCCATTTTGTAGGATTTGGAAAATTAAAATATGTACACCACACCATTGATACTCTGCCATTTAGCTACATCTCCAGTTTCAATTTAAGTCCTTTAGCTCATTCCACAGTGTATGTGGAATTTACCTTCTCCCTGACAAGCAAAGTGATGGTTGCCGTGACCCCTTTTTGGTCCTTCTGCGGTTTTGCTGGCAACAATTCTGATATGCATTGGGTATACTCTCTAGAGTTAGGATGTACCTGCTTGTATCAACACTAGAGTTGCTCACAGTTGTACTTGGGGAAGTATCTGTTCAAGTCCTTTGTCCATAATGTGAACCTGTCAGTCAGGTTAATGTTGATACTCTTGTGATAGAAGCAGACTTTCATCATATTGTACTCTTTTTAATTTGCTCACATTAGGGTTGCAGTAGAAGACTCAACAAGGTATCACAATTCATAATCTCATATACTTATTGTTGTCATTAGTACTATATAGAACATTGTGATGTGCCCTATAAAAGTCTCCTGGGCTTACCCTATTAATCTTCCACACCCACTAATCCTTGGTGACCAGTGACCTTCTCTATAGGTTTCCCATTTTCAGACTGTCTTATGAATGGAGTCATAAAAACACACATGGCCTTGGAGTTTCAGCTTTTCTCTGGCACTATAAATCCAGATCCTTTGGGGCTTCATAGTCCATGACTCTTCACAGCTGAGGACCATTTTGTCATGAGGCTATCTTGGGAGTGATTGCTCATTATCTATATAGCTTTACCTTAGGTGCTTTCATTTGGGGGCAACTGTGAAGTGCTGTGAACATCTGTGTGCACTCTGTGTGGAGATGTATGTTCAAATCAGTTGGCAAGTATTTGGTAGTGTGACTGTGTTGAACAGTGTGTTAAATCTATGCTTGGTTGTGTAAATGATGACAAACACCACATGGTTCACTCTACCTTCTCCATTCCTAGTCATGCCATGCTAGCTCACTTTCTCATTTTTCTCTAAACACCTTTCTTTTTGCCACACTATAAACATTCAATGGTCTGTAATTACTGCCTTAATATTTGTTTTTCCTCTGGTGACAAATGACATAAAACATGTCCCCTTGGGATTATTCATATTTGTGTGCTTTCTTTGTGAGTTTCCATTCATTTATGGCTAGTTGACAGTTGGGTTTTCGGTCTGAGAAAAAAATTTTTAGGGTTCTTAAACTTCAAATTTTATTCCTGTTTTGAAAAATTATATACCTATTTTTAAACAACATGTTTCTCAAAGATATGCATGTCTTTAAATGCTAGTGACACTATCTTTTGAGCAGAAGGTGGTTGTAATAAGGTTTGTCTCATTGTGTTTTTTTAACATACTTTAATTTTGGTATTATATGTTAAAATTCATATTCAAATCCAATTGTGTGCACCTCCACCCTAAGGTATTTTTGCTTTAGCTTCATTGTCTGGGGTTGTATTGCATGATCTGTTCTGAATTGTTTTGTGTTGAAAGGTTTAACGTTTGCAGTAGGTTTATCCTTAAGCTTACGAACAAACACAGATGTTCCCTGTTATTTCAGTTAAGAAGGCTTGGGACTCCTGCCCCATTCAATGTACTGTAATTGTGTGGCTCTGTTTCTGGGCTCCCTTTCTATCTGTGGGCCTTTTCATCAACAGCTTGGCGAGGGTGGCATTGTAGTATCCTCAAACTGGGTGGCTTGGCTTTCACCAAGCCGCTAGCCTTCCTCATTACTGTCTTTGTGGCTTTACATCCACTAATTATCAGTTTGCTGATGTCTGTTAAAGAGCTTGTTGGGTATTTGATGTGGCCTTCAGGATTCCCTAATTCAATTTGGGAAAGACTGACATCAGCATTGAATCTTCTCACCCACAAGCCCAGGATGATTTCTATTGTCTCCAACATCTTTCATTAGTGACATTTAGTCTTCTTTAAGCTTATCATACACATGTTTTTTAGGTTTTTGCCCAAATATTTCACATCGAGATACTACACTTCTAAGGCTACTTTAAATCCAAATGTTCATTCCTGTAATAGAGTATGATAGTTAAATCTTGAGTGTTAGCAAGCACCAATGCTAAGCCACATCTTTTTCTTGATATCCAAGGGACACTGCCCCCTTTGTCAAGATGATGCTAACTCAGGGTGTTTGTGGAGGGTTCTCATTAAATTCCACTGAATTCTTAATTTGCTGAGGATTTTAAACATACATTTGTATTGGGTTTGTCAATAAAATGATTGTGGGCCTTTGTTTTTGCAGTCTGTGGATTGAGTGGATTATATTGATTGATTTTTTTTTCTTTTAATGTCAAGGCAGCTTTCCAAACCAGGAGCAAATCTTTCTTCATCATGGTATAGTGTAATTATTTCACAGATTATTGGATTTAATTTGACAATATTTTGATGACTTTTACATCAATATGTACAAATGGTTCTTCAACTGTCTTTCAAAAATGCCTTTCGTTGGTATTGATATTAATATAATGCTGGCCTCGTGAAATGAATAAGACCCTATTTCTTATAAT
Source organism: Bramus lutescens (assembly GCA_001685075.1). Classification (NCBI taxonomy): domain Eukaryota; kingdom Metazoa; phylum Chordata; class Mammalia; order Rodentia; family Cricetidae; genus Bramus; species Bramus lutescens. The sequence goes on from LOEQ01001213.1 coordinate 596,023, forward strand.
AGTTTCAGGAAGATCAGAGTATTGACTAACGGTTAATTGCATTTTTTCCTGATATTAGAGAAGATTATGGCAGACCAGTGGTGTCAAGTCCACAGTGAGCTACTCTGGGAGGCCAGAGCACCAACCACCTCAGACAGGAAACCTGAAACCCTAGACTGGATTGTCACAATGAATGCATTTTAAAAATGGCATCTCAAGGGATCTAGTAGGAAGACAGTCTCAGATACTCTGTTTTCATGGTTGACTTATCATCACTTATACCTCATCCTTCCTGTCATTGGAACAATTCCTCTTGAGTAACTGAGGAGCTGTTGGGAGCCAGGAATGTTTAGTGCTGCTGGACCTATCCAGGAGACCAATACTGTTATTTTCTATCAGTTTTGTTGACTCAGACTTGTTTATATGCTTTAGGCAAGTCTTATAACCGGTGGGTGTTTTGTGCTGGGCTGAGGGGAGCTTTCTACAATTGATAGCCTATGTGTCTTCATCTCTTAGTCCCAGAGAGAGTGGGGAGCATGAAGAAGAATGATGACAATAAAATGTTGTTTTATTTTTTTATTTTATATTTTTAGTGAATCCCTGAAGCAGGGCTCATACCTGGGTTATGGAGAATGAGAGTCAGTCTTATACCTGACAGACCTGATATGGGCTGAGAGAATCATGCCTGAAGAGTCACTTGAACTGTGCCATCTCTGGTTGAGAAACATCCCTCTATTCTACCATCTCCTCACACTTCTAAGACAAACTCTCTGTGGAATGGCAGGTGTCCTGGAGGCCTGACACATTGCTTGGGGAAGTCTTTTTCTGCCTTCGGTTGCTCATCCAGCAGAACATGCCAGACAGATGACTGAGCAAATGTTCTTGTTGCAATGATTGATTTCAAATTGTGTTTAGAAAAATTAGTTGTAGGACAAAGCATTTTTATTATATTAATCCTTTGAAAATTTTTNAAAAGATAATTATGTTTTATTCAGATTTTCCAACTTTCTTATAATTATTATTCATTATAGTTCCTTTTCAGGTAGTATAATAAATTCAAAGCTTTGCATGTGTAGAAAGACATGTAAGGGTCTTTTTCTAGTGTGTGTATTCCATCCAGGAGAAGGCTGCAACTTTGTGTTTGAAATGATCACAGATATCTATCAGAAATGTAGACATTCCTGACAGCTGTCAACCTAGGAGACTTTGATGGGCAGAAAGTATCTTCATATCACATCTGTGTCATCATAACTTCGCCAATCGTCCGTGGCATTGGGATGAAATTCTGAGACATAGGTGCTTTTAATAAATAGAACAATAAAGATAATTATCTTCTCCAAATACCCCATTTTCTTCATTTTCCTTCTCTGTTTTCTATACCTCCTTCCACCTCCACATTTTTCTAATTATTTTACTTGAATTGGCCACAGATCACTGACTCTTAATAGCCAGGGCACTAAGTCAGTGTCAGCACAGAAAATTCTTTAGAAAAGGGGTGTCAGTCATTGATTGACACCACAGTCTGAAGTTAAATCCTGATTTTTTAAGTGGAGATATTTATTAGCATCCAAAGATCCAAAATATAATTTTTGTGTATATGGATAAGAGTTTTATAGCATGTGTAATTGCACCTACAAGTTGATTATGAAACAATGTGTGATGTAACCACATACAAAAGAGTGTTCTATGTGCTCATAAAAAAAGCATAGGGAGCCAGAGGCTCATTGTCCATTGGGGAAGCGCGAAATACCAGGTCAGTGAGCGGGCACCATGGGCACCAGAACAGCTCAAATTTAAAAGTTGGCTAGTATCTTAGAGTTATTTCGCTGTGATGAACACCATGATCAAAAGAAACCTAGGGAGGAAAGGGTGTAGTTCATTCACAGTTCCACATCATAGTCCACTGTTCAAGGAAGTCAGGTCAAGAACTCAAGCAGGCCAGGAAGCAGGAAGCTGGAGGTGATGCAGAGGCTATGGATGGGTGCTGCTTATTGGCTTGCTTACCCTGCTTTCTTGTAGAAATCAGAACCACTAGCTCAGGGATTGTACTGCTCACTACGGGCTGGGCTCTTTCACATCAATCCCTACATTAAGAAAAATGCTCTTAGGCTTGCCTATGGCCAAATCTTAGAGGCATTTTCTCAACTGAGGTTCCCTCCTCTCCAATGACTCTTGTGTGTGTTGAGCTGACAAACTAGCCAGCGATCAGCACCAGCAAGAAGCCCTTTAATCATGCTTCGAGTGGAGTACTGGTAAACCAGTGGGAAGGGTACACACTGGACAAGCGCTTGGGGACAATGTCTTGCTCATTCCTAGAAAACAAAGCACATATGACATATGTGACAGCAATTTCACATCCGGAGATTTCTCAAACGCAGTGGAAGGTGGCACAAAATGTGTGAGTGTTTAGAGACGCTGGCTGCCACAGTAGGAAAATCTGGGAGTGTGCACAAGGGCTGAGCAACAGGAAAACGAGAAGAACAGCACAGTATATTCTTAACTAAATGGAGACACAAGTGATGCCCGATTGATGCACAGACAAATCCTACTCTGAGATGAAGTGCATGAAGATTGGCGACCCAGACAAACATGGCAACTACCAAAGTCCATGTTGCCATGCCTTCATCTATTGCTCTGCTAAGAGAGATGAGGAAAATAACCCTTGATGATGAAATGTCAGAATGGAAGATTGCGGGGAGTCTTGAGTCTCAGGCATGCTCTGCACCTTGAGGGTTGAGCTATTGCTTGCGTGTCTGCTCACACTTCTTGAAGGCATACGTAACTTTTGTTTACTCCACAGACATTTTACCTAAAAATTATTAAGCATAATATCTAATTGTAGTCAATACAACCTTTCTAGAATAGTCTTGTACAGATATGTACAACATAATTGTGAATGTATGTATTGAAAAATGAATTAGTAGACCTTTAGGTCACAGATTCGTGAGTGAAACAGTCAACACAGATGTGTCATGTCAAGTTTCAAAATTTTCTACCTAACAAGGGTGCTTCATAATAAACCATTAGAAAAAAAATTCTTATTTTGTCATGTTGGTGTGCCCTTAAACTCTTCTAAGCCTCACAACAGGTAGAAATAATCAGGACAATCCATTCTGGCCAAACAAATTGAGTAGTAGACTCAGGGAGGGTCACGAGATGACATTGAGAAGGACCGTCTCAGTGGGTCTGTTTCTTGCGTGCACCTTCCTCTTTCCTGTTCCTTTCTTACACATTTCACCTTGTAGTTGTTCATACTCTACCAGGAGATACTGAGGAACCTGACAGCCACTTGGAGGAAATTCAGGCTGGAGGCCAGACAGGACAGGAACCTGATCTCAGGATGTTTGTAGAGACACTTTCCTGAGCTCAGGTTGCCCATCTCCAATCTTCCTGTGTCAAAACAAGATCTTACTGTTTTAAGTCTAACATACAACAGAGAGTGGATAGTTACCTCACTTGAATGGATATCTCACTTATTTATTTGTGTGTGTATGTGCGTATACACTCATGGCATGACTTATGTGTGGAGGTCACAGGACAAGTTGTGAGAGACAGTTCTTCCCTTCCAACCTGCTGGTGCTGGGGATGGAGCGTGGCTTGTGAGGTTTGGTGGCAAATGCCATCACCCAATGAGCCCTGTTGACTAGTATTTTGCAGCAGCAGAAGGGAGAAGACGGGGAGTAAAAATTCTACCCTTGCTGCCTAGAAATCAGCCTATTTGTGTGAATATATGCAAGGAATCTGAGGTCTATTGTACTCTTGGCATAGGCAATTACTTGGCGTGAAGATTTAATTGAGCATGAGTAGACACTGCAATCCAGAAGACATGTGACATGGGTGAATGCATGTGGCCTTCAGTGAAGTCCTTCCAGGGTAAATGATTCGGAACAAAGCTCTCAGTCTTGAAGTGGAGACAGGGGGAAGGGAAGGGATACACTACCAGAGCAGGTAGACTCTACCTGTAGTCTCTGATCTGGGCTGACTGAGATCGACTTCCTGTTTCCTTCTTTGTTTAAACTCAGTAACGTATAAGAAGGATTGAGTTAGCAATATAGGAAATGGGACATAATCTATAACATATATATGCATTTCGAGATGGCTGTGACCCAGTTGTGGAAAAATATACACAGTTTTGCCATAGCTTTCTTCTCTTATTTCCAAATACACAGAGATTTTGTTTCCCAAATCTAAGCCAGATGCCAAGTCCGCTTAAACTATTATCTGGCATTGACTAAGTTCAGATTGCATAGTCAAAAAACCTGTTCCTATAGTCCTGTACCCCAAACTAACACTTGCGTGAAAGTCTCTGAAATGTAGAAATTTGAGCCCCAGATAAACTTGCATTTGCAGGCCACTCAGAAAACTGTGAGACCGCAGAACCAGTGGGATTGAGGATGCTGCTGTTTCTCTGGAGACAGCTGTCTCATCTCAGAAAACAATCATTGATTTCAGACAGTGAATAGAGATACCCAATGGAAAGCTCCTACAGAGAAACACTTGGAATTACAGGAAAGCAGAACAGTATTGGCTCTATGACAGAGAAGAGTACAAGGACACAGAAACCACCAAACAGGTCATAAGGAGTCTCGTTACATCCTAATGCCCCCAGATTTGCACCCCAGAAGCACATCGTGAATGAGCGCATGTTCCAGGCAGAGCCATGGAGGAATCTATATGGACACTTCTCCCAGAGGTCAGAACAAAGAGGGCACCTTGAATGTGAAAGAAGCAATGTCCTAAAGAGGAGATCATAGGCTGACCCTGCTGCTAGGGTGACCTCTGCCCAGCCTTCCTTCCACGTGGGTCCAGACACACAGCATATCCCTTGCTGTCTTTTTAAACCTACTCTGAACAGGTAGGTGATTGTGTTTCTTCCTCAGCTTAAGTTGTAACAAAGCCTGTGTTCAGTACAGAAGCTCACAGGGATAAAAGTTCACGATTCCAGCTCACTGTCGCATAGCATGGTCTGTGTTTTCCCAAGGGTATTTGCCAATGAACATACTTCTGAAAAGTGTTTTCAAAGGGGCAGACTCCACTGTCTAATTTCCTTCTACCTTCTTTCTTCCAGCTACTCTGTGGGTTTGCAGCTTGTGGGTACATGAACCATTGCATCACATTGAATTAGTAAACCCTGAGGACAGGGTGTGTGTGTGGCATATGTGTGTTTCTGTATGGTATGTGTGTTTGTATGCATGGTGTGTGTGTGTGTGTGTGTGTGTGTGTGTACATGTGCTTCTGATGACCTTCAGAGCTGTGATTTGTAGGTAGGGTTCTTTTAGTAAGCCTTAGCCTCTCTTGTCTCATATACATGCTACTCACACAGACTGACACACATGCACACATACATACTCACATACACTATTTACAAATCACAATACTACACAAACACACTTACAGAACACACAGTCTACACAACACACATACACACTCACACATGAACACAATATTCGTTCACACAAACACACAAACACTCACACATCCAAACACACAATTGTACACACAGACACACACATGCCAAAGCCAAAACCAAAACCAAATCAAACAAACAAAAAATAAACATTATAAATAAAACAAAACAGAGCCCTTGCTTACTTAGTTACTGCATGATATTTTCTGTTCATTCAGTTTAATGTAGTTCTAAAATCTATAGCAGATAGTGAATTAAGTTCAATGCTCGTATCTTGTGATAACAGTTGGGATTCATGATGAGACTACAGTCAGCTGGGTAACAATTATAAGAATTTCAATTATTATTCTTTTCCTGTAAAAAACTTTTTTATTTTCCTTCAAACAAAGTGTTCATTTCTCCCTTTTAGACCCAATTTGGAAATTAAATTAATATTTACTTCTTTTTTCTTTCATTTCCCCTTTTTCTTTCTTCTCTTCTTCCTTTCTATAAGGAAGGAAGGAAGGAAGGAAGGAAGGAAGGAAGGAAGGAATCTTCCTTCTTCAGTCAGAGTTTCTAAACCCAGCCCTATATGTCCTGGAAGTCACTATGTAGACCAGAGGACCTCACAAAGATCTACCTGCCTCTGCTAATGGAGGGAAATTAATGTTTCACAATCAATCATTTAAGGCTTAGGAGAACAGCATAGGGTTAGAAGTGAAGTTTCTAGGAGAGGCAATCAGGAAATTGTAGAATTCTGGCAGTAGGAAGAATTGTCAAGTAGGAAGCATTGCCACACCAGATGGGAGACAGCGAGAACCTTCTCAGGGAACAAGAGAAGCCCTCAGCAGAGCTGATGACTAGTTACACAGTTCAGCTTTGTTCTCCCAAAAGCTGGTTTCTTTCAAATCGTGAACTTCCACTGTTCAGTATTGCCATCCAACTGAGACCATTCTGGGACTCTTGGAGTGTAGTGCTGGGGGAAGGGAGAGTGGGATCATCGCTCTCTGCCTTTAAGCATCCTGGAAGGACTCTATCTCTATTTGGGTGCTGTGCAGTACAGATGGAGCATCAGGCAGAGCTGCTGTCGCAGGCCTCAGTCTCTGTGTTATGTGCCTGCCTCACTGCTATGTTGAAACACCCAGCAAAGCAATGTAAGGTAAGAAGGGTTTATTTGGGCCTGCAATTTTATAGATTCAGTTCGTCATGTTGGGAAAGGGATGGCTTCAGGGGCAGAAGGCAGAGAGTCCCATTGGATGCAACCAGGAGGCAGAGAATGAGTAGGAAGCTGGGCTTGGTTGTAAAGCTGCACAGCCTATTCCAGTAGCCGGCTTCCTTCACCAAGGCTCCACCTCTCCATGGTCCTACAACATTCCCAATCAGTCCACCTGCTGGAAATCAAGTGTTCAAACATGTGAGCCTATGGGAGGCATGTCATGCTCCGGCTGTAACACTAGTCAGCAAACCCCAATCCTGCTGAGCTCCAGACTGGAGGCCCCTCTGAGCCTCCCTTTCCTACCCTCTTGGTTGCTGTTGAGGCAAAAAGGGAAAGAGGTTAAATGTCCCTGGGAATGCTTATCCTGAACTATGAATATTTTATAGATCAATTATGGGGTTTCCCTAGGATGCAGCCTTGGCTGTGAGCTTTTGTGTCCTCATCCCGTCCCCAGACCATCTGCCATGGGACCAACGATCCCACGTGTGTGTGTGTGTGTGTGTGTGTGTGTGAACCAGGAAAAGAACTGCAGTATAGCCATGAATCTCTGTGTTACTCATTACTCACTGTTAAAATCTCCTTTTCTGATGAGGGCTAGGAGCTGTACTAATAGACACAGGCAGATGTAGACCAAATAAACACAGTGGCATCTCCTGCTGAGGAGCCATGGTGGGGTATGGATATGTAAGGGAGCTTAGGTGATGATGATAAACCATTGGCATCATTTGTATCTCAGACAACAGTCAGGAATAGGAGTATGGGTTAGAATCCTTGCAAGGATGCATCCCTGCAGTAACACACAATCAATTAGCACAGTTCCTGTCCAGCAGGAATAATTGGGATTTCCTGGTAGGTATGAACCCACGTGATTGTGGTTATATTTTGGAAAATGATTAAATGATAATAATGTGGCAGTCCTTGAGGTCTGAGCAAAGGCTTCTCTGAAACAGTGCATGGGGAAGTATGCAGTGGCAGCCATGCAGGAAGCATGTCTTCCTCAGAGTCAGCTCTTGGCTACTGAGTTAGACCGACAGTGTGTGCTTAGCAGCACAGTTCATAGGGACAGTGGGACGGGAACACATACCGCTAGCTAAGGCCTAGCCAGGAACTGAAGGCAGAGGAAAGAGGAGGAGGAGTCTACAAAGACCATTCTTGGCTTTCTTTGTTTCTGTAGGCATTCAGACGCCAACTGTCAGGAGATGCCTCTGAAGTGCTGAGATATGCAAATGAGCTAAGCTTGTGGATGAGGGTAAGTGAGGTGGATTTGCCCTCCATGTAATTACATCCCTCTTTCTCCTGCCAACCGCACGGCTGGTGTGATTTGGTCAAACCAACTTCAGGAAGACACGGGCTGCCTCCTCTTTCCTCTGTGAAGCTTAGTCAGCAAGTGCAGGAGTGTTCCCCTTCGAAAGGAGTAGCTAAGTGGACGAATAATGCAGGAGCCAGAGTGGGTCCTTTGAGCTGGGAAGACTGGCGGGGGAGAGGAGCTGCCATGGGTTCTCAGTGAGTGAAGCTGTGAGGACCCTGGCTGATGACCGCCTGGGGTGATGCTCTCGCACTCCCATCCTGAGGGATGGTGAGTTCATACATGGCGCTTGTTATTAGGAGGTTGTCAAAACGAAGACTAGGATTCCTCATACCTGGGCTCTTCTCTTCTCAGAGCTATGACAGTCATAGTTTGACATAGACTGCAAAGGTTAATATAAACAATAGAGCCTACTGGAAGATGAGGTCTCTGCCCCCTTTTTTTGCATAATGCTCGTGAAGTGTGCAGAGGCGCTCCACCTGCAGGATACTGGCACCACAGCTCAGCTCATTGCTCTACTAAGAGATCAGGGGCCAGGCCAGATAAGGGTCTGATACTCCACACATCTCCTTCAGGCACTGTTCCTCCTGATGAGCCCACTTCTGTACAAGGGTAGAGCCTTATGCAAGCCCTTCACAATTCTCGTATGGGGCTTCCAACAGCAGTGACCTAGAGGGCCAAAGACCTGAGAGGAGATTGTCTGGGAATTAGTGTGAAGTCTTGTCGGGAACCACGTTTTTGGGGTAACTTCTGCCACCATCCTAGCCAAGGAGGGCTCATATGTTCCAGGGTAGGGGTGTGAGGATTAAAAAAGTTAGGTGGGAGGGACAGAGATAAGATACTTGAGTTCTCCAGTCCTCTGCACGGGGTCTACTGAGCTCTCCTTGGGATGTTCTGTGAAGGATGATGATGGGGAAACTATCAACCAATTACATCTAGTTAGGGTGTGGCTACCTGTAGCCCAGGTAGCAAAACTGGTAGGACACAGGCGCGCTCTCTTTCTGCGTGGTGCCTGCCGGACCGATTGGATTTCGGACCTCCCACTGTTGTAGTGTGAGTTTCCCCCTTTCAACTATTAAAAAAATAACTTACTCTTGAGCTGATCTGGTTATTTACTGTACTGACCTAATTCGTCAACAGGAATTGATGAATTGCTTTCCATGTGTCTTCTCAATAACTCTAGGAGATAAATGTAACCAATTCTCCTGTTTACTGTAGGGAGGAATATTTGAAATAGAAGTTCTCTGTGTCAGAAATGAGGCCACAGCGCGATCAACCACAGAGCTGAGACTGCAAACTGACTTCCAGACTCTCACGCTCAAGCTGTCAGTGTCTCCTCATCACGAACCTGCATCCTCTGCAAGAGTAATAAATGTTTTCAACCTCTGAGCCATCTCCCCAGCCCTAGCCTCAGTGATGTTCTTTTGATCATGTTCATTCCTGGACAAGCTGGGGGAGGGGCAGCGCTCCTTGTGTCCTATTCAGCTAGTGAGACTGGGGCTTTATCTTCTACGGCTGTGACTTCTGTTCCTCCCTAGGCCCCAGTGGAAGATGGAACCCTTCCTTGCGGTCAAGGCCCAATGTCCTCCACCGTGAAGATGTTGGTTCAGCCAGCAGAGGAGGGAACTGTTGTGTTAAAAATCGAGACTAGAAATCCCATAACATGGAATTTCTCAAATTTTGCATTTTTGCATACTGAACACATTTGCGGAATGTTGAATTTCCATGCTTAAAAATGTCATTAAGGACTTACAGTCTCTCACTAGGGAAAGTGCTGGGAGATGTTCTCAGTGAGGAGCAATTAGGTGCATGGTCAAGACAGCATCAATACAGGAGGAGATAGGACATTAGCTGAACAGACAAATGTACACAAACAGGGCACACAACATACACACACACAGAGATAGGGACACACACACACACACACAGAGATAGGGACACACACCCACACAGACAAATATCCCTAAACACACATATGCATAAACATAAACACACACATACTTCAGAGCACACACACAAACTCATACTAACACACATAAATACATTTGAGCATAAATACAAATGCGCACATACTTCTGAGCGTGCACACATATTACAGACATGCACACCAACATACACAAAGAAAACATAGAAACACGCAAGTGTAAACACAAGCACACACATACACACATCTGCACACCCCCACCTTCTATGTTCCTGCTCAGCAGCTCTTAGTGGTTCCTGCTCCTTAGTACTCATGTGTCTGTGTGGATGCCTCTGTGCATCGATCTATGTGTGTCTCTTTAGTTTCACAGTGGCAGGTGAATCGATCATGCAGGGTTTGATTAATTATGACTTAAGTTTCAAGTCTCCAGTTTCTCGCTCCATATAAGGATAAATCACAGCTTTCAAGTACAATACTTCTAACAGTATAACCAATTTTTCTTGGAAGTAAAAAAAAAATCCTGTCAAAACATGACATGTAAGTTCCACTTCCTTCCACCAACATAGTGCAATCTGTTTTGATGAAAAAGGCATATATTTTAATTATTTGTTTTTAATCTGACTCCAGATTTGACATATGGCGCCTTGTTATGTTCTTTCTACATGTTCTGGTAAAAACAAAAACAAGCTGTAAAAGTTACTCAACTTCTGGCGTCAAAGTTATTTTTAAGAACTTCTATCACTTCCGAAGAGGTGAAATGGCTCCAAAAAATACCCTTCTAAGGAGTGGTGACGTCAGTTCTGAAACACTTCAGGAATTGATCACAGCCATGTTAGCCGCTGGCATAAACACGTTTTTTGGCCGAGGACTGGTGTGTAAGAAGATAAACAGAACTAGTCTTCCCAGGAGTGTGTTCCCTGAAACTTGCACATACTGAGTAATGAGAGAAAGTACATTCTAGCCATGGTTTTGGAAACTTTTGAAAATTTGGGGTTTTGTCTCAGAAGATGAGGAAAGCAGGACATTTTTCTGTTAGCTTTCAGGAGGGTTTCTAGTTGTTTGTCCGTGTTTTAAATTGTGATCTTTGATAGAGATGAAGAAATGACTTTGATGAATTTACTATTATTCTGTTACACAGTGACAAATCAGATGAACAGATCTGTCAATGAGAAATTATCCTGTTCTCCAGCATAGTACACCACGAAACAATAAAACTGCTGCCTTTTGGATTTTGTTTAAAATGTTCAAACGTCTCTTCATGTCAGCAGTGACACTCAGAGACTATACTGGTGCCAACAGTTTCAATCTGGCAGTCTGAGTGACAATTACCTATATTCTTAGAAATGATCACTAATGATGGAGATATTTGTTCATTGGTTTACCATTTGTGCAATGAACATGGACTTGGGTCTGTGCTAAAGGATGGCAAAGATTAAGAAGCCAAGGCTCTGAAGAAGCAGTTCAGAAGAATACATCTATGTCCACAGAGCAGGGGATGCAGTCAAAGAATGGTACTCAGAATCCTCTGACAGAGAGGTCTCAGGCATCTTTCCTGAGGCTTGGGAGCTCACTGAATTTTTATACACTCTAAGTATGTATAAAACCCTGGGAACTGGAGGAGAGACATGAGCCACAGTGTGGTGGACTGGGTAAGCAGCCGGGAGGACAAATGTGAGTAGCAGTGTGGCCCAGGCCGTGATGACAGCAGTGACCTCCACAAATTATCCAACACTGGAACCTCAGCCTCGACCCCACCAATACTAGGAGGAACAACCATCTGAGCCTTGGGCCTGTAGGCACCTGGAGGAACAATCACAGAAGACTCACCTATGCCTACACCCGACAGAGTGATCAATGGAGCCATAGTCACCAACTATGTCAATTGGAGGGAAAGGGATACCCCTGAAACACAGGCTCTATTTGTTTCAATTGGAGGAAGAAATGGGTAGACAACAGGTTAAGAATACATTCAACAACACAAACAACAAGGCAGCAGCACCAGAAACTAGTGGTTCTACAACAGCAAGACTTGAACATCCCAACTCAGATGAAGTAGAAGAAAATGACCTTAAAATAACTTTATGAAGACAATTGAGCCCTTAAAGAGGAAATGAAAACTTCCCTTAAAGAAATAGAGGGAAAGACAACCAAAAAATGAAAAATTTCAACAAATCTCTTAAAGAAAACCAAGAAAAATCAATAAAAAAGTGAAAAAAAGTTCAAGACTTGAAAACTGAAATAGAGAAAGCAACAACAACAACAAAATACAAGTTGAGAGAAATCTGGAAATGGAAAATCTGGGTAAAGAATCAGGAACTACAGATGCAAGCATAAACAACAGAATACAAGAGATGGAAGAGAAAATCTCAGGCCTTGAAAATATAATAGAAGAAATAGATTCATTGGTTAAAGAAAATGATAAATCCAGCAAATTCTTAATACAAATATCCAGGAATTATGTGACACCCATGAGGAGACCAAACCTAAGAACGATCAGAATTGCAGGAGAAGTCCAGCCCAAAGGCAAAGAAAATATACTCAACAAAATTATAAAAGAAAACATTCCTATCCTTAAGAAGAACATGCCTATGAAAATACAGGATGCTTACAGAACACTGAATAGGCAAAGTCAACAAAGAAAGTCTGCTTGCCACGTAATAATTAAAAGTCTAAACATACAGAATAAAGAAAGAATATTAAGAGATGCAAAGGAAAAATGCCAAGTAACATATAAAGGCAGACCTATCACAATTACATCTGACTTCTCAATAGAAACATTGAAAACCAAAAGGTCTTGGATAGATGTTATGCAGATACAAAGAGACCATGGATGTCAGCCTAGACTACTATATGCAGCAAAACTTTCAATCAATGTTGACAGAGAAAAGAAGACATCCCTTGACAAAACCAAATTTAATTAATAACATCCACAAATACAGCCCTACACAAATTACTAGAAGAAAAACTTCAACCCAAGGAAGTTAGCTACATCCACAAAAAACACAGGCAATAATAATCCCATACCAGCAAATCCCAAAGAAGAGAAACACACAACACCACCAAAAATAAAAACAAAAATAACAGGAACTAGCAAGCAATGGCCATTAATATCCCATAATATCAATGAACTCAATTCTCCTATAAAAAGACATAGGCTAACAGATTGGATGTGAAAACAGAAGCCATCCTCTGCTGTATACAAGAAACACACCTCAACTACAAAGACAGACATTACCTCAGAGTAAAGGGTTGGGAAAAGATTTTCAATCAAATGGACCTAAGAAACAACCTGGTGTAGCTATCTTAATATCTAACAAAATAGACTTCAAACTAAAATTAGTCAAAAGACATGAGGAAGGTCATTTCATATTCATCACAGGAAAAATCCATCAAGATGAAGTCTCAGTTCTGAACATTTATGTCCCAAATACAAGGGCACTCTCACATGTTAAAGAAGCATTACTAAGCTTAAATCACACATCAAGTCCCCACACTAAAAGTGGGAGACTTCAACTCCCCACTCTCCCCCACTGCGTAGGTTTATCAGACAGAAACTTAACAGAGAAATAAAGGATCTCACAGATGTTATGACTCAAACGGGCTTCACAGACATCTATAGAAAATTCCATCCAAACACAAAAGAATATACCTTCTTCTCAGAACCTCATGGAGCCTTCTCAAAAATCAACCACATACTTGATAACAAAGCTAATCTCAAAAGATACAAAAAAGTTGGAATAACCTGTATCTTATTGGACCATCATGGCTTAAAGTTTGAATTCAACAACAGCACTGATTGCAAAAAAACCCCATAAAACTCATGGAAAGTGAACAGTGCTTAACTGAATCACCACTGAGTTGAGGAAGAAATTAAAGACTTCCTAAAATTAAAGAAAGTGACTGCACAACATATCTAAACTTATGGGACACAATTAAAGCAGTGTTAAGAGGAAAATTCATAGCGCTAAAGGTCTACATAAATAATGTGGAAAAATCTTACACTAGTAAATTAACAAAACACCTGAAAGTCCTAGAACAAAAACAAGCAAACTCACCCAGAAGAACTAGACATGGGAAATAATAAAACTGAGAACTGAAATCAACAATATAGAAAACAACAGAAACAATGCAAAGAATCAATGAGTTAAAGAATTGGTTCTTTGAGAAAATTAACAAAATAGACAAACCTTTATCCAAACTAACCAAAAGACACAGAGAGACTATCCAAATTAACAAAATCAGAAATGAAAAGGGGGGCATAACAACAGACATGGAAGGAATCCAGAGAATTGTCAGGTCATACTTCAAAAACCTGTACTCCAGAAAATTGGAAAATTCAAAGGAAATGGACAATTTTCTGGATAAACATCACTTACCAAAATTAAATCAAGACCAGACCAGATAAGCAAATTAAACAGACCTATAACTGCTAAGGAAATAGAAACAGTNGGTTCTTTGAGAAAATTAACAAAATAGACAAACCTTTATCCAAACTAACCAAAAGACACAGAGAGACTATCCAAATTAACAAAATCAGAAATGAAAAGGGGGGCATAACAACAGACATGGAAGGAATCCAGAGAATTGTCAGGTCATACTTCAAAAACCTGTACTCCAGAAAATTGGAAAATTCAAAGGAAATGGACAATTTTCTGGATAAACATCACTTACCAAAATTAAATCAAGACCAGACCAGATAAGCAAATTAAACAGACCTATAACTGCTAAGGAAATAGAAACAGTCATCAAAAGTATCCCAACCAAAAAAAGCCCAGGACCAGATGGTTTCAAAGCAGAATTTTACCAGATTTTCAAAGAACTAATACCAATACTCTTCAATTTGTAAAAAACAATAGAAATAGAAGGAACATTGCCAAACTCTTTTTAGAAGGCTATAGTTACCCTGATACCCAAACCACACAAAGACACAACACAGAAAGAATTACAAACCAATCTCCCCCTTGAACATTGATGAAAAATACTCAATAAAATACTGGCAAACTGAATATAAGAACACATCAGAAAAATCATCCGAGAAGTAGTCTTCATCTCAGAGATGCAGGAATGGTCCAACATACAAAAATCTGTCAATGTAATCCACCACATAAATAAACGGAAAGAAAAAACACATATGATCATCTCATTAGATGCTGAGAAATACTTTGACAGAATTCAACACCCCTTTTTGATAAAGGTCTTGGAGGTGTAGGGATACAAGGACCATACATAAACATAATAATGGTGATATACAACAAACTAACAGCCAACATCAAACTAAATGGAGAGAAACTCAAAATGATCCCACTGAAATCAGGAACAAGACAAGGCTGTCCACTCTCTCCGTATCTATTCAATAAAGCACTTGAAGTCCAAGCTAGAGCATTAAGACAATAAAAAGAGATCAAGGGGATACAAATTGGAAAAGAAGTCAAACTTTCACTATTTGTTGATAATATGATAGTATGCATAAGTGATCCCAAAAATATTACCAGGGAACACCTACAACTGATAAACACCTTCAATAATGTAGCAGGATACAAAATTAACTAAAAAAGGTCAATATCTCTCTAAAATCCAGGTGATAAATTGATGTGGGAGTCCCCTCTATGGGATGTGATTACCATTAATGAATAAAGAAACTGCCTTGGTCTGTTGATAGGGCAGAGCTTAGGTAGGCGAGGAAGACGGAACTAAATGCTGGGAGAAAGAAGGGTGGAGTCGGGAGATACTATGGAGCCACTGCCAGAGTCAGACATGCCAGAACTTTGCTGGTAGGTCACGACCTTGTGGTGATACACAGATTAATAGAAATGGATTAAATTAAGATGTAAGAGTTAGCCAATAAGAATCTAGAGCTAATGGGCCAAGTAGTAATTTAATTAATACAGTTTCTGTGTGGTTATTTCAGGGTTAAGCTAACCGGACAGCCAGGACAAACAAGCGTCCCCTCTTCCTACAATAAATGGGCTGAAAAAGAAATCAGAGAAACATCACCCTTCACAATAGTCACAAGTAACATAAAATGTCTTGGGGTAGCTCTAATCAAACAAGTTCAAAGTCTGTATGACAATAACTTTAAATCTTTGAAGAAAGACATCAAAGAAGACATCAGGAAATGGAAAGATCTCACATGCTATTGGATAGGTAGGATTAACAGTATAAATAGCAATTTACCAAAAGCAATCTACAGATTCAATGCAATACCCCAAAAATTCCAGCAAAATACTTCACAGACTTTGAAAGAACAATACTCAACTTCATATAGAAAAACAACAACAAAAAATCCATCTTACACCTGTCAGAATGGCCAAGATCAAAAATACTGATGACAACTTATGCTAGAGAGGAATGGAGTAAGGGGAACACTCCCTGGTTGTTGGTGGGAGGCAGACTTGTACAGCTACTTTGGAAATCAGTATGGCAGTTTCTCAGAAAATTAGGAATCAACCTACCTCAAGACCCAGCAATGCTACTCTTGGACATATACCCAAAAGATGCTCAATCATATCAGACCATAAGGACAATTCTCAACCATGTTCATAGCAGTATTATTTGTAATAGCCAGAACCTGGAAACAATCTAGATGCCCCTTAACTGAAGAATGATTAAAGAAAATGTGGCACATTTACACAATGGAGTACTATTCACCAGTTAAAAATAATGACATCTTGAAATTTCCAGGCAAATGGGCAGGACTAGAAAGAACCATACTGAGTAAGGTAACCCAGACACAGAAAGACAAATATAATATGTATTCAGTCATAAGTGGCTTTTAGACATAAAGCAAAGAAACCTGGGCTACTGTCCACAACCCCATGGAACCTAGACAACAAAGAGGACCCCAAGAGAGACATACAGGATCCACCTAGGAAGGAGATAAAGACAAGATCTCCTGAATAAATTAGTAGCATGGGAGAGGGCAGGAGGAGAGGGTGGAAGGGGAGAGGGGAGGAAGAAAGGGGAGTGGGAAAATGTATAGTTCAGTTAAAAATAATAAAAATATAAAAAGTAAAAACAAAACAAAAATCCTGGGGATTGAAGAAATGTCTCAGAGGGGCTGCTCTTCCAGAGGTTCGGAGTTCGATTTCCAGCAACTAGATGGTAGCTCATAACCATCTATAATGAGATATGGAGCCCTCTTTTGGCATGCAGGCTTACATGCAGGAAGAACAATGTATATTCAGCATGCATAATAAAAAGCCACAGAATGCTTGCTAGGAAGACAGCTGAACTATTTAGCCATTAGAGTTAATTTCCAACATGTTTTTCCATCATAAAATAAAGCGTATCTCCCCTCTCCCATTTGATTTGAGGTCCTCCGTGAACACTCATCACTCCTCCCTCTAGGCAGCACGAATTCTATTCCTCTTTTGCGTTCATTTTCATTTATCTGATCTCTGCACCCTGCCTTTCATCTTTCACCTATATAATAAATATGAAGATAGAAAATGAAACACAGTACTGTCTAGTTTTAAGTCAAATTCACACAAGCCAGAGTCATTTGGGAAGAGAAAAATTCAATTGAGAAAAATGCCCCTACCAGATTGACCTGTGGTACATTTTCTTGATAGATGATTGATTGATGTGGGAGGGATCAACTCAGGCCTATACCTGTAGAGAGAATCTTGAATGCAAATATGGACAGATTGAGATATGTGGGCTTGTGACTCATGGGGAGGATTCAGACATTTTGCGATGGCAGAAACTCAGCTGTTCAGAGTGACTGACCCATCAGAATGAGAATGCACATGAGGGACACAATGTCTACACTGTCCCTGGCTCATCTTAATGAGTGCTCAGAGGTAGTAGTGAGTAATGATAAAGTATCACATGGGTGGACATAAATGACCTCCAAGTTCCTGTAGTCCCTGTTTAGAAGCAGTGGGTCATAGACTTCTCCAGGGGTCTGTTGTCAGCTACTGCTCACCACATCCTCAGTAACCTGATGTATTCCTTGAGTTGGTGATGATGTTCAGGAACCTCTTGGGGCTGTGGGGAGTGAAGATGCTAATGGAGCAATAAGTTCTCACCATCATGGCATGAACATTTTAGAGGGAAGTACGAGGTCAGGGTGTGTGTGTGCACATGTGCAGTTACACTGAGCCAGCTGGCTCCATTTCCTAGTCATCCACAGCCTCACACTGAACTGTTCCAAGGTATGGATCTGCTCTACCTATCTCATCACTGCCAAGGCTTTCCTCGTCTGTGTGAGGTTCCCATCAGAAAGTATATCAATAGACAAGGTAGACACGAACTCTAATGGCTAAATAGTTCAGTTGCATGCTTAGCAAAAAGTGCTTCATAGGTTTGGAATACAGTCCTGGGGGCCGTGACCCAGCAGAGGCTGGGGAGATTCCATGTGCCATCCAGATTGCACCATGGAATGAAAGCAGTCTCTTAGAAACATCCTCCATTAGAGATCTCTGCTCATCTTCTCAGAAGGGAAAACTTCATCGCTTCCCTTGAATATGGCATTTCTTCCCCTCAAGGGAAATAATAACACAGAAAACAACAACAACCAAAAACACACAAACAATCAAATAAACAAACAAAAACCTACCCAACCATGGACAGGAGAGTGTGACATCTGAAGCTGCTGATGGAGTGTTTATCTAAAAGGCTTTTCTGTGGAGGAGATTTTAATTTCAGTGCCATGGCACAAGCAACCCAGAGAACAGGGTGCACCTGCATTTGGAAAGAGGCAAGGCTTTGCTTATAGAATGAGATTGTACTTGGTTGTTGAACAGACATATGAAATGCTCTTTATAAAGATTCTTAAAGTCAGAAATTTAAGAGAGATGATTTGAAATAAAGCAAGCATCAGCTTTTTTCCATGCTTGGCTAAAACATAATTCTGAAAATTCAAGACAAGAATATAGGCAAATGTCAATGCTGAAATGAAGGACCATGAGAGCCTTAGGCAGTAGCTTTTGATAGTGACAGAAATGGGTGGGGTACCTTTATAATTTGTCTTTAAAGAAATATTTGTATTCCACATTGTAGAAAGAAATTATTGTCTCAGAACACACATATTGTTGATGGGTGTATTCCACACTGTAGAAAGGAATTATTATCTCAGAACACATATTGTCCATGGGTGGTTTGCTCTGAGTTAATCAATCCCTATTCCCCTGGAGGAGCGCAAGGCTGCCACCAGCAGACACTGTATGCTGACTTAGTGTTTTAAGAAGTGCCTGAGCCCAGACACCCACAGAACGAGGGAAGAGTGCAAAGGACAAGAAAGGCACAGACACCTCAAGTCTCCAAACCAAACTAGCCTCCCAACCAGAAGGACACAATCTAGATGTGAGATGATTGACAGCCTTTGTTCCCGCCATTTTTCTATATGATCTGCTCATGGAAGAGGAGATGGGAGAGAGACTTTTAAGATATCAATTCACCCTCTTCTCAGGTCACTGTTTGTCTTAATAAATCAAATCACAGGGTGGTTTTTGTTTTGTCTTTGTGTGTGTGTGTGTGTGTGTGTGTGTTTGCATGAGTGTGGAGGCCAGAGGTTGATGTTAGGAATATTCCTTGATCACACTTCATTTTGTTTACTGAGCCAGAATCTCTCACTAAAACCAGAACTCCATGCTTTAAGCAGTCTGGCTAGTTAACTTTTCCAGATGTCCTTTGTGTCTGCCTCTCAAGTGCTAGGCTTACAGGAAGGGTGCTGTGCCCACCTAGATTTTGTATGGATTCTAAGGTCTGAACTTTGGCCATCACATTTTTGTGATGGGCGTATCATCCTCAGCCATCATCCAGCCCTAGTAAAAAGCGATGTTAGAGTCAGTCTCTCTGTCTGTCCTTGATCTCTATAAGGGATAGGCAGGAGTGAATACCTCTATCCATGTGACTCAAAGCATGAAATCTTAGAAGTTTCCTCAAACAAGAGTAAACTTTGGGCAGTTATGATTCAAAGTGTGACCTCACTCATGGTGTTGTCTTTTATCAATGACGAGGTCATCAGCAGGTTCTAACTAAGTTTTCCTACCTTACCCTCTGATAAAAGGTCTTTTCTTTTCTCCTCTGAATGTCTTGCTACATTACTCCATTCTGCACATGGTGTTTAGTGTGTGGTGCTGATGGACTGAAAACTGGCAGATATGAGAAAGCTCTCTATAGATGCCTGGATCCATTTAGGAACAGACTTGATTTTCCCAAGCTAAAGCTAACATTTTCTTGAATTAATAAACAATGTAAACAATAACTGAAGGGCAGTGAGGGATGGGGCCGAGAGTAGTTGGTTCCCTACAGAGGAGATGAGAGGTTCCTGTTTTCCAGGCATCAGAAGTCTAAGTAGAGGTACAAGAAAGGATGTTCACAGATGAGCTACTTTGGCCTCATCATCTGTGGCATCACTGCCTTCACGGAATTAGGAGGAATGTGCTCTCTTTGAAAAGCAGGGGTGAGATGGACATTTGAAAAGCACTGGCTTTTGCTTTATTAATTTTCTTTGCTCAAGTTTTGTTTAAGATTTATTTGTTTGCATATATTTATTTCTAAATTTATGTCTTAGAATTGTATTTATGATTCCTGTCTCATTCCTAACCCTCCCTCTCTCCTCTCCAACTCCTCCTGTAATATCCCCAGATTCCCCCCAAAGTCAAGACCTCATTTTCTTTAATTAGTATTGTACACACACACACACACATACACACACACAACTTGCTGAGCCCATTCACTGTTGCTAGTATGTATATGTGTTTAGGGCTGACCACGTGAGATTGGATAACCTATCAGGGCTTATGCCCTTGGAGAAAGCTGATTTTCCCTCTCTCCATAGCTATTGAGTACCTACAGCTCTTAATCTAGAGGAGGGGCATTGAGATATTTCTCCAATCCGTGTTGGCATGTCAACTGGTATTGTGATCATGCAGGTTTTCTTTATGAGACCATATTGTTGAGATTGCATGGGTGTAACTTCTCTGTCTTACATAGAAGACAGCATCTCTCAGTAACCATCCTGGTTCTCAGGCTCTTACAGTATTTCCGTTCCAGGACTGATTTTCCCTGAGGTTTATGTGTGGGGGTTGTCTTGGATATATGGATTAGAGATGGGTACCACACAGTTACTTATTCTCTGTATTTTGACAAGTTGTGGATTTCTGTAATGGTCTCCATCTGTTGCAAAGAGATACTTCTTTGATGAAGCATGAGAACTGTATTTGTCTGTGAGTATAGGGTTAAGCATTTAGTATATAGTTAAAAATTATTCTTGCTTAGGAAAATGGCAGTACTAGGTTCTCTTGGGTCTTGGATGTAACTAATCATAAACATTTGGCTAGATTTACAGTACTAGGAATAAACTGCCTCTTATTGGATGGGCCTAAGTCTAGTTAGAAAGCACTCTGTTATTCTCAAGATAAAAATGCCACTATTGTACCTCTGCTGGGGCCATCTTGTCATGCTGGACATTGTGGCTTACAGGCCTCACAGTTGGGTGGGATTATTGACAGCTTTTTTTTTCTAAGTGGTGATGGCACAGTCAATCACCAGTCTTGATCAGAAGTTCCTTTAGTTGATAGGTTAGAGTTTAGATTTGAGAGGTTTATCATGCCCACGTGCTATAACCATGAGAATGTGCAGTAGTGTTTGAGCCTGTGAGAGCCCAGTTCCAAAGCTGACTCTTGCCTGAGTATGTGAGTCAGACAAAGTCATTGAACTCCTGAGAGCTAACTAAAAACAAGCAGTGTTGACCACATGTGGGTATCAGGAGGGAACATATTAATGTACAAATATAAAGTGTGCAGCTCACAGTGCAGAAGAAAAATGGAGTTGTCTGTGAGCACAATGGTAAAGGTGACCATCAAAGGGAGGGTGAGGAGAGAGGAGTCAGGCGTTAAGATATTAAAAGATTCCCAGAATCCTTTAAAGACAGGGATAAGAGTCAGTGAATGCAAATCACTGTTTTACGCACTCACATGCATACACATACACATTCATGCATGCACAACACGCATGCACACGTCCAGGAAATGAGCTTACATCTTGAAGTAGGTAGCTTGAAGAAAGACATTCAGTGTGTGAAGTGTGGAGACCCCTGTGCTAAGTAAGGTATCAGCCTGCAAGTGTTAGCAGGAGAGTAGCTTAGTTGAGAAGGAAACATCTCAGAACCAGTGAGGATTGGACTGCCTATCCCCCGGGAAGTGTTTTTCTATCATAATATTTAATGTTTTCCCTAAAAAGTAATTTTGTGGGGGTTGGAGAGATGGTTCAGTGGTTAAGAGTACTGGCTACTCAGGCAGAGGACCTAGATTCAGCTCCCAGCATCCTTATGCCATTTTACCATCTTCCCAATTCTGCAATTCCAGTTTCCAGGGATCTGAACCTTCTTCTGGCCTCTGCAGTCACCAGACACCCATGTGGTACACATACATACATGCAGGCAAAATATGTGTAAAATGATATGAATAAATTTAAAAACCTTCCAAAATTGAAAAGGAATGTCATATTTTTATGTACCTAAATATGCTAGAGAAAAATTCACAATTATTATTTAATGTTGTAGGTTGTCTCATGGCAGATTTCCAGACATTGTCATGCAAGAGATTGCATACTCCTCATTGAATGGATGAAGCTGCAGACATATAAGGCTTCGTTTTTTTCTCTCTCCCCACATCCTAAAAACAGACATTTATATAAAAGTCGTTGGAGCTTTTGTCTGTGAGGTCCCCTGGCCAGTAAGGGGCCCTGATCCTGTACCAGAAGATCCATAGGAGAGCATTTGTAGGCAGAGATG
>LOEQ01001214.1:10143-22517 GCA_001685075.1 Bramus lutescens
TCTAAGACATAGACATGCACGATTGGAATCCATGTACCAAAGACAGGTAAGTCTGGAAAACAGTCAAGTGTTCTCCTAAGGCAGATGTGACAATTTGTCCTGTAGCAAAAGATCAGACTTTATTAAAATTAATAAAAAGGGAGGATTGTGGAGGATCAAAAATGTAAGCCTTTTCTACCTTGTCTGTAGGTCAGATAGTTTGAGGTTGCTCACAATTGTTGACAACAACCAGGGATACACATCTTGACCTAGGGTCTGGTTACTTGGTCTTTTCAACATTGAGATGGCCCATACAGGTAGATCCACTCTACTTTGACCAATGGTCAGAATAGTCAAGCATACTTCTGCTCCTTCTTTTGAAATAGGAGGTTTGATGTTCAGAGTGGCTGCCTTTAGGATGTTTTGTCTAGGGTGGGTTTACTACCCAAACATCAGATTACTAATGACTTGATTTCTTAAAGTATCAAAGCAAATAATTGTTTTAGTTATCCTTTGTATCATATTAAAGCAGTCTTTTGCCTTCTTGTTGTATTGGGCTACAAAAGTGCATGGAAAATTAAATGCAGGTAAATTTCAGTATTCATTTGAACTCCCTCCAGGTACTATCCTATGTTTTTTTGTTTCACTATTTTTACCTGCATCTTCATACTCTTTACTTATTTTCTGCTCTCCATGCCCCTACCCTGGTATTTTTGTCAAAATTGGTCTCTGGCACAGAGTATGGCATTTAAGATATTTTAATAACATGGAATCTTTTCATTTTTATGACAGTGAGATATGTCTTCTTCTATATCATGGAAGATGATGGACATCAAAGAAACTCCATATGGAGTTTACTTTTATTGTGGCAAAATTTAGCCACTGGGCAGGAAAGTGCCCTTGCTTTGACTGCTGACAGTATGCTGTCCAAATCGCACAAGCAAGACACAAAAGGAAGGGCTACCAAATTTGCCAAGACAACGCAGAAAAGCCCTTCAGAATATCCTGCTTCACAGAAAAGTCTTTAAGAAATGTTGCTCCTGTAGGCCAAAGATAGATGTCCCAACATTGCAGAGGAACTTTGGGTAATTGTCCAGTCAGCCAGATGTTTCTGTCATTTCTTTCATTTTTTGGAAGTCACTTACTTGCACTTCCTGCCTATTCAGGTAATATTATTTCCTTCTCAGGTCTCTCATGGAGCTGAAGACTTTATAGTTATAGTTTTACATGTTACAAGATTCAGAAAAGAAATTCACTAAAGAGGTGCAAAGTATATAAGGTTGAGAGACATTAAAAGATAATTTTGGTAGTGCAAGTCAGAAATGAAAGTAAACTAGGTACAACCTTTTGTACTCATGAAGATAGAATCTATCTGGAGTATTTTCTCTGAGTTTTTCAATTGCTAATGGGCTAGACATTGTTGATGTATTATTGCCTGTATATATTGTATATTGTTATTATACTTATTGTGTACAGTTTTTTATTATGTTAGTTATTGCCTCTTTTTATTTTAGACAAAAGAGGAAACACAGTGATATTTTGTTTGTACTTTAACAAATAAAGCTTGTCTGAATATTAAAGTGTGGAGCTAGCCACTAGTTAACCATAGAAGTCTGGAGGACTGTGTATACTGACAGGAAGTGATATGGCTGAGCAGAGAAAGGAATAGAAGGGTAAAGGAGACAGGAGCTTGGCTCTTTTTCAGCTGATGAGTTAGAAAGGATAGAGCTGGCTGTGGCTTGCTTCTTTGTCTCTCTGATCTTTCAGCATTCAGTCCAATATCTGGCTCTGGGTTTTTATTAGTAAGACCAATTAGAATGCATACAACAAAACTTTCTTTTTAGACCTCAAAACATTTTCTTAGGTATACAATTTAAGCTTTTGTGCCTCTCAATGTTATGCACTTTATACCCTCTTTTGTGAGTTTCTTATCTGAATTTGGTAACAGGGAAAATTGTAAGTGTAACTATCTCATCTTCAACCTCATCAGAGACTAAGAAGGACATAAAATTAGCTGAGTTAATAGAAAGTGCAGAACAAACTACCTCCCAAACTATAGAAATAACAGAAGAATATGGGTGCCTGGAAGTCACCCAAGGTTCCTCTGCAGTATTGGGGCATTCATCATTGTCCTATAGGCCTAAAATATCTGACAGACAGTTTTTGCCCAGTGGCTAAGCACAACAAAAGCAACCTCTATTTGGATGTTCTTTGATGCCTGTAAACCTCTTTTGAATTAAATTGGTGCTGTCAATAGCAGATATATCTCATTGTCATAAAAAGCCTATGCTACTAAAATATTTTAAATGCCATATCCTGTAGGTCTCTGAAGTATTTGAAAATCACCTACTTACCTAAAATATATCTCTGTTTAACTTTGAAAACACACCTAAGAAAGTTACAAGCTTGATTATTTTAGATGACTACTAACCTGTATTTCTTCTTTAACTCATCAGTTCTAAAATTTATTTTACATAGCAACCACAGTTTTCCCTTCCTCCTCTCCCTCAACTCCATTCCCACACTTCCCTTCTATCCCTCCATTCGCTCCTCCTTTCTCCATTCAGATGGGATAAGTTCTGCCATAGGAATCATCAAAGCATTACCTATCAGGTTGAGGCAGGACCAATCTCCTTCCCTTCTTCATCAAGGCTGAACAGGGTATCCCACCATAGGGAATAGGCTCCAAAGAGCCAGCTCATGCATTGATATCATGTCCTGGTCCCACTGCTAGGGGCCCTACAAAAAAAACAAGCTACACAACTGTTACCCAGATGCAGAGGGCCTAGGTTGCACCCATGACAGTTCCCTAGCTGTCCATTCAGAGTCCATGAGCTCCTACAAACTCAGGTCAGCTGTCTCTGTGGGTTTCCCCATCATAATATTGACCCACCTTGCTTATATAATCTCTTCACCCTCTCTTCGGACGGACTCCTGGAACTTGGCCCAGTGCTTGGTTGTGGATCTCTGCAGCTACTTCCATTAGGTACTGGAAGAAGGCTCCATGGCAATTAGGGTAGCCACCAATCTGATTAAGGGGAAAGTCAGTTCAGGCACCCTCTCCACTACTGCTAGAAGTCTTATCTGGGGGTCATTCTTGTGTATTCCTGGGAGTTTCCCTGGCACCAGGTTTCTGTCTAACCCCATAATGTCCCCCTCTATAAAGGTACCTCTTTCATTACTCTTATCATTGTTCCTGCCTCCATTCAGCCATCTTGATCCCTCAAGTTCCCACTCCCCAATCACCTCCTGTCTATTCTCTCTGCCCCAGTTTACCCAGGACATCTCATCTATTTCCTCTTCTCAGAAAGATTGCTGCATCCCTCTTAGGGTTATCCTTGTTATCTAGTTTCTGTGGGCCTGAGGATTGTGGCCTGGTTATCCTTTGCCTTTCAGTTTGAAGAGGTCCCATTTATTAATTGTTAATTTCAGTGTCTGTGCTACTGGTGTTCTATTCAAGTAGCCACCTCTGCCAATGTGTTCAAGGCTACTTCCTGCTTTCTCTTCAGTCAGCTTCAGTGTAACTGCATTTATGTTGAGGTCTTTGATCCACTTGGACTTGTGTCTTGTGCATGGGGATACATATGGATCAGTTATATTCTTCTATATATCACCATTCTGTTATGCCAGCACCATTTGTTGAATATGGTTTCTTTTACTCATTGTATATTTTTGGCTTCTTTGTCAAACACCAGATGTTCATAGGTATGTGGATTCACATCAGGGTCTTTGTTTCTATTCCACTGATCTACTTGTCTGATTTCATGTTAATACCAAACTTATTTTATTATTATAACTCTACAGTAGAACTTGTTTGGTTAGTGTTACCCCAAGATATTTATATTAATAAAAATTCATTTTTTCTTGCCTGACCAAATTAAAGGCATTTGCTAGTCTTATAAGTTAGTTTTTACTGAATGACCAATCTGTTTGATGAACTATAACCTCTCTTAATCAAGTGGTCTCGCTTGTTCAAATCTAATCTTTATCATGTCTTCTGTAGAACCAAAAGCAAAACTTCTTCCCCAATGTAATGTACCTTGATTTTGATTCTGAAGACAACACATCTTTGAAATATATAGACTGATTTAATGCTGTGGGATAGTGCTGTTGTATACTGTAAATATTTTCCACTCATATTGGTTTAGTAAAATGCTGATTGGCTAGTAGTCAGGCAGGAAGTATATAGGTGGGGCAACCAGACTAGGAGAATTCTGGCAAGAGGAAATGCAGATGCAGTCACCAGCCAGATGCAGAGGAAGCAAGATGAGACCTTATTGAGAAAAGGTACAAAGCCACATGGCTAAACATTGACAAGAATTATGGATTAATTTAAGTTTTAAGAGTTAATTAATAATGACTGAGCTAACAGGCCAAATAGTTTGTAATTAATATATGTCTCTGAGTGTTTCTTTGGGACTGAATGGCTGTGGGACCCTGTGGGACAGAAACTTTCATCAGCAATTTAATTCAGCAGGTTTTTTTTTATTATCTGATGTCTCCTGCCACTGTTTTTCCTTGTTCATTAGCATTTAAAATTTAAAGTCAATAAGGCACTTTATAGTCTGTCTCTTGGGGTCTTTATTACCCATTTCTGTTTATTAAACATATCTTTTAATGTGCAATTAGATCTTCCTATAACTGCTTGTCCTGTAGGATTGTGTGGTATTCCTATAATATGCTTCATGTTGTAATATGCAAAAAAAAACCTTTCATTTTACTAGAGATGTATGCAGCAACATTGTCAGTCTCAATTTGTGCAGGCATCCCCACAATGGCCATAATTTTTTTAAATAAACATGTGATTACAGAATCAGCTTTTCATAACTTAAAACAGTTGACCATTAAAATCCTGAATATGTATCTATGGTACGGTGCACATATTTTAATTTTCCAAACTCTGCAAAATGAAACAGACCCATCTGCCAAATTTTATTTCTTTGAGTACCTTTTGCTGCTGTGGAAGTTCCTTCCGCTCCTTCAGCCAATAGCCTTTAAGATACCAGCCCACTTGGGCATGGTCTATGCTGCTTTAAAAAGCAGCGGTAGCTCTGCTCTTGCTCTCTTGCTTCTGGCTCCTGCTTCCGGCTGCTAGACTCTGTTTCTGTTCGCTCAGAGGGCTGTTGTCTAGGACAGTGATCTGTAAGTTTTCCCCTTAAATAAACAACCCTTTTATTAATCATAATTCCAAACTGATGTGGGATTGTTTTGTGACTTATGCCTTCATTTTGGGTTACTTCCTACAGGTAATGGAGTTTGATTGTCCAAAGAACAAGTTGGATATTTCCTTATAATTTCTTTGGTTGTAGCCAACTAACAGAAAAATATTTCTCCAAAGCTTTGCTTTTAATATGGTGTTTCTCATGAAATTCTGAGACTTCTATCACATTTTCTACCAATAGCTGATCAATTTCATCATTACTATGTGCTAGAGGGCCTGGTAGACCTGTATGAGATTTGATATGTGTTATCTCCAAAGGATGGTGTATATTTTTGATTACTAGTGTGATTAAACAAAAAAAAAGTTAATTCTAAATCATCTGAAATAAGTTCAGCAATTTTAATATGGAAAACAACTCTTTCTTCATATTGAGAGTCAATATCTATATTAAGAGGTTCTGGAAAAATCTAATAATATCATGAGACTAGCATGTAATTCTGATTTCAGCACTGAATCATAAGAGCCAATGGTACCTTTTAACAGGCTGGAAATTATTACAAGTAGGCATTGCAGAGGCAGTTTGTTTCTCTATCCTGTTCTTATAAAGGTATAGTAAAAAAAAAAAGTCTTTTAAATCAATTACTATAAAAGACCATCTTTTAAGTAGAAAAAGGCAAGGGAATTCTAGATTTTAAAGAGTCCGTTGGTTGAATCACCTTATTTATGGCTCTTAAATCTGTTAACTTTCTTCAAATTCCAGATTTCTTTTTAATAATAAATATAGGAGAAATCCAAGGACTGGTTGATTATTCAATATGTTGACCTTTTAGCTGCTCCTACACCAGTTATTCTAACACCTGTAATTTTCTGATTTCAAAGGCCATTGTTACACCCACACAGGTTTGCCAATTAACCATTTCAAAGGTAGTGCCGGTTGGTACATTTGAAAGATCACAATCTATATGCCCTGTTTATGTACAACCTGAAGAGTTAGTGACTGTTCTTGATAATACATTTTAATATTTTTCTCAGAAGCATACATGAATTTATGGTTTTATTTTCTGAGATTGGAGAAATGTTAACCTATGTTTTCTGTTGCAGCAACAAATCTCATCCCCATAAATTCAGTGCTATATTAGCTACATATAGTTTTAATTTTCCTATTTGTCCTTCTGACCCTATAGTATGGACTTACCATATACATATATTTACCTGAGATAAAAACTTCAGTGGAACAAATATCTGCCTTACTTTCTCCCATCGGGGGATAGCCTGAATAGAATTTACCCTGCCCACTCTCTAAATCCCATGGTTTATGCTCTGTTGATGCAGCAAAGCCAGCCAGGCTTCATAGTGTGGTCAAGAGTTCATTGAAGTCACAGACACCAGTAATTCTTCTCACCCATGGTCCAAATGACTAAAGGAAGTCAAACATTACTAGCTTCACACAAGAAGATACAGAGAAGATTTCACTTTACTTGGGTACAGGAACACAAGGGAGATTGAGGACAAATCCTCAGAAAATTACAGGGTGGTTCCCTCACAGGAAGGATCCACAGCAATGATGGCTCCCAACACATTCATGCACCACAGAAAACAGTGAAAACGTAAGACTTAGCCTGTTGTAGAACTTGTCCTTCAAGAATAACACCCATAGTTTCTTCAGCAGCTGTGCTGACTCAAGAACCCACCCAGATCCTCTCTGGACACAAATAAGCTCGAGGTGAGTTCTTACATCTGAGATTCCAGCCACTTCCTGTCGGACCTCCCTACCAGATGCATGTAACTCAGGCTCAACTGCACATGGTCTCTTTTAAGATAAATAAGAGGTTAACTGGGAAAACTCCACCTACGTAATAGTGGGGAAGTCGTCATCCATCCTGGGATGAGGCCTTTCAGTGATCAGTCTGCTTATATATCACCCACGTTCCTGTAAGCAACACTGCACAGTTCA
Organism: Bramus lutescens; assembly: GCA_001685075.1. Taxonomy (NCBI): domain Eukaryota; kingdom Metazoa; phylum Chordata; class Mammalia; order Rodentia; family Cricetidae; genus Bramus; species Bramus lutescens. The sequence continues at coordinate 17,238 of LOEQ01001214.1, forward strand.
TGATTATGCAGTCATATTTCTCTTTTGTTCACCAAGCTGCTTTCCTTGTGTAATGGACACCCTTCTATCGCACGTGCCAGTCAAGGGTGAGAACATGTTTGTTCATTCCCACAATGGCGCCTCTCAGAGACTCAGGAGCACTCTCACACCATCCTGTCCCAGAAGCCTCCAGGACAGCTGGAGGGCACAACATGTACCCTATCTGTTACTTCTATGAAGAGGATCCATCCTACATGCTGGTCCATGAGCATGTTCATTTTGAGCTACACTGTGTCCTCTGAGGTCCTCCTTCCCATTTCCCTCCTCAATGTGCTCATCTTCTGTGGCTGAGACCGAATGGCTGGCATAAATGAGGCAGAGTCCAAATAGGCTGACTTCCCTGCACGCATTTCGTGGTCATGGTAACCTGGCCTTCAGGAACCTCATGCAAAGGCAAACCCAAGTCTGACCCAAGTCATTACACTAAAGCTTCCTGCCTTCGTGGATTTGGGAAGATAGCAGAAAGAAGGACCGTCTGCTTTTGTATAAAGATAACTGTCTCAAGAAAAAGGCCTGTGATGTGCAAAAGAAGGAGAGTTTGGTGGTATTTTAGTGGAGATGTGGGGTGCATTTTCCTTTCTGTTTATCTCAACTTGGGGAAGAGCATGGTTGCATTTGAATTCCTCCATATTTGAAGTGCCTGGGTCAGGACCTCTCTGATACTGGCACTCACAGCCCCAGGATGCCTAATCCATGGAGATAGTAAAAGCCTTGCCAGCGAGCCCTGCCTTTCACATTCATAGAGTACAATTCCATTCTCATCCATGGCCTTCACATCTGAGCAACCATTCAACAATAGGCCAATAAAGATATTACAACTACAACAATTTACTGAAATCTCATAATGAAGATAAGCTTATTTGAGTAATAAATAAATCAACAAATTTGAATGTTATATAATGGCAGATAGTGCCATCATCCAGAAATTTAATAGCCTTTTTTTCTTATACAATGAATGGTATTCTAGCAAGACTTATATGGTTTTTCTGATACATCTCTTATTTGATATTGGGATTTAGCTTTGTTTTTATATTATATCCTTAAGGAAATGGTTTGATTACAGAGCCAAGATTGAGGCATTTTTAGAAATGATACAGTCTTTACAGACTAATAACGAACAACTAGCTGACAGGATTAATATCATTGAAAATCAAAAGTTAGCTGAAAAAATTAATACCATTGAAAAGGATAACAGTAATTTAACAGACATAATTCAAACCATATCAAAGAGTGCTGAGAAATTATCTGAAAGAATACATACTGTTGAATTTGACAATCAAAATCTGCTAAATGTTATGATAAGTTAGCAGATAGAGTATCTCTCCAGGAAGGCAATCTGTACACCATCCAAATATTATCCAATGATGAGAAATTATCCTTAATGGAAACATTTCACACCTTAGAATCATATGTGCAGAATGAGGACCAGAGGTTATGTGAGTGAATGAAATCATTAGAAATATTCAGAGATCAAGAGATTCAGTCTTTACAAAAGATAGTGGTAAAATATTTTAAATAATTGATAAAATTATCAGAACTGATGAGTGGAGAAAGAAGGTACAAGGAGAGGATTTAGCATCATCAGTACCTGTCAGAGTCAGAGGCAACTTACCAATGGTTTTAGCTACTTACCCCTATCACTTCTGACAAATCATCAAGTACTATATGACCAAAGGATCCAATGAATGTAGGTGGAAACCTATAGGTATGAATGATCTAAAAGAAATTAAGCAAGCAGTAGTATACTATGGTTTTCATTTGCCATATTTTTAGGGAGATGGTAAAGATATGGGCTTCCAGCAATAAGGCTACTCCACACAATTGGCTTCAATTAGTTTCAGTGGTCCTAGAAGACAGTCCACAACTACTGTGGAAATGCTACTAGAGAGAAGAGGTAAAAATTTTAGAACAACAGGGAAGAGGAAGCAAAAAAAATTGAATCATATGCTAGGGTTAATCAAGGCCAAAGAGAATGCTTTAGTGACTTTTTACAAGATTAACTAAGCTTATACAAATAGGAGTAACAGACCCAGATGATAGATAGATATCTATTGAATATTTGGCTTTTGAAAATGCCAACTTAGATGCAAAAGTTACTTTGACCCTTTAAAAGTTAGGTCAGCACAAGTGGATGAATGATCCTGCATACAATGAACATTGAGACGTTTGACTATAACACTGAGTCTTTGGTAGGAGAAGCAATTTCCAAAGGTATGAGGAGGCATCAAAATGCCAAATGTTTTGAATGTAGTAGAATAAGACATCTGAGAAGGGATTATAGACAAGGTATTCCTAGAAATAATGTCTTTTCTGGGAATGACAAAAATGAATGTAGATCAACAAAAGACAAACAAGGTGGCCCAATACCATCGGGAAACTCTTTGGGAGTTCTCTCGCAGGCCCCCAGGTCAAATGTGGTCCAGTCATTCTCAGTCACTGTGGAGGATATGTTTCGAGGCCCTCACTAATGATTTTAGAAGTTCTATTTCCATAATTCTGGATTCTGTAGAATGAATTCCATTTTAAGCATAAGTTCATCAGTATACAAGAAGCACAAGATGATTGACACACTTGATCCTCTTGCAGTTGATGAAGACAGGGCCTTCCACAGTGACCATAGCTCCTGTTGGCATTAAGGCATTTACATCAGCCTGCCCTCGGGGACCTAACAGGACATGTCATCAGCAGCAGCCACTATGTGATACTGTGACTACTGTAGCCACTGAGTAGAACACTCTCCTTACACCCATGTGGTATGTCCCCTTATAAAAAGTAATCCCTTCCCACCCCTGTCCATTTCATTCTTGTCCTGAGGCTGCCTCTGAATCCCTGTAAAAACCTCCTATGTGAGCTCTGTTGCATGATGTCTTTGTGGCGTCCCTTGGCTCCAACCTTCCAAGGTTATCTTCCATTGTTAAACTATTATATTCATGCTGCGACCCTAGAAGATCCTCCTGGTGGCTTCTCCTGTCTGTCAGCTATTTGAGGCACATCAGGACCTTGTACTCAGCCCACCTGAAACAGGCCCACTTTGCAACTAACTAATCTCTGGGCACTTACCCCAGTACCAGCAATGTCTGGTAAGTCTCTCATCTCCCAGCCAGTTTAAATGCTTCTCTGGATCTGTGAGAGTGACTGGAACCCCTCTAGTATTCTTGGAGGTGGAGGGACCCTCAGCCATTGCCTTTTAAGGTGCTGTTGATGCTCTTCACCGACACCCACCTCTGGCAATTTCCCATGAGTGAGGCTTAATCTCTTGATGATGCTCTTTTGCCCTTTGGCCTCATTCACAAGCCTTGGTACCAGTCGACCACATCTCACTTGGGGTCTTAGTCCTTCATCCCTGCTCAGTGCATGTTAACTCACTGGACATCTTGCTACCACTTAATCTGGTCCTTCCTGGATTACTTGGACACAGGACATTCAGGCTTTGGCTTTTCTTCCTCCACCTTACTTATGGGAACTGCATCCTTGACCATACTTCCAAGCTCCCCCCAGGATGTGTTTTGGAAAACCTGAAACCTCTACAACTAGCATCTCACTTAAGGGCTTCTGAAATTATCTGCTTTTGCAGTCAAATCTGGCTCGAATACCCCTTAGATAATAAGTTCAATTGGCTGCGTACCAATTAGATCCCAATGTTATATGGACCTTTGCAACTTCTGCCAGTGATTGGGTAGATGGAAGGAGGTACCCTATATCTAAGCTTACTCCTCCTGTCACTCCAAGCCTTCCTCTGTTTTCCTGTTCTCCCACCCAGTTCCTGCTAGTTATGAAATCTGAGCTAGAGGGATGCTCCACTACTCTTGACCCTGCTATTGAGTCTCCAACTTAAATGCCTTGAGACACAATCCCTTCTCCTCATTGACCTGCTTTGGTCTCCTCTTCTTCCTCTCCAGCAGCAGGCCACTCTGACCATCCCATTCTGGCACCCACTTTCACTTCATCAGCAGCCTTCAGTTCCCCCGCTACTCATCCTCACTCATCTGTGAGACCCCCTCCATCTCTCTCTACCCAACTTAACCCAGCCACAGTTCTCCCTTTGTGCAAGGTTGCCAGGGTGAATGGCCTAATTAAGGTATATGTCCCCTTTTCATCAAGTGAACTCTCTCAAATAGAAAAAAAACTGATGTCTTATAGGACTAACTCTGCCTCTTTCACTAAAGAATTCCAATATCTCACCTCATCCTATGGTCTCACTTTCCAGAGTATGTATATGATTCTAACTAACAACCTGTTTCCTGAGGAACAGGGGTGAGTTTGGGAGTAAGATAGAGCACATGGAAATGAAAGCCACCAAATGAATGCAACACACCCAGACGGTGCTAAAGTGGTCCTCAACTTGGATCTCCAATGGGACTATAATACCCCAGGTGGCATTCTAGCTAGAGATCAGTTTGTAACTTGCTTCCTGGCTGGTGTCTGTAAGGTTGTCCTTAAACCAGTAAACTATGAAAAACTCCAAGAGATCATCCAGGACAAACAGAAAAAAAAACATCCCAGTTTTTAGAACACCTCACAAAGTCCCTCTTTTTTCTTTTTATTGATTTTTGTTAAGCTCTACATTTTTCTCTGCTGCACTCCCTGCCTTTCCCCTCCCCGTCAACCCTCTCCCAAGCTCCCCATGCTCCCAGTTTGCTCAGAGATCTTGTCTTTTTCTACTTCCCATGAAGATTAGATCTATGTATGTCTCTCTTAGGGTCCTCACTGTTGTCTAGGTTCACTGGGATTGTCATCTGTGATCTGATTTTCTTTGCTTTATATATAAAAACCACTTATGAGTGATACGTGTGATAATTGTCTTTCTGGGTCTGGGTCACCTCACTCAATATGATGTTTTTCAGCTCTATCCTTTTGTCTGCAAAATTTAAGATGTCATTATTTTTTTGTCTGCTCTGTAAGGCTCCATTGTGTAAATGTACCACACATGTCCTTGTGGCACAATTGGGCACCCTTTGGTTATATATCAAAAGTGGTATTACTGGGACTTGAGGAAGGTTGTTTCCTAATTTTCTGAGAAATCACCTCACTGACATCCAAAGGGGCTGTACCAGCTTACACTCCCACGAGCAATGCAGGAGAGTTCCCTTTACCTCACAAACTCTTCAACATAAGTTGTCATTCAGTAGTTTTAATCTTGGCCATTCTTTCAGGTGTAAGATGGAATCTCAGAATTGTTTTGATTTACATTTCTCTGATGAGTAAGGATGTTGAACATTTCCTTAAGTGTCTTTCAGCCAT
>LOEQ01001214.1:60753-83255 GCA_001685075.1 Bramus lutescens
TCCCTCTCCTCTCCCTCATCCTCTCCCTCTCCTCTCTCTCTCTGTCCCCTGGAGCAAATGCGAGAGTGTGCTCAGTGAGTGCAGTCTGCAGGGCTGCCGTGGGCTGGACAAATGGACTTGGGCCCTTGAGAGATATGGTAGCTATCCAGAGACATCCTTCCTGCACTTCCATCCCCATAGGTGACAGGTGGTAGCATCCCACTGATAGCCAAACCTGTTCCCTGCACTCTCCCTGCCCCAACTTTAGCATAGACCTCATTGTCTCTCCACAGGACCCCTGATACCTGCCCCACTGCCTCCCAAAGCCCATTGTTATCACCTGAATATTCCAGAGTAGAATCTGGCCATTTCACCTCCTGTTCCAAACCCAGGGATGACGTTTAAGGCCATTATAAGGAATGAGCCCTTGACTGAACCAAGAGAGACATCTGTGGTGAATGCACTGGCAGGTGATGAGAGTCAATGTCAGAATCACATGGGCGTCATGCACAGTGTCCCGGTTAGTTTTGTCAATTTGACATACGCCACGGTCATCCAGGAAGAGGGACTGCCAATGAGAGAGTGCCTACGTCAGTTTGCTGTAAGCAAGCCTGTGGAGGCATTTTCTTAATTGATTGATATGGGAGAGCCCAGCCCAATGTGGGTGGTCCTGGGTGTCTGAGAAAGCAGGCTGAACAAGCCACGGGAAGCAAGCCAGCAAACAGCATTCCTTCATGGCGTCTGTTCTAGTCCTATGTCCAGGTTCCCATCCTGAGTTCTTGCCCTGGTTCCCTCAGTGATGGATTCCAAGCTGTAAGCTGAAATAAACTCTTTCCTCCCTAAGTGGCTTATGGTGACAGTGTTTTATCACAGAAATAGAAACTTAACAAGGACAGAAATCATAGACAGCAGGGTACCCTGGTCACAGCGTGGCTTGGGCCCACTCTGACCAGGATGCTTGGTAGCCGTGCACAGGAGAAAGTACTTAACCTATCTACTCAGCACCCTCACCTGTGGAACAAGAGTCTATGCCTCATGGCGCTGGAAGGGTGTGGTAGGCGCTCTGCTGTCTACACTTCCAGCCTGTGGCTGGGGACAAGGAGCACTTGTGTTAGCACTGATCCAGCCACGTGACACATAGACACAGCTGCTTTCTCCTGCTTTCCAGATGTAGGACTCAGGGTATGTGTGTCCTCTTCCATGAAGCCCACCCTGATCACTCATAGCCTGGGTCAGAGTCTTCTCTGGCCTTACAGCACCCCTGAACCTGTATCTGCCACACACATTATTTCTTACTGTTGTCATCTGTCTCCCTGGGGTATGAGCCGTCTGAGGATGCAGGGCTGTGACCGGCCCCTTGTTATATGTTTGACATCCATCACCGTGCAGGAAAGATAGTAATAGTTAGGAGATTGTTTAAGAAATGGATGAGTGAGTGAATGGGGGAAGGTGAGCAGGACTTTGAAGCCTAAGACTTCCTTGAGTAGATGAGGAGATGGGCCATTCCAGGTGGAGGAGGCAGAGCACTGTCTAGGGTTGAGGGATTGGAAGAGTGTGCCCCATCAAGGGTGTATGATAAGGTGCCCCTCAGAGGGTGACTTGGGAACTTAGCAGGAAGTAATGAAGGGGAACAAGATGGGACAGGCTGGGACGCTTTGTGTAGTGAAAGGAGTGTGGCTGTCATGGGGTGGGCATAATGGAGGGAGGGAGGGGCTGAGGAGGAGTCTTTCACGTCTGTCTGACCCGATGGATCTGCTGAATGCCCCTGTCACACCATGGATTGTTCATGAGTTGACAGGAGTAACTGACTCCTTCTAAGGCCAGGCTGTAGTGTTTCAGAGGTGAAAGTTGGAGGTCCACTTGTGTGGTTGATTTTTGGGGAAAAAAATCTTTGTGTGCACAGCACAGAGATGCACTGTTTGCTCCTCCCCTTTAACTTCCTCAGCACAGAGGGTTGCAGGCATAGGATGTACTGTGCATGCTGATGAGGTGTCCCAGCAACTGTCCCTCAGTTTCTGCAGGAGTGAAAATTATATAGCGTCCCCCTCAGGTGAACTCTCTCCCCCAACTTGCCTCCTCTGTGGAGGCCTTGGATGGAGTAGTCAGATGCCAATACAGGCCTTTTGATGGGCCTCTGCAGTTTTGGGGACCAAATGGAATCCTGCTTATCTGAAAGCAATAGGAAAGACAGTGTGTGGGCCAGCTGGGGCTCCCAGAGGTTGGATGGGGGTTGGAGGTTGTTTATAGGTATCATGGGATTCCGTGCACTGAGGACCCTGTACAGCCCTGGCCTGCGGTCCTGACAGGTGATAAAGTAGACAAGTAACGAGGACACAGGGAGGGGACAGCGTGAATGGAGACTCAGAGACTGGATGACTCACTGCAATGCACAGCTAATGAGGAGCCAGGCTAGAGTTTGAACTGGGATCTCCTGGCCCTCTGATGCCACATGCCTGGTGCAGCATGGGAATGGCCACATTTAGCCGATCCCTCTAGGTGGTAAGTCAGGCCACTTTCATCCATCTAGCTCTTTCGGAACAATGAAAAGTGGGTGCTTGCAGGAGCTGTGTGTGTCCCATCCCTTGAGCTCCAGCCTGGATACTTGATTCTGGGGGAGCCTGATGTTGCTTGTTCCCTGATACTTTCGTTAGAGGCAGGTAGGAGAAAAAAGTCTGCACAGACCAAGTAAAACCAAATACTGAGCATTGGGTAGATGTGCAGCCTTGAGGTGAGTGACAGACACGGAAAGAAACAGGCTTTGGACTGACACTGGGCTGGCTTGTTCTGTTGGTGTGAAGAGCTAAGTGGCCAGTCCCATGCTTTTCTGTGACTGGTTTGGGGAGAAAGTCCCACAGAAGTGCGCATTTTTGCTGAATGTGCCCTGTCCTTTTTATCTCAGATACAGATCTGTGCGTCGGGCTCTGAATGCCACTCTGAGAACACTTGTTTTCAAGTTGAGCATCTCCACATCCGTGTTTCCTGGGGTAATTGCCCTCATCAGTCTCACCAGCATCACCTGACCCAAGGCTGGGCGATAGTGGTGTGTGCTGAGCATCTACTAGGAGGTGGGCATGATGCTGAGCATTCTGAGTGTCTGCTCTGAGCAACTCTGTGAAGTTGGGATTGCTGTTATCACATCTGTGAGATGAGCTGGGAGCTGGAAGAGTTGCAGCATCAGGACGTGTCACCTCAAAGGTTTGTGTGTTAAGACTTGGCCCCAGCCCGTGCTGCTGTTGGGAGTCGCAGAACCTTTGGGAGTTGGAACCTGATGAGAGGATGTTAGGCTACAGTAGGACCCCAAGCCCTTCCTCTCCGTCGCTGCTTCCTGGCTGCTATGAGGTGAACAGATGGTGACTTTGAAGTGACAGTTTGTGTTCCTGTCATGATGTACAGTGTCAACACAGGTCCAAAGTGGCAGGGCCAAATGACCATGGACCAAGGCCTCTGTGAGCCAAAATATCCTTTGTTCACTTTAAGTTGACTGTCCCTGCTGCTTTGCCACAGTCACAGAAAGGTAACTAACATAGAGTAAGTTATCCAGGGCATATCCTCTGTTGGTGGCGGTGCTAACATTGGAGCCCAGGCCTCCTGACTTCTAAGGCCATTCTTGAGCTTTTTCTCCCAGTTGTGCCAAGTAAAGTTTGGAGTTCAGAACATAGGCTCTGGGAGGCTGTCCTGGGTACCATGTACTTGCTTGCCTGGTCTCTCCTGCTATGGCTGTCTCCATCCTTAGCTCCATGTTTCTGTTGTCTGCATGGCTTCTCACCTTTCTGCCCACTTACATCCCATGGTTCCATTTTACTGCATACTTCAAGTGATATTAAAAGTATTTTTATTGTGATGAAATTGGTACAAAGTGGGTGAATGTTGTCAAATAGACTACAGCTGCACTTATAGCACCCAGGAGGCTAAGACAGGAGGATCATGAGTTTGAGGACAACCTATAGTAGAGTAATAAGATAACCACCCCCAGCTAAAAAATGATAAATGTGTGGGTCACCAAAACTGCTTAAAACCAATGAAAAGCACAGATGAAGGCTCCTGCCAGGTGTCTCCTGCCATGGCCCTACAAAACAGGCAGATGCTACTTGCTGGGGTTGGGAAGAGCCACAAGTATGCATTAGGCTTGGGCAAGTGCTGGTTGCCCAGATGTGGGGACCAGAATAAGAGCAAACACAATTTTATCACACATGGCAGACCCTGTGGGGAACTAAGGATCCATTTACATCCAGGCTTCAAGACCTGTTATCCTGATGCCCCCCCACCCCCGTAAGGGCTTCCCTCTCCAGTGCCAGGCAAGTGACAGCGAGAAGACCATTGATTGCTCAGCTCTCTGCTCCTGTCAGCCTTTCCATCCCTCTGCGCCTGCTTGCTGAGTCCGTGCTCTGCCCATCCACTCCTGCTCTGGCCCCTGGGCTCCCTGCAGGAGATGGGAAGGCTCCTGCATCCAGGCCAGATTCTAACTGTCATTGCTGCTCTCTGACTTCTCTTGCCCCACGGTTCCTGTTGTCCATTGGCTTCTAGGCTTGCAACGTCTTTAGTTCTAACCCTTGTGGGTCCTTGATATCTTTATCCTCTCTTCTGCTGTCCCATGAGATTTTTCATTTTGGATGCCTGCTGACTGTGCTGTCTCTTGGTCATGGTCTGTGGCCCTATGGCTCTGCAGCCCCACAGCTTTGCATCTCTGATCTGGTTTTCCCTTGTGTTGGGTTTTGTTAGCCAAGGACCACTTGGGCACACAGTTTATCCCAGCCACACCATATAGAACCTATAGAACCAGTGGATGACTGTGACTGGCACTGTCCCCAGTGACTAGGGTGACAGAGCTATGTACTAGGATGTCTTCCAGAAGAGCCTTGTGACCAACAGGCCGCATTGAGTCTTTAGATTATAGCAGTAGAGACTATTTCAACACCACTCTCCACTTGGTGTTGGAGACCATTCTGAGTGATGAAATACAAGAACAGATTAGACAAGAGGTTCTGCCTGCCTAGGGCTTTGTTCCTGGAAGTGTGCATGTGCCTGCAGGGTTTAGGCATGAGAAGGAGCCCACAGTTAGTGTACAGTATAGTATTCGGGAGTGAGCAGCATGAATACAGGAGGGTCCCTCACATGAATAAATGCGTGGACTGGGGCTGTGAAGTACATGACAGCAAGGACTTGGGTCCCTGTGCTTAGAAATCTCACAGAGTATCAGAGGAGCCTCTCCCCAGCTCCTACCCAAAGAGCATTTCTCTAGAGAATGTTCCAAAGCAGCAGGGCTGAGTATCCTCTAGGGAGTCATTAAGAAAGGTAAGTTCCTATGTCCCACTTAATCTTGCAAGAGGTCAGCAGGTGCCACCAAGGACCCTGGGAGATAATAAAGGGTCAGAGGTCCTCTAAAAGCAGTCTGAACAAGCTTGGGAAGCCCCTTCCTCATCCTTCAAGTCCAGTTCTACCTGCCTTTCCAGGGTCCTGGAGACTGCTTGAAGAGCAGAGTCATTTCCATGGGGCCAGAAACATGGCGATTGTTGTCAGAATGGCAGAGGTGAGGACAGAAGGGTCCCTTTACCCAGAGAGTGAGAGGTGGGCATTTGGATTGAGCGAAGCTTGGAGGTATACTCCTGAAGGAGAATGTTCTGGAAAGAGGCATTAGAAAGACCCTGGGATGGAGGTAGTTTGGAATGTTCTAGAGAGAGTAAGAAGGCCTAAGTGAGTAAGTAATGGTGACTGGGAGAGAGCAGGCCTGCTGTGGAGGACGTGCTTGGCTGTCGTGATGTCTTGACTTTAGTTCACATGACCCTGAGAGCCTCTGGGGAACTCTGGGCCACCAGCATCAGGACCAAAGGTGGTATGAAAAGCATCACTCTGGTGCTATTCATCTGGAGCAGTGAAGAAAGGAGGCATAGAGTGGCAGAGTGACACTAGCGTTGACAGCCAGGCAGTCAGGTCAGAGACCATCATGTGACCAGAGGCCGTGAGAAGTGGTGGGCTTCTGACATTTCTGTAGGCAGAACGGGCTAGCATGGCCGCCTCTCTGAGACGCCTGCCCTCTCCTCACTGAAGTAAGGAGTAGGGTAGGGCACCCATACTGAGGGTACCCTGCAGGTTAGACCACCCTCCCCCCTGCAGCCTGTGCCTCTACTTCCTGTGTGCTATCCCTGCCAGCATTCTGAAGGAGACATCTCGTTGCCAGATGCTGTCATGGAAACGAAGGGATAGGGATGGGAAAGACATCATTTCCTTGCTCACCCTGTGGCCCACTCTCACCAGCTCATTGCATCAGGTGACAGCTCTGAGGAACCAAGTTGGGGCGGGCAGATGGAGTTAGGGAGAAGACAAAGGCTGCTGACTGAACTGGGGAGAGTAGGAGCCGGGACAGCCTCCCATGAGGTCAGGCATAGCTTTGCTGTAGACTTTCCAGGCCTCAGGCAGACTGGTGCCAGGATGTGACTTACCTGGTGACCCTTGCACATCTGCCATTGCTCTTGTGCTCAGTAAGAGCCACTTCCCTTGGACACCTTCAACATGTCATTGAATCAGAGTTTCTGATCATCCAGTGCCCTCGTCACAGTGTGCGGACAGGAGCTGTGCTGGGCCATTGCCTGGTCCTCTCAGCCAAGCGTCCTTCCAGACCTCATTCTTTTCTGGCACCTTCTGCTGACAACAAGTGTTTCCTGAAGGCGTAAGTCATAAACAATCCCACACCAGTTGGGAATTAAAGGGGTATTTATTTTAAGGGTAAAACTTACNTATCTCAGCGGCTATTGGCTGAAGGAGCGGAAGGAGCTCCCGCAACAGTTTCCCCTTCTCTGCTGACAACAAGTGTTTCCCCTTCTCTAGGCCGACCCATGCCCAGCTTTGCTGCGTCCTTCCTCTGTGTGTCAGTTGTTTACTTAGGAAGCCAGCTTCGAGCTTTGTATCCCCAAAACTTAGCAGAAGGACACCTGGGCGTTCAGTCCCCCCAAGGCCATGTTGGAGCCTTGAGGTGTGGGCAGAATGAGTTCTCTGAGCTTCTGTTTTCTGGTGTGTTCAAGGAGTTGGTTCTTGCAGCAACCCTGGTAGGATTCAGTGGGTTTGCCTAGATCAGCCCTGTGTTATTGCCACTCACTGTATGTTGCTATTTTCCACATTAATGAGACAAAAATTCCTGACAAAAGCCAGTTAAGGAAGACAGGTATGCTTTGGCTCATGGTTTGGAGGGTACAGTCTACCATTGTGGAAAAGTGTGGCAGCAGGAGTATGGGGTGGCTGGTCACATCATGTCTTCAGTCAATGTCACGTTAAGGGGTTGTCTAGATTAAGTTGGCCTTTGGGTATGTTTGAGGGATTTTTCTTTTTTAAGATTTAAAAAAAATATTTAGTGTGTATACATGTGCACACACATGTGTCTGTCTGTCTGTCTGTCCTAGTTTAGCTTTAATTCTCACCTTTATGCATCCTAGAATTGTCTGAGAGGAAAGCCTCGATTAGGTAATTGCCTAGATCAGATTAGACTGTGGTAGGTCTGTGGGGGGAGTATCTTGATTATTAAACAGTGCAGGAGGACTCAGCCCACTGTGGACAGAAACATCCCTAGGCAATTAGTCCTGTGTATGGAAAGCTAACTCAGCATGAGCCTGAGTGAGCCAGCAAGCACACACACACACCCGGTTTCTGCTTCCAGTTCCTGCCTTGGGCTTTGACAAGCTGTGGGAGGAGTTCTCATCTTCCATCTCAGGTCTTCAGGCTTGACTGGAAGTACCTTTGCTCCAGATCGTCTCATTAACCCCGAGGGATTCTCTTAATTGCATTTATTGACTCACCTGAGAGGTGAGTCGCACTATTACTATTTCAAGGCTAGGTCCTGGACCAGATGAAGAGGTGAAAGGGGCCTGGGCACCAGCATTTGATGCTCTCTGCTCCTGACTGTGATCCGATGTGGATGCTGCTGCAAACCCCTGAAGCCTTGACTCCCTGCCGTGGTGGTCTGCACTGTTGTGCCCAGTCCGTGAGGATCCCAAAAGACCACCAGGGAGACCGACTCACCCAAATGCAAAAAGCAAGGTTTATTGTGTATATTACAAGCTGGCAGGGACCTCATCAGCACCGCAGCTAGAGGAGGTACCCCACCCTTCTAGAGAGCACTATTTAAAGGCAAAACCCAGAAAAGTTACATCAGCATGGTGTAGGGTGATAGGTTCAATCCCAATTGGCTTGTATCTAGGGACTTTTCAGAAATTTTATTTTCAAACCTCGCCCGTGGCTTGTCAAGTTTTCTTATTGGCTGACCTTCAGGTGGGAACATTCTGTGGTTACCTGTACTCTCCAGATGGCTACCCTGTTACTTTTGCTCCTAACCATTTCTAAGGACTGGAATGTTTTATGGGAAATAGCTTACACAAGACACACAAGGTGGAGGCAGAGGACAAAATGGAGGAACTTTGGTTCTTCATGCACCTTGGACTGGGGACTGAAATAAACCCCCTTCTTCCTTAAGTCACTTTGTCAGGATGTTTTATTGCAGCAATAGGGAGTTTAAAAAAAAAAAACCAAGACAATCAGGAAGCAGAGAGACAAGAGCAAGTCTCCCCAGGAAAAGTTTTACTGCTCCTCCCTCTTTCCCTTTTTGTTCAGACCCAATCTCAGCCCATGGGATGGTGCCGCACACATTTCCTCCTCTGCCAGACCTCTCTGAAAACATCCACAGACACTCTCAAAGGAATGTCTCCTAGGCAACTCCACATCCATCCAGTTTAACAGCCAAGATCACCATCACACTAACCTTTCAAAACTCCACAACAGAGGCGGGGGAGGGGGCTCCACCACAGGCTTTGTTTATGAGTTGATCCTTTCTCAGTGAGGTGGAACAAATCTTCCAAATCTAATCCCCCTTCCTTTGGGGAGATGGTGCCAGCCTTACACTAGGTCCTTTCTAGGCACTAGGGGGACAAAGGGAACAAGTGCAATTCGTGCTTCTGGGTTTGCTGCTTGATGGGACAGACAAATCTAACGTGCACCATCTCCATGGTCTCCTCATGACAAGCTTTGTGTTATGGTCCAGAGGAATGAAAGGCTGCAGAGTCTGGGGCTTGTAGCTCAGCCTGAGGAACCTGAGCACACTCCCTGGGGGAACTGGGGTGTCTCAGAAGGTGAGAGGAGCACAGTGGCTGGCAGTAGTGTGGTATGTCTAAGACATCAGAAGAAATGAGGCGGTGCTGGAATCAAGGTTGCGGGCAGAGAGTGCAGGAGAGCAAACCTAGAGAGACGAGCTGGGACCTGCCACTGCTGAACTCAGAATTAAGGCTGTGCCACCCTCTCTCCTGGTCTAACCTACAATCTCTCCATTGCAGTGAGTTTGGGAGCCACCCGGTTTTATGTATTGGTTAAGGATCCCTTCACAAGGCCTGTGTCTTGAAGGCTTGTTCTATAAACTATGATGCCTTTGGGAAGTGGCAGAACCTTTAAGACATAGAGCCTAGGGAGATGTGTAGGCCATTTAGAAGCTATCCCTCAGAGGGGATTGAGGGACCATGGCAGCGTTCCTGCCTTTCTGTTATATTTCCTGGGCAAAGGTTAACGTGTTCCAGCCTTCAGCATCATCTTAGGCCCAAAGCATCCGCACCAGCTGCTTCTGATTGGAACTTCAAAGCTATGAGCCCAAATTCACCTTCCTCCGTGTTGGTGGGTGATGGATTACAGGTATGAGTGGGGAAGAAGAGGGAGAAGCAGGGTCCTGAGATGCCTTTTGTGGCTTCCAGAGAGTCTTCTAGAAGTGACCTGGAGCAGTGTTTCCCACAGCCACTCTGGGGCTCATGAGTGGAAAAGGATTCCCTGTTGAATAAAACAGCCTGGAAATATTCCTCTCAGAGTCCCCTGATCTCACTGAGAGTGCAGCCTGGCTGGACAGAGCTTGGCTTTGAATTTCAGCTCTACCAGGTGTCATTGGATTGACACGTGGTAGTGAAACTTTTCTTCAACTGACTCTTCTTGTCTGTAAAATGGGAACAATGGCAGTACTGTTGACATAAAGTTATGAGAATTTATGAAACTGTACACAGCAGGAAATGTTCAAGGACAGCTATCAGGTCACTGTTAAATACTTGCTATGGCATTTTTTATTTTAAAAATTCATTTAGAATACATAAATTATGTTTTATCTCTAAAGGTTCTGAGAAGTGCTGTCATAAAACTATTTTGCTTTACTTGACAATGTTTTTCTGAAATCTATTTTGTTTCCTGCTGTATAATATGGGGGGGGTGGTCCTGGGAATTCACACTCTGTGATACTCATTTGGGGAGACAATAAAGCTTTGAAACAGTCTGGGGAGGCCATTGTCTTTGGGTCCGGATTCAGCCCAAATGGGTGTCGTGTTTCATCCTTGATCCCCCCTCTCTTTCCCCTTTTCTAGAGACTGTCACTAGAGAAGAAAGGCATTACATAACTGTTGCCAGAATTATTAGCTCTGGGGGCTTGAAGGGAAGATTCTGAGTTCTAGTCCAGTCTTGAGGAAACTCCTACAAATCCTTCAATACCCTAGCCCAGTGCTAACTCTTACTTGCAATTTCACGTCTTACTTAGGCAGAACTGATTGACCTTCCTTGCCCAAGAAATCTCAAGGCCTCTGGCACAGTCTCAACAGCGCTCCATTGAACCAACCACATGATTGCCATCCTGACTGAACCATGAACTCCACAGGGCAGATGGATGGTGTTATCCTAAGGATCTCAGCCAGCTCTTGATGGAGAACAGATTTGTTGCCCTCCAGGGACAGCTCATGTCTTAACTGGAGGTCAGGATGAGGGGCAAGCTCAGAATACCCTGGGCCTTGAAGAGCCATCCTCTGTCCTGTGGCCCTGAGGAAAGGAGCACAACCTTGAAGTGTGTCACCCATGGCAGGAGGTAAGCCCCAGTGGGGCTGCCCTCAGCCTAGGCTTGTGTAGGATGGAGAACATCAACTGTGCGGCAATGAGCAGAGACACCAAGATGAGAAGAAAAGCGGTTTCCATCTTCCCCAAAGCTCGCGTGCAGTGAGCCCTAAGTCTGGAAGCTTGTCTGAGCCAGGTGGAGTTCCATGGAGGTTCAGTCCCAGGGATGACATGGTCTCCTGTGTTGAGGACTGGGTTGGGCCTTGTGGACAGGAACCTAGCCCATCCAATGGGCTCAGATCAGTGCAGAATCCTGAGAGACAACTCCACAAGCCCAAAGCCCGAGGATTGACCCAGGGGTTTCCAAAGCCCAATAGTTGTGGGTGATTCAGGAAATAATATGGAGTCTGGGAAGCGCCTGGCTTGTAGATGCCCTTCTGACTACTCTTTCCATCCCAGCATGCAGACGGGAGCTATGCCTGGTTCCAGTGCATTTAGTTATAGTTGTCTGCATGAACCTGGGGGAGGGGGTCATTTACTTAAGCAAAGGCAACCACCTGTGGCTATACCACCAGGACTATGGCACCCCCCCAAGCACCCATTAGCTGGTGGTCAGTTCTGAGGGATTGTGAGGCCTTAATAAACAACCATCTGAACTGTTGATGAATTTAGTTTTAAATAGGTCTTAGCACCATTTTCTTGAGGCCCATTCATTATGGCGTCCACCAGAACAACATTCCTTTATATAATGGAATAATAGTTTATCACCTGGCTATGTCAGTTTTAGACCATTCATCCATCCACTGATGGACATTTGGATCATCCCTACTTGGTCATCATGGACAGTGCTGCTATGAATGAGTTTTGGTACAAGCCTGTGCTTTTCAGTAGAATTTCTGGGGCACTTAGGCTTAACGTAGCTGATGTTTTCATGGGCCGGCAAGTGTTCCAAGGTGGCTGTGCCATTTTGCAGTTCTGTTCGCACTTTATGAAGGTTCCATATCTCCACATGCTCCCCGCTTGCTGCCATTGGCCACTCTGTGTGCGGTGCTGGTTTGCAATGGTGGCTAGTGATACGGGGCATCATTTCATGGGATAAGGGTGATGTATACCATCTTCACTGGAGAAGTGTCCCTTCAGATCTTCCTGCTCATTCCTTTCTGGGTAGTGTGTCCTTTAATGGTTGACATATAAATGTTCCTTCCAGTTTCTACGTTGTGACACCTTCGTTCCTTTGCCTGTACCTTTCTCTATCCCTTAGAGTGGAGACAGAGTGTGTGAGGGGCCTGACTCAACAGACAGCTGTCATCACTGATGGAACATTCTTTAATTCTCAGACGTTTCAGGTTGGATCAGCTATCTCATGGCGTCTAGTTCCTCTGCTACCTGCCCATTTCCTAGATGAAGCAGTTTAGGCTGGGGATGGAAAGTTAGTGACTCCCAGTGTTCAGAAATGGTTCGAGGAGATCTGAAGTAACTTGGCTGTTTGCCTCGGATAGAGGCCTCCCTCTTTGTACCTCATCTGTATGATGTAAAGTCGGGAGTTCATCACATGATCAACCTGATGGAGCCCCTCTGCTGCAGACGTAGGTGAAGTGCCACCTTTCCACTTCCTGCTCAGCCCCGCCCCCAGCTAGGTGCTCCTCTCTGCACTTTGTTCAGATATAGAAATAGGCATGCCAGCTGAAGTTCCTTCCTGAGCTCATGTCTTTGATCTGAGCGACTTCTAGTCCTAGTGCCTGCCATCTGTCTTCTCCACTGCTACTCCCTGTGTCCCAGGATACACCCAGGCTTGAGAACATCCTGAGCCCTTTCCTCTCTCACTCCCAGTGCTCATCCTTGATCTTCGGTTTGGAACTCTAGTACCTGCAGAGGAAACCTGAGGAAGAGGGGAGGTCTGCCCCAGCCTGCATCCCTGTTGTTCCTATCTTGAGACACTGTGTCCACCCATCATAAAGCTCTGATGCCACCACGCCCAGCCCAGCACACCTTTGCAAAACTCCCTAGGCTGAGTTAACTGAGTCCTGGGTCTGTGGAAGATGTTATGGAGGTCAGTGTGTCTGTACTTATATGATGGGACTGGGGAGGGCTGGCCTGATCCAAAGCAATCTTCAGGCGGGAGTAGGATACTGGGTAGTGTCTAGAGGTAGCAAGGGTGGGGGCTGCCCCAGCTTTCAGGGGAGGGTGCTTCTGACCACTAGTGAACTCAGACTGGGGGCTTCTGAGCTTCTGCCCAGAGCCTTCCCTGAAAGACTTACCTGGTCCCAGAGTTCCAGATGCACAGAGAGAGGGATTGAGACTAGACCAACCCAAAGGTGTGTGTACATGTATGTTCACACACACACACACACATGTGTACAATACTCCCTCACAGGTCTAGGTACTCTGCTCCCCTTTCTGTGTCCAGGGCTAGAGATTTCAAAGATCTTCTGATGAAACCAAGAGGATGCACCCACCCTGTAGCTCAGAGAGGACAAGAGCCATCAACGGAGCTCGCATCTCCCAGAGCTAGGGCATATATGCTGCCTAGTCTCCAGGGCCTCACAGGACACAGCCATGCTCCTGCCTGGGTGCTGACGAACAGATACTTAACTTCCAGTTGATTGGGATCCAGAGGGCTGGGGTACAGAGATTAGAACACAGAGAACTGGGGTGCAGCTCAGTGACAGCAGTTGCCTAGCAGCTAGGCCTGTACCACCCCAGCATAAAGGTGGTAAGTAAATTAACTGTTTAATCAAGATAAAATCCAGTAGTCCTGACCACAGCCAATCTCCCACAAGAACCCACTATAACTCACAAGCTAATCGGTAATATAACGGTAGCAGTCTCACTCAGCATGCTTTCTGACCAGAGCTGCTGCAAGTGCTGTATTGCATGCATGAATCCCAGTCTTCACACAACCTACAAGACAGATACAGTTACTGCCCCCATTGTACGGATGAAGAAATTGAAGCACAGAGAGATTGCATAACTTCCTCCAAGTCACACAGCTCAGAAGGAGCCCCAGTTCACCCTGAACATAAGCTGTTTAGTTTTGCTGAATGTCACCCCCTTTTCTTAAACAGGCAGGGGAAGTGCTGCCTCCTACCTTGCCTGTGTCTGAGGCCAGCTTTCTCCAGATTTGTACACATGGTTCCCAGAACAACAGCCCTTCTCCATGAAGCTTTCTCTGGTTCTTCAGAGGAGTTGATGGCTTCTTCTCTGCCCACCACCACACTGGGCACTGCAGACAGTTTATGTACTGGGACCTTTGAAGCAGTAACAGTCTCATCTGCTTCTCTGTCCCTCCTGGCACCTGCCGTGAGCCTGCTGGCTGTGAGACTGGTAACCCGGGAGTGTTTACTGGATGGACACTTCGCTCTGGCCCCCCATGCAGTGGACCTGCTAGTCCAGGGTTGGATGTGTTTAGTACCATGTGGCAGGCTGAACCTCTGCCCTCGTCCTGCTGCCCTCTGGGGGTTTCCTTCTCTACCCAGCTTCCCTGCAGCTTTCAGGACAGCAGAGCCTGGGTCCTGGCCCCTCCCAAGAAAGACCTAGCCCGATTTTAAGACCCTTTTTTTTTTTTACCCCAGGGCTCTGAGGTAAGTCCCACCCTTTCCTTCTCCTGCCATGGGAGATCTGTGCAGTTGGGGTGTGGCCACTACAACTTTTGATTTCTTAGGGCTGTCAAAGAGCTGAATAGCTCATTTTCTGCCAAGTGTAGCTGAAGGGGTAGACATCATGTGCCTCAGTATGAGGGAGGGTGGTGGGGCCACCAGCACCCTTAGACATTGGTCACTTCTCATCGCTCCTGCCCAGCATCTCGTGACTAAAATGTTTGGAATGTGACAGTATCGCTGCCATTACTGTTTCATAGTTGGAGAAACTGAGGCACAGAGGCGAGCCGAGTTAGCCAAGCAGTTAGTCTGCAGAAGGCTGGGTCCAGTTCAGAGTGGGGTGTGCCGTGTCCTGACTCTGAGGGAAGGAGGAAGGACTTGGGTTTACTGCTTGCAAGTGGTGGTTCTCCCTGACCTGGGGGAGCAGGAAGACACCACTCCATCTCTTGTCTGGAATTAGGAGCCCATGGCTACATTTACAAGGATCTGGTATCTCCGGTGTCACAGGCTTGTTGCAGATTAATATGGCCATTGTGTAGACAGGCAGGCAGGCGGACACTGGAAACCAATACACATATAGGAGAGGTGCGCAGCAAGTGGACGGGAGCTACGTCTGGGCTGCCTGACAGCTGAAGCTCTTCAGTGAACTGGAGCTTAAACAGGACGGTAAATCCATAGGTCTGCTAAGGTATAGATTCCCACAGTAACCCGAGAGGAGGAAGCCTTGTAAGGATGTTACCATGGTCACAGGTTCAGATGTTACCTGGGCAGGCTGTTTCCAGGTTCTTGGCCTCTTACCCAGTGAAAATAAGGGCTTACTCAGATTTACGAAAGAAGTGAGATGACATTATTTAGAGCCAAGCAATACAGATTAATTATCTCTAATACAGATTAGAGGTAAACTGTCATAATGGGCAAGGACCTATGAGTGAGGGGACTCACAGGCCCTGACTGTTGTCTAGGGCTTCCTTTGTTTGGATGCAAGAGGAGGAGTGGGGTGTGGTGATGGCGGTTCTGTCTCTTGATGATAGATGGGCCTATGCATTTCTTTTTCTTACTGCGCATGTCCCTTCCCATAATGTGATCATGTGCACACACAGGCATCGAGTGGTAAATAGGGGGTCTCCTTAAAAGGTCACTTGAGGACAGAATTTTGCTTTATTGCACAGGCATCTAAGACCAATTCAGACTGGATTGGCACTTCTATTATTTATTCCTGGGAATACACTTGAAGAGAAGCTGTCTAAATCTAATTGTTACTAGAAATGGGGATGTTTATACCCTTGTTCCTAGATGGAAGTATGTGTAGCTTGATGTAGTTTTAGGGAAGGGTCAGGGTTTATGAAGATACGAGGTGTTGTGGAATATTATTTTAACTAGGCAAAGATGTATTACATTTGTTTATGTTGCAAAATATTTAACTCTGTAAGGGTGTGTTACATTTGCTTATGCTTCATTTGTTTAGCAATATAAGGATGTGCATTTGATTATGTAAAGATGTTTTCTATTTGGCTCACTTTGCCTGCCTAAGGTAGCTGATTGTTCTAATAAAGAGGTGAACGGCCAATTGCTAGGCAGAAAAAGGATAGGTGGGGCTGGTGGACAGAGAGAATAAATAGGAGAAATCTAGGCTCCAGAGAAGACCAGGAGGAACAAGAAAAGAAGTAGGAGGAGTGAAAGAGAGAGACAAGCCCGGGACCAGAAGCCAGGCAGCTGCCACCACCCAGACATAAAGTCAACAGGAAAGTAAGATATGCAGAAAGAAAGAAGATAAAAAGTACCCAGGTGTTGGTGGTACATGCCTTTGATCATAGCACTCGGGAGGCAGAGACAGGTGGATCTCTGTGATTTTGAGGCCAAAATGGTATACAGAGCAAGTTCCAGTGTCCAAAAAAACAAACAAAACAACAAAAAACAAAAACTAAAAAAGCTCTGAGACAAAAAACATAGTTAAAAGATTAATTTAAGTTAAAAGAGCTAGCCAGGCTGAGCACTCATAACTAATAATAAGTCTCTGTGTCATAATTTGGGAGCTGGTTGGTCATCACCCCAAAGAAAAAAGCTTGGTATAGCTAGGTGCATTTCTTGGAGGAGGACTGTGTGAGCACCATACCTATAGGTGAAGGATAAGCTTCCAGATACACTATTGCAAGGGAAGAGCAATTGCAAAGCCCAGAGCCAAATAAAATCCCAGGCTAAACTATCTCCTGTGCTGGCCCGCCTCAGGTATGACATACAATCTAAAACACAAACATTTTTTAGAAACCTCAACACTTAACATTCAAGTGCGTTTTCATCACATACTATCAGCAAAGTTGAAAGAGACAGATGGGTCTCTTGGAGAAAATAGTCATGAATGCAAATCACACCCTTGAACTAAATCTCTCAATGTGTAAAAGAGTCCCTGCCAGTCAACAAAGGATCTTCCCCATTCCCATAGGAAAAATGATCAAAGAACTGGGACCAAAAAGAAAGTGAAGGATGTCTCTCATGGAAGGTTGTCCCACCTCTTATGAGGATCAGAAACTAGAGGACAGTGAAACATGATTCTAAGCCTCCAGGGATCGCCAAAGAGTGCGAGGTTAAATGAGACATTCTGGTTTTGAGGTTGCACAGCAGTCAACACTGTTGTAAATGCCAGCGCCATAGAAGTAGTACAGGTTTGCTCAGAGAGGGTGCAGGGACTCACACAGCCTTAAAAAATACAGGACCCGTGCCCCATGAGTTCCCTACCCGTGCAGGTGTGTTCTACAGATAACCCTGTGTGTGTGTGTGAAGCTGGGATGGTGCACGGGAGACACTGTAAGTGCACACTGCAGGTTCTTCTTGAGCAAAGGCTTTTTTTTTTATCGTAAGAGCCTCACTGTGCAGCTGTGGAAGAGGATGAGGCCGAATATGAGCAGATGCATAAGGAAAGGAGGGGAGGAGAAAGAAAGGAGGAGGAAAGGGAGAGAAAAACAGATCAGGAAGAAAGAAGAAGCAAAAAAGGTGGAGAAAAGGGGTTAGAAGCAAGAGTTGATCGTTCACGCACTTGGCTATGGGTAGTGATGCCCTGTGGAGACACTGGGCTGTGGTCGCAGATGCATCTGGGAATCAGACCTCCACCCCACCCCAGCTGGGGAATCATTTTCCTCTAATGCTGTGGCTCGAGTGGATGGATAAGAGAACAAGGCAGACACATGGGATACGTTTACTGTGTTAGTTCCCCCTTCCCTTTGCTAGCCATAGTTTTTCCTTTTGCATGCTGAATCTTGAACCTGCCCTCGTGAAGATCAAAGGCAATCGTTATGTGCCAACAGGGTCTGATGTCTCCCATTGGCAAGGATCCTTTACCCCGAATATTGAGAGAGGTGTTTGGATTTTAGAATTCTCTAGCTTCGGCAATATTTGCCTACCCAGTATGAGATATCTCCATGATGCCAGGAGATGTCCTATAGACCCAGCTTCTTGTCCTAATGACAGAATTGCCCTCTGTTTGAGCCTCAATTTGCCATCTGTAGAGTGGGATATCTAGATCTAGTGTTGGGTGGTTCCTGACCCTGATTGTCCTCTTAGGGACTTTCCAACCCTCCCCAGTCCTCTGGGAGCCCCTCAAGACTACAGGCTTGTCTAACTCCAGTCCTGTTTGATTCTCAAAACTTGGGATGGAAGAGCACCCCAAGGCCTGAAATAATCCAATCTTGGGTCTCTACTTCCCACTAATGACCTAAGTTTCTTTTCCTCTGCTGGACAGAATTGCTTTTTTTGTAAAGGTTTGGGGGGCTCCTGAGAAGCTGGGATGGCTCACTTGGAAAATCCACTGAAAAGCATGCCCTTTGACTATCCTTTAGCAATAAAGGCTGTAGAGTAGAATTGAAAAACATTCTGGGAAGATAAAAGGGAAGCAGAAAAAGCATCTCCCGTATTTACAGCCTTCACCCAACGATTGCTGCTTTTGATTGCAGAAACGTGGAGGACATTTAATTTCCTGGCTACAGTTTCCCTGAACACCTGTCCTGAGTGCATTCCTGGCGCTTGGGAGGCAGAGGTGGGAAGCCCTTGAGTTCCAGGCTAATGTGAGCTACATAGAGACCCTCTTTGATGATGATGATGATAATAATGATGATACCTTTAAATGCTCAATAGTGAGGTGATGTTTATGTAAATTATGGTAAATCTAGCATATCAAATATCAAAATGATGACATTTGATATAACTATGAAAATATTTTTTGTAGAATAAGTCCTGAGGTGGGGGAAAAGCTCACACTACCTTTGTTGGAAAGCAGAGGATGTAATATCAAGACTATGAAAGCCATGGTGACAGGTGTGGTTTATAGCTTCTATGTTTCTATACAGTTCATTATTTCTATAATGAACATAGAGGAAATACACCAAAATGTATTCAAATGTTTGCTTCTGAAAATAGAGTTACACTAATTCAAGGCTATTTTAATTTTCTTATGCCATTTTTTTCTCTTTTCCATAACCATACTTATTTGAGTAACATAATACATGTTTTTACAAGCCTGGTCACAGTTTTCAAACCAGATTGTCAGACCAAATATTACTGTATAGTTTTGTCATCTGGTGATGCCTTAACCATGAACTCACACCAGGAGCTATAGATGTGCACTGCATGACCTAAATAAATTAGATAGATGAACTTGGCTTGGCTGCTCAAATTTAACAGGGGATTTTGTTTCTTATTTTCTTAAAAATGCATGCACACAGCAGTGATTGCCAACAGTGGGTGTGCATCCCTTTGGCACACTTGGCAGTGCTGGGAGGAAGCTGCCCCACTGGTTGCCATGGTCCCGCAGTTGGCCATTCCCACTGTTCCCATTGTCTGCATGAAACTAGCTGGCATAAGAGTGCAGACTGAGGATCTGAAGATGGCAGACCCCCAAATCCAGAGCATCATGATCCTCATGATGCCATGGTGCAAAGCTTCATGCCTGACCTTGAGTCACAGGTTCTAGCCCCATTGTGGCAGATGCACCAAGAGCAAGACACAGATGAATTACCTTTGGCCTGTGTGTAAACACTGCATGGGAATTATAACTGAGCTTTGTGTTTAGGCTTGGGTTCCATCTCCAAGGATGCTTCTGGATCTACAAAAATCCCCTAATCTAGAGAACATGGAAACTGAAACATCTCTGAGGATTTCAAATCCATCAAAGTGGATCTGAGATCCCTGCCCTACCCTGCCCCTCAAAGCCAGGTTCAGGGCTGCACCGCTACACATGCAGCCCAACAATAGATGCTTGGTGAGCAACCAAAAGGGGAATAAAGTCCACAGGAGGTACTGAGATGTGGCACAGTGGCAAAAGTCGGGGCAGAACACGTCTGTAAGCCATTGGGAGCATGTGGCTGGACCTTTGTGTTCTGAACTCAGGGCTCAAGGGCTCATTGGGAGTTCTCTGGGACAGATGTATAAGATATGTGGTACCTCCCAAGGAATTTTCTTTAAACGGGCAAAGAAGAAAAAGTGTGGGAGGATTGCCACAGTCTGAGCAGGAGGAAGTATACTAAGGATGCTGATGTGCTCTTGATTAGTTTGGGGTCCTTAAGCTGCCACACTGCTCTCCGCCATTGATATCCACAGCCATGGGCCACCCACCTATCCCCAAGTGACATATGGCTCCTAGGGGGAGGAGCGGAAACAAAGTATACAAATACACAAGCATCTTATCATCTTGTGCTTGGCAGACCTTTCTGTTGCTCTATGTTCTCTTTCGCAAATGTGGCCTAGACATGACCTGGGATGTCCTGGGGCATGCAGCAGACTTTCTTGAAACAAAGATGGACTCACAATGGTCTGAAATATTTATTGTGGCTATAAATTTCCAAGTGATAAAGCAAACAGTTGCTTAATGTTAAAAACAAACAGGAAAAGCGGGGCAGGGCAGGGAAATTGACTGGAACATCTGACCATCACCCCTGGAGGAGCTTTCTTATGTCTTCATTCCTCTAATACACATTGGATGGTGCTTTCGAGAATGCATTGGGGCTTTACAGTAGCTAACATATGGGCAAACATTACATGAAGAACAGGGTTCACAAACAGTCCCCATGCTCCGCCCCAGCCCTAGTAGCTAATGAGGACAGTGAAGTTCAAAAACTCCAAAGAACTTCAAAAACTTGGTAGGTGGTATATGCATGTCTATGTGTTCATGTGTGTACCTGTATGGGAAGGGAGCACACATGTATGTGTGTACGTTTAGAAATCAACATTAGGTATTGTCATAGTTTGTTTTCTATGGCTGTGATAAAAACACCATGGCCAAGACAACTTGGAAAGGAGAGGGTTAATTTGGCTTACACTTCCATATCACCGTCCACTATTGAGGAAAGTCAGCACAGAAACTCAAGGCAGGAACCTGGAGGCAGAACTGAAGCAGAGACCTTGAAGAGGCACAGCTTGCTAGCTTGCTCCCATGGCTCACTCAGCCTGCTTCCTTGGACAACCCAGAGCTACCTGCCCAGGGGTAGTACCACCCACAGTGGGTTGAGCCCTCACACATCAATCATTAATCAAGAAAATGACCCACAAGTTGTCCTACAGGCCAGTCTGATGGAGGCAATTCCTTAGTTGAGGTTCCTTTTCCCCAGATGGCTCCAGCTTGTGACAATGAATTAGATCAGTGAGTGGTTCTTAACCTGTAGGTCAAGGCCCCCTTGGGAGGGGTCAAATGTTCCTTTCACAGGGGTTGCCCAAGACCATCGGAAAACACAGATATTTTCATTACAATGCATAAGAGTATGATTATTCAAAATTACAGTTATGAAGTAGCAATGAAAATATCTTTATGATGGGGGGGTCACCACAACATGAGGAACTGTATTAAGGGGTCACAGCCTTAGGAAGGGTGAAGACCACTGAGCCAGATGAACATTGGTGTTCTCTTTCACCTTATTTTTCTTTTTTAATTTACTTATTTGAGACATGGTTTCTTCTCCCAACCTGAAACTCATCGACTGAGCTAGAGTAGCTGGCATCAAGCTCTGGGGAATCCATCCTCATGTGTCTACCCCACTTTGCCCTGACCTCACAGAGCTGGGCACATTTGTAGGTTTTAAGAGAATGAGCGGATCCTAACTCAGTTTCTCCAGCTTGAGTGGCAAGCATTTATGCCCCTGAGCTGTCTCCTGCTTCTGATGCTTTGTGTGACTTAGAGGACGCGAAGGAGTAGAAATGTGGGTATCTTTGGATTGTGCTTAGTAGGGTTATTCTTTTTAATTCAGTGTGAATGGCCTAAGGTCCAAGCCCCTGGAAGACCAGGGAGCAGGGGAAGTCACCATATGTCCAAGGTAAGCCACTCAAGTCTCTAACACGGTATGGTCTCTGATGGATTCCTGTTTCCACCCCTCCCCCAAATACTTACAGGTCTCAGCTGTGGATTGGAGGGAAGTCTGGAAAGAGGCTGGCACTATTCCTGTTCTGAGTGCTTCATCCTTTTTCACCAAAGATCCTGTCTCCAAATATTATTACAGGGGGATTTCAACATAGGACTGTAGGAGACACATAGCATCTCCTACATATTCAGGCCATAGCATCAAGGTGGGGGCAAGGAGGAGGCTCAGGAAGTCTGTTCCGGTATCAGCGCTGATGACCACAGTGGTGGGCTTTCTGCTTAGCGGGGACATAGTCTTTCTCATTACTTTGTGAGGAAGTGCAAACACTTCTGGTCTTGAATTTTCTTCGTTTGAAGACTGACTTGACTGTTCACGTACACATGTAAATACGTGTGCATACACAGTACACACAGGAATAAAATGTGCCCAGACTGGGGAAAGAGGAGGTGTCCTCAGGAGATGTCCATGTGCAGGATATTTTTCTAGGGGAGGAGGAATGGTTTGTGTCGGGGAGACCATGGCACAGTTGGAAAATCAGAAGGCCAAAGGGAAACAGACCTAGCTTCACATTTTAATTTAACCCTTCTGATTCTGTACACCTAGGCTAGTTTTTTCAGCTCTCCCTCCCCCTTCATCTCCCTCTCCACCCCCATGTGTGTTTAGTATGTGCGTTTATATAGACACGTGTTATGGCTGTGTGTAAGGATAAGGGAGCAGGCCTGCTTTTCATCCGGCCCAGCTCCCACACGGCTAGCTTATACCC
>LOEQ01001214.1:85524-116990 GCA_001685075.1 Bramus lutescens
TCTTTATTAACCAATGAAAGTAACACATAGACAGATGATCCTCCTACATCAGCTGTGTGTCTTCCTCTGTTAGTCTCAGCCTTATTGCTTTGAGACAGGGTCTCTCACTGACATTGCTGAGACTAGGCTGTCTGGCAAGCCCCAGGGTCCACCCATCTCCATTCCCCAGCATTCTGCTTACAGGCACACACAGCCAAGCCTGCCTTACGTGGCTGCTGAGGATAGGATTCTAAACCAGGGCTTCATGCTTACCCAGAAGTCCTCTTACCCAGAGCCATCTCCCCAGTCCCATGCCTGTTTTGTTGTTTGCTCGGTTGATTTTTGTGTTGTTGTTTTGTTTTGTTTTAAGCTTTAATACAACAAAGGTATTTCCTTCCCAGCTTACTAGAATAATTAAAGATAATGAGGTATGCATTAAACAATGGCCATCACACTGGGCGCTGGCTGTCCTAGGCTCTGCCAGATGCCTACTGTATGAGGCAGCTTTCCATCATGTGCTGAATACCTGAGCTAACCACTTCACGAGAAGAACAGAATTATCTGGGCTCTCAGTTTCAGAGCTTTCTGTTTGGGGTCCATCAGTTTGTTCAGCTGTGGTGTTGGCAGCTCACCATGGTGGGAGTATGAGACCCAAGCTGCTCACCTTGGTAAGGAAGCAAATGAGTGGGAAAAGAGACCAGGGTCGCATATCCCCTTCAGTGCCCATGGCATGCAGACCTCCCATGAGATCTCAACTCTTAAAGGTTCCGCTATCCTCCCCATCCCCTGACAGTGCGAGGCAGGGGACTCAGAGACTAGCACAGGAGGCTTCACTGGACACCCCAGGTCCAAACCCTCGGACTTAATCACAAGTTTCACAGTGTTTTGTTAACTCTGGCCACACTGTGACTTCCTTAATAACCTCCTGAACCAGCTCTCCCTTTATTTAGGTCTCATGCTGAGCACAAAGAGCTGCTGAATTGCTAGTTTGATATGCTTATTTTGGCTTTTTGTAAAAGACAAGGGTTCACAGTCACATGTTCTGGCTCCTGTACGTGCTCTCTCTCCCTCTCTCTCTAATAATTCCTGAATTACTCTATTACTTTTAAAGCAGCTGCTTCTGTGTTAGAGAAACGGTTCCTGGTGTCACCTCCATGCTCACACCCTGATTGGCAGCCCTGTGCAGGGGGGCTCCGCTCCCCCCAAGCATTGTCAGTGGGTTTTCCTGCCAACACTGCACATCTAGCCGGAACCTAAGGTCACTTTGACATTCTCCAAGACAATTTCCTTTGAAGAGAAGTCTTTCTCTTCCTGAATCCTCATTGGGGCCTGTAGCCAAAAAAGGAAAACATTGCGAGTTCTTCCCGGGAACAAGCAGCTTCTGCGGGGAGATTTCTGCTTCTTTTTGAAATTATGTTTTCTGTGTTTAGTGTGTGTTTGCATGTGTGCCACAGCATGGGTGTGGAGGTCAGAGGCCAGCTTCATACGGTTGGGCTTGAAGGCAAGCGGACCCCNGCCACATTTCTGGCCTGGGTTTTCTTTCTGGAAAGAGTGAGTCTCATTTGCCTAAGCTGCTCATAGATCAAATCCAAGGCCCGCCCTTGCATGAGACTTGTGTATCAACAGCCGTGTGAAGGAAGAGTTAGGCGATCAAAGCAGGCCTGTCACGTGCTCTCCCAGGCACTCTTGAGTGGCCACTCATGCCCACTCTCCCACCCTGCTTAGGCTAGAAATTCTATCCCATCCCTCCCACACCGAAGACAGCAACCTCACACGCTCTGGCTGTGGCTTGTCAGAACCAAGTGACTACTGTACAATGGTTGGAACACATCTCAGGGTGTCTAGAGGTTCTGACCTTGTTCTTAGAGCCTGCCTTTCTAGAACTTTTGCATTGTGATAGCAGCAGTTCTCCAGGGCTTTCTGAGCTGTAAGAAAACCACCTCATCCAAGGGACTTCTCATGGATGAAGATGCTTCACAAGGGAATCAAAGCAGCAGTGGACAGCCTCAGGCTGGGCTGGAACCAGAGACAGTTCTCTGATGTAGATTAACCCAGGCCTTGTGTATGCTAAGCAAGCCCTCTGGGCTCTAACTGGCTGCACTCCCAGCCCCCAGTGACTTCCTGCCTGTCTAATTTCCTCTCTGCTCTCAGGCCATATGCCCCCGAATCCACTGACCTGGTGTCACAAACTGGTCAACAACTTTCAAGTCTTCTGCCCCCAGGAGACCAAAATTGCTCTCTAGCAAGCCCACACCCACAAGCCCACACTAGTCCACCCTCCCCTTCTGTGCTCTGTAGCCTGGTCATCTCTGCACGGTACATAGGTATGGGGAGCTTCTGCTCCAGCCCTCTGCAGCGTGCAGGCTCTCTCTGCATGAATACAGGTCTCCCCAGGCCCTGCCTGAGCTGCATGCTGCCTGACTTTGCAGCCTGAGTTGCCACTGGCCCTGCCTAGGACCTCCTTCAGCAGCTTGGGCCCCTGCTGTGATGCGTCACCTCTTCCCAGAGTCTTAGGCCCTCCTCCTCCCCTCACTCACCTTCTGCCATTCACAGTCACACACAGTATTTGTCATGGATATACTTTGCCAGTGTCTCTAGGAGTCTTTGGATTTTACTGTCCTCTCCCTTCAGCTGTTCCCTCTACAGGGACTGCATCATGTCTGCCTAGCCACCAGGCACATAGTAGGTGCTCCTTAGTTGGGGATAGAACTAATGTTGGGGCCAGTGTCCCACTACCTCTTAACAGCTCCCCATGAATGAGGTAGCTTTTAGCTTGGGCTCTCCTCAGCCACCCCCGCCCCTCACCTTAGCCACATATCTGTAACACGGGGTAGCCATTTAAGTGTTCTCTGGAGTCACCATCCCCGCCTTTGTCTTAGGAACCTCTCCCATATCCATCCCATTATGGTTCTTCTTGGTTGTCAACTTGACCACATCTAGAATGAACTGCAATTCAGAAATGGAGGGCACACCTGTGAGAGATCTGGTTGGTTTGAAGTGGGTGCATCTCCTTCTAGTTCAGACCTTTGGGGTGGGAAGACACAACCCTTTGATCTGGATCTCCAGTTGGGAAGACACACGCCTTTAATCCAGATCTTGAAGTGAGGAGACACACCTCTAATCTGGGCCACAACCTCTGCTGGAAGCTTCTCCAAGGACATGGAAGAAGGAAACTCTTGCTCTTTGCCTCTTGCCCTCGCCTTGCTAGTGCAGCCATTCCATCACTGGCATGGGAGCCTGCTTCTTCAGAATTCCAGCAGATACAGCAGAGATTCTTGAACTTTGTTGGATTAGTTGGACGGTGGCCTATTAAGTCAGTACAGCAAATTCCCCTTTTAAATATGTATAGAGAGATTCCACGAATTCTGTGACTCTAGAAAACCCTGACTAATACACATCCCGACCTTCTGTGCTCATTTATCTACTTTAGTTGTGGCTTTAGTGTTCCCATGGGAACACGATTCCTCCCCAACGCATCTGCCTCATCTGTCTCTGGTCTCAGCCCACCGATGATTTATGTTTTGTTGAAGTGATGTGCCCAGATGCCAGTCCGATCATCCAGCTCTCCCACTGAACCCTTTACCTTCTACTGTATTCCACAACCTCAGTCCCAGGCTTACCCCAAACCCGCAGCCCAAGCCACACTCCATTCATGTTCTATATTGCCTTGGGTCCCCAGATGTTTGAATGAGTTCAGGGCTGGGGCGTCTCCTGCATAAACTTGCTCACTCTTTACTTAATACAAAGCTAGAGATGGAACCCAAGAGCCTCACGGATGCTAGGCAGGTGCTCATTCATTGAGTCACAGCTCCTGTCCCTAGGTCAGCCATTGTGCTTCAAAGATCTCATTGTCCTATCCTGTCTCAGAGAACAGCTCTGCCACCCGCATCCAAGTCCAGTCCAAACCTGAAACAGTTGCTCATAAATAGCAGTGATTATTTGAACAATGAGAGATGGGTCTCTTGGCCATTCCCATGTTCCTTTCCTTTTGTTCCTCCAGTAAAGAAAATCCTGGCAGCGGAGCCTTGGGAAGTTGGCAATTGGAGAGTAACAGGGGGAAAACTGTGTGGAGCAAGTGGGCTGGAACTGGCAGCTGGCTGTAGTGGGGGAGGGAAAGCACGCACAAGCAGTGGGCAAGCCTGTGGGCCTGCGTTGAAGGTGTGCGAGTATAGGCAGTGTGGAGGCTGTGAGCAGCCTGGCTGTAGGTGTCTGTCACTGTCTTGGGGCTCTGCTGAAGCCTTGACTTGAGGACTCTATGTCTCTCTACTACGAGGTGGGGTGAGAATGGTTGAGGGTCAGGCAGGACCACAGGTCACTGGACACCTCAGCGAGGTGGTGGTAGAAGTGATATCCAGGGGCCAGCAGAGTCAGAGGGCTGAGTCCTTATTTCCAGATGAGAAAAGAACAGACCTGGGAGGCACATGGCAAGTCGTGAGCCACTAGGAGACTCAGGGTGGGCCAACAGCCCCCGCTGGGAGTCTGTCCCAACGGTACCTGCATTTCCCTAATGTTTGGCCTAATACCACGAACAGACTAGGGACTTCCCTGTTGTTGGATTTCCTGTTACCCTAACCCCACATTGGACCACCAAAATGTTGTGGGTTGTTTTTCACTCATTACTCTTTTAGGGGGCTCACCACTCAGCTCCCAAATCATGAGATGGAGGCTTATTATTTCTTATGAATGCTTGGCTTCTTTCTAGCCAGTGTTTCTTAACTTAAATGATCCCATCTACCTTTTGCCTCCGGGCTTTTTCCTTTTCTTACTTCTGCAGTCTTCTTTTCACTCTTACTCTGTAGTTGACTGGGTGGCTGACTCATCCTTTCCTCGATCCTTCTTTTCTCTTGCTCCCAGATTTCTCCTCTTTATTCTCTCTGCCTGCCAGGCCCACCAGCCCCGCCTGTCCTTTCTGCTGCCTTGCTATTAGCTGATCAGTGCTTTATTGGACCAGCAGATGCTTTGGACAGGCACAGTTAACACAGCTTCACAGTTAAACAAATGCAGCATAACAGAATGCAGCTCATCTTTGCATCATTAAATAAATGCTCCACAGCATAAACAAATGTAACACACCTTAAAATACTATTCCACAACAATTCCAGTCACAGAACTGCCACCTGTGGGCTTCCCAGCAAGCTCCATATGGTGACTGCTGTGGTGACAGGAAGGCACACAGGTGGGCGAGCCTGTGACGAGCTGTCTCCCTTCTTTACAAGTGGATTCCGTGATGTGTTTTATAACCCCAGTACAAGCATGTACTACAGTGTTCTCATGGGTGGTCTTCGGTGACATCAGCCAAGAGCTGTTGTCACATTTCCAGACATGCTTCTCAATTGGAGGGCATCTATTTACTTACTTTTATTATGTCAATTATGTGACCATGGTAAACATCCAAAACAGCGCTGAAGTCATTACCGGATTCCTGTGTTTGTTTCTTCTGGAGCTCGAGACTGAGCCAGGGCCTCACATATGCTGGACAAATACTACTGAGCTATGTCCCTATCCCCAGCCTTTAAAATTTAATTTACTAATTAATGGATGTGTTTGTGGTGACTTGGCTCATGCCGTTTCAGTGTGGGTTTCTGTGGTGCGGAGTCCTGTTCATGGCTTTTAGAGAAGGTTCTGTTCCTTAGCTGCTCATAGAGCTGGAGTCAAGGTGGTGACTAGGGCCGGGTTCCCGAGTGGGGGGTAGGAAGCCTTCCTTCTAAGGGCATGGCCAATAAGGTGGTCAGCGGGACATTGTTCCTGGTGGATTATTATAGGGCCTCAGTTCTTCTGTGGAGATTAACAGCGCTGGCCCTAAGGTCCTGGTCATGTGGAGCTCTCTCTGCCACAGCTGCCATCGTCAAAGCCATCAAGGAACAGATGCACACGTGATGTAAGTGCACAAGTGACATCCTGCCGCCTTTGTCATGTCTTGATTGTCAGACATGTGTCTGGCTCACACTAATAGAAGGGGATCCCATGGGGCGGGCGTGGGTTCTAGGCATCAGGGGCCACGTGTGACAGTACTGCACTGAAATCAGCGTTCAATCTGCTGGTCTCAGCATCACCCTTTTGGGTCTCCCATGCTTCACCACCCTTCCCAAACACTTCTGAAGAGGCCTCTCTAGGATTTACCCACTAGCCATGTCTTCAGCCTGTTTCCAACTTTCAGCAAGCTGCAGGGCCAGCTTTCCATGCTGTTAGCCTTCCGTATGACTAATAATGCTTTCAGTAGCATAACTTCCTGTTTTGTGGGCTTTTATGTATTATAAAAGACAGGGCTGACCCTTTCCCTGGGGATAATTTTAGAGAAAAATAAATCTCTGCCTTTACATGGCAGGTGTTGCAGTTGCAAGATTGGGGAACACATTCTAGCCCCCCAGCCTTTGGGAAGCTTGCAGCCTAGAAGAAAGGAGAGGTGCCCCACGATAAAGAGGAAGCACAGTGGTGGCACAGAAGCTTCCAGAAGGTGGTCCTGGTCTGCAGTTTGACAAAGGCTAACATCTACACACCTCTTGGGCAGAGCCCAGAAGAAGTGGGTGTGGTCAGACTTTAGAGTCTCTGTTCCTAACGAGCCAAAGTGATGCTGGTCTGTGGATCATGCTCAGAACATGTGCAAGCATGCATGTGTGCAGATGCATGTACACACCCTAGCTGTTGTTTCCAGAAAGCTGAATGCCAAGTGTAAGTGGAGCCAGCATCCACCACCACAAGGGCAGCAGCCCTGGTATCTTAGATGGATTTGAAAGGCTCTGAGAGGCAATTCCAGAAAAGACTCGGCATTAGTTCCTGCACCATTGAGGGACACATGATCAGCATGTCTAAACAGCCATATCCCTCTCCCCATGGAGGGGGCTACTGAAGGGAGGGAGTGTAGTAAAATCTGAAGACTTCTGCTTGTGCTAGGGCACCACAGAGCTCTGGGAAAGAGGGATGTCTTACCTTTGCACTGTGTAGAAATGACCAGGCTGCAGGGGGAAGAAGAGCAGGGAGGCCTGGAGGCTGCAGCCTCTTCCCTGGGCTGTGGCTGTGAACTTGCTAGAGAGCGTTTTAGTCTCCTTTATAACTGAAGGCTCAAAAGCTGTTGACTGCTTTGACACAAGGTCAAAAACTGGGGCATATTGTCTGAGAGCAGTGGGAGTTAGAGACTCAGGAAGTCATTGGGTCCCCAAGGGGCTGATGTCATTGGCTAGCTGGGCCATGGTATGCTGCTGTCCCCTGAGGAAGCATGGGCTGTGCCTGAGAACTGACCTGCCAAAGCTGGGTAAGTGTTCTTCCTCAGGCCTTAATGTCCCTGGGCTCCAGGTCTATGGCCCACTCGAGTCTCCAGATAGGAGCCCTGCACTATGCTGTCTCCCTGCAGGCCAGGGTGGCTGCTTCGTGACAGTGGCCATCACTATAGAGATAGTGGCATCTTGGATTGGTGGAGGCCCAGGCACTGAGACCTCCATGTCAGCAGTCCCACGTGGATGGATGATGGCTGCTTCTCTGCGAAGGAGTACTGAGCTCTGTGCCCTGAGAGGGGGGTGTCTTCCTGTTCATTTCTCTTCACCTGGTCTCATCGTGACCTCTTCTGCTGAGCTGGCTGCTGAGCCATTTCTGCAGGACCCAAGTCACAGCCATAGCCCATCCTCAAACGTGTCTGCACTCTTTCTTCCCCCACTTGTGTTAATGGTGGTGCTCTTGACACTAGTGCTGGGAAGTGGGGCTCACTGAACAGAGAGGCTGGTGCTAGGAGCAAGAGGGTCCCATCCAAGGACGAGCTGAAGACTGAAAGGAAGGGCAGTTAAGGGTCAGGCAGCCCCAGGCCTGAAGAGGAGGGAGAGGGGCTGAAACATGGCAATTTGTCAGGCCTGGTACCTCAGCATACCCTCTGAATTGTTGTGTGTTACTGTGACCAAATACCTTACAAAGCAACCAGAGAGAGGAAAGATGTCCCCACCCTCCAATCTGAGGACATTTTTGTCTGTCATAGCAGGGAAGGATGGCAGAGTGGCTCCATTGTGGTTGGGGCAGGAGGAGGCCATGGCAGAATTCATGGCAGCAGGAGCCTGTGGCAATTTCCTCATGTCATGGCAGGCCAGGAAGCAGAGAGGTCTGAGGAACCAGATGGCTCAGCTGTAACCTTCAAAGGTCCATCCTCATTGGCCTATCTCTTCCATCTAAGCCCTTCCCCTCAGGTTCCACAGCCTTCCCCAAATAATAACATTCCCAAAATAACGGGAAGAAAGTATTCCAGCCCCAAGCCTGTGGTGTCACTTCAGATTCAGACTCTCACCTTCCACCCTGGCCACCCAGAGCGCATGAGTGGCGCAGAATGCATTCAGTTCAACTTCGAGTCCCCAGATCTCAACACTGTTCAAAAATTTTGAAATTCAGGAGCCTGGAGAGGTTGCTCAGGGGTAGCCTTTACTTCTCTTGCTGGGGATCCAGGTCTGAGTCTCAACACCCACATGGCAGTTCACAGCCGTCTGCAAGTCCAGTTCCAGAGGATCCAGTGACTTCTTTCAGTCTCTGTGAGTATGATTGCACCTGGTTCACATACATACCTATAGGCAAAACACCTGTCTACATAAAATAAAAATAAACAAATCTTTAAAAAAATTCACAATTTTCAAAATCTGTTCTGAGACTTAAGGTCTTAGCTGTGAGACGCAGTAAGATAAAAATGGCACGAAGCAATCATTCCCATTCCAAAAGACAGGCCCAGAGTGTAGCAAAGAAAGGTTGGATCCACGCAAAACTGAAGTCCAGCAAACACGAAGTCTTGTGGGGTGCACGGTATTGTGATGGGCAGCCTACCCCTCCATCCTGCGACTTGCAGTACATGTGCCCTGTAGTTGAGTTCCCAGTAGAGTCCTTGTTCTCATCTGGAACCTTTTGAGTATCCAACTGTCCTGTTTGCACTCTGAAACCTCACAAATGTCACCCCAGAGAGCTGCCAGCATTCTGGGGCCTCTCTAGGCCACACCAGACTCTTCTGCATTTCTCCTGCAAGCCTGTTAATCCAGAGCCCTGAGAACTGCATAATGAAGCTTAGTTGTAGCAACAGCCTCACTCCTGATAGCAGTTTTCCGTACTGGTCACTTTTGTCTTAGAGCAAAAACGCCCCACAGAAACTACTTATGGGGGGCAGGATTTGCTTCGGCTCTCATTTTAAGCAGATTTTAGCATACAATAAGCAGAAATTCCCCGAAGAGTGACACTGTGGGCAGGGCTTCTGCCCTTCTTCAGTGCCATGTTGACTCTTCTGGGGGTTTCCCGCCTCATAGAAGACTTAGAGTCAGTTTGTATAAATTTCACACAGCAGCTTGCTCTAATTTCGACTGGGGTTTCGTCTGTCGATGTATTGGGAAGAAGTGGTATTCTAAAATAGCTGTGGCTTCTCTGCGAATGTGGAGCTGCATTGGTTAGGACTGGAGTTGCCTTTCAAGGCAAAACCATGCTCCTCCTTACAGCTCTCCTTATGCAAAAGGAAAGGGGGAATGGGGAGGGTATGGTCTGCTGTGGGCCCCAAACTGGGCAGTCCTTCTGTATTACCTGGGGGCAGTGTCATAATTCCTCTCGGGTATTCACGGGATCCTGAGGTGAATTTCCTCTCTGTTAAGCCCCAAGCCAGGAGCTAGTGCTACACGGGTGACCCGGTGCCACTGTCCCTCACCCTCTCAGAGCTTACTGTGTAGGAGGCAGAGAGCCACGAATGACCTTGCCCACAGGTGGAGGGTGTGGGGCGTTTGGACTGGGGCCTGGAAATCTGCCTGAAGGTGGCACTGTTGAACTGAAGGTGGGTTGATAGGGACCAGATGGAGAAGGGTCCGGGACCCCAAGCAGAACCCTTGGGACTGGTAGGAGCTCAGAGCTTCCCAGAGACTCGGGGGTTTATGTGGCCAGAGCATGGGAGGGAAGATGGACAAGATGAAGTCATTGCATCTTTGAGGGAGGATATAGACTTGGCTTTCTGCATGGCCTTGTGGGATTGAAGACACAAGGGAAGCCATGGAGAAAGTGAACAAAGTACATGCTAGATGCTTCATGGGACGCTGGTGCCCATGATCTCAGCAGTCCCCATTGCCACCCAGTGGTGACCACCATCCTAGTTGCCATCCAACACACAAGAAGACGGAGACTCAGAGGTGCTGGTCGACAACAGAACCAGGCTTCGCTCCTGTACCTGGTGAAACCCTGGCTCAGCACCCACAGCACCACCTGCAGCCCCTGCTGCTGCCCTCACCCCTCCCTTCCCAGGTGTGAGGTGGTCTTCAGGGCCAGCCCCACCTGGCTCCCTCCAGTCCACTCTTTCGGCCTCTGGCCCATCTCGGTGGCATCCTTGCTTAGGACCCCAGAGGGAAGTGTGGGGTCTGGTGATTGGATTCCATTAAGCCTAATTAAGATGCAGACTTGTACAGTGAACGAAGGAAGCAATTTGGAGGCAATTTGGCCAGGCCAGGTCCCTCATCAGCTTCTCTTCTCTGTGAGGAGGTTGGGAGATGAGTGTAGTGCCACCACAGACCACATCTGGGCTGTCCCTAGGGAGGAGCGCTTCACACCAGAGGAGGACACAGTGTGCGGAAACGGCCAGTTCGCATTCCTGGGGTGAGACTCACCCGCTCTGGCCTCCTCATACCTGCAGGGTCTGCCTGCTCCAGACCCCGGCGTGGGGTAAGATGGTTGGCAGCTCTGGAATCAGATGTCCTGGACTCGAGTCCCAGCCACACCACATTCTATCTGTAC
The DNA here is from genome assembly GCA_001685075.1 of Bramus lutescens. Taxonomy (NCBI): domain Eukaryota; kingdom Metazoa; phylum Chordata; class Mammalia; order Rodentia; family Cricetidae; genus Bramus; species Bramus lutescens. The sequence goes on from LOEQ01001214.1 coordinate 96,220, forward strand.
TCTTCAGGCAAGTTTATGAACCTCTCTGGGCCTTGGTTTCCTTCTCTGTGAATTGAGGAAAGCAGTGGAGGTGAAATGTGGTTACGCATGTAAAACACTTAGCAGCGATCTGGTGTGTGCTTCATTGTGCTCAGGGATCATTGTGCTTAGGGATCATTGCCCAGCTCTTCCAGGCCCCTGCATTCCCTGAGACTGGTGCTATCTTCCAGCCCCAGGCTAATAGGTCTCCCCTGAGGTTTGTCATTTGGAGTTTGTCATGGTAGCCCCGTCCCTGTGGTGTGCCTGACTGTGTCTCTAGGAATGTCTAAGAGGTGACTTTGTATTTGTATTGCCACCTTTGGATAGTGGTTTCTCACAGTTTTGACTACCAAGTGGCCCTCTGGCTGGAACCGCTTCCAGAGCCTGAGTTAACTCTTGTTCCTGCCACAGTGGCTGTTTTTGTTTCTAAATCAGTCACTGAACTGGCATTGTTGTTATCATAGCCAGTATCTGTGGCATACTCCCTGTGCCCAGTACTTTACCTGTGACGTCACTTCATCCCTCATGGTTTGAAGTCATTAAGGCTCAGAGGGGTAAAGTGACTTGTCCAGAGCTACACAGCTGGGGAGATGCCAAGTTGAAACTTGCACCGTGCTTGTTTGAGTCCCAGACACATTTTCAAACCTTCTATTCAACATGTTTTCTGGGTTCCTGGGAGCCTATTGCTCAACAGAAGCTTTCCAGAAACCCTGTCTCTGGAAGTGCTATGTCCAGGAGGAGTGGCAAAGCAGAAGCTTACAGATATGCAGATGGGGCTAGAAGGGGTTGGAGTGCCACAGAGGGGAGCCTGGGGGCAGAGGGTCTATGGGAGTGCTGAGTGACCTTTGTCCTCCCAGGGAGGAGCCAAGAAAGGAAGGGGTCAACAGAGCTCCCTTGGCCTCAGTGTTGAGGGAAGGAGGGACTGTGGCAGGGTTGCAAAGGAAAAAATGTCACCAGGGCAGGCAGGGCAGGGTTCAGTCATGTGGCAGTTTAGTGATGGGCCTCAGAATGGCTGGGGGTGACAGGGGAGACAGTAGAAGTAGACAGGGGTCAGATTGGCCTGGGCAGAGGGTAACTTCAGGCAGAACTTGTTGGAATGTTAGGGTGGTAGATTCTAGAATCACAAAGGCCTGGCCCCAGCTCCGTGTTCCTCCACTTTCTTGCTACATGACCTTGGACAAAACCTTTTACCTCCCTGAACTTTGTTTTTTTCATCAACAGACTATCTGTGGGTTAATTGAGAGGCCCTCTCTCCTGGGATGGTTAGAAAGATATGTGGAGAAACATTAGCCAATCTCTGTTCAAAGAGACCCCCCCCCAGTCACATAGTTTGTCCTTCTCCTAACTTTGAAGACATGGGAAGCAATTGCAAGATCTGCACTAAAATAGAAAAACAACTTTCAAACCTGTAGAGAGCCACCAAAACAGAACAAAATGAAACAAAACACTACTAACAAAACAACACTCAGACAAAACAGGCTGAATAACCGGCTCTCTGATTTAGATAGTATTACAAAGCTAAGCAATCAGAACAACATGGCAAGCAGGGTGGTGGTGCCGCCTGACTTTAATCCCAGCACTTGGGAGGCAGAGGCAGATGAATTTGAGGCCAGCCTGATCTACGTGGTGAGTTCAGGACAGCCAGGGCTACAAAGAGAAATCCTGTCGCAAAGAAACAAAGCAAAACAAAACAACCAAGCAAAGAAAAACAAAAATAGCATGGCAGAAATGTAGATCAATGGAATGGAATAAAGAGTAGGCGTCTACTCACACATACATGTTCAACTGATTTTTGACTGTGTCATTATGAAGAGTGGATAGTCTTGTCTGTAACAGGCTCTGCGAGACTTGATTTCCACATGCACGTGGATGGACTTGGCTTTCAACTCACTCACACAGGGAGACCACTGCAATCTCCCCAAAAAGAGAGTAGGGGAAGTCCCTTAATGTGGGCCTTGGCCATGGCTCAGGCTACAGTCAGTCGGTCAGTGGGTCAGCTTCTAGGCTCACATCCAACTAAAGCTGTGTGTAGCATGGGAAGCAGTTGACAAGGCGGAAGGGAAACATGAGAGATGCAGAATAGTAAGAGCAGCCCTCATCTGGTAAAGGGTAATACTCAAAATGTACAAAGAAGCTTACAGCACAATAGCAGAGCCAAGCATGGTGGTGCACACCTTTAGTCCCAGCACCGGGGAAGCAGAGCAGGCAGATCTCTCTGAGTTTGAGGCCAGCCTGGTCTACATAGCAAGGTCCAGGTCAGCTAGGGGTACATAGAGAGACCTAGCTCAAAAAAGGGAGGAGGGAATGGACAAAAAACCTAGGCATAAATTTTTTCAAAGGAGATGTGTTGCAGCTGACAGGCTTTTGGAGAAAGAAATAAAAAACATTCAACACCACTCATCAATGGAGAACACAAATTAAAGTCCATGACAAGATGTTGCCAACTATTAGTAAATATTACCCAAAGTCAAAAAACAGCAATTCCACAAATGTTCGGAGCAATGTAGAGGAAGGTTTGAGAAGTAAATAGGCACAGCCATTATAGAAGATGTGTGCAATAAAGCCAAGCAGGATGGCATTCATCTGAAGTTTCAGGTACTGGAGGCATCAAGGCAGAAAGGCTCACTTGAACCCACAAATTCAAGGCCATCCTGGGCAACAGAGAGATACCCCACCTCTTATAAAAATATAGAAAAGCATGGTGGCACACACCTTTAGTCCCAGCACTGGGGAGGCAGGGGCAGGCAGATCTCTTTCATCCTCTGCAAGATCAGAACACACTCTGAGTTGATGAGCCAACACTCTAGCTCCCGTCTTTATTCCTGAGATAAGCTCAGCAGCCTCAAACTCACTATGTAGTCCAGGCTGGCTTCAAACCCCTGATCCTCCTGCTTTGGATCCCTTTAACTTTTACATGGATTTTCTTGTGTGCATCTGGATTTACAACATAACTTTACAGGATGTATGTAGACAGTAACGCGGTTACTGTAGTGACAGAGATGGATATATTCATCATTTCATGGTTACATCTTTTTCTGACAAGAGCAACTGAAAGCCACTTACAGAACAAAAGTCCCTAATCCAGTGCGCCTTTACATCATGCTGGAGAGAAAGACACTGGCTCTGATCACCAATCTGTGTCCAGAGGATGTGAGTTTGCTTCCTAGAACCCATATCGGGCAGCACTCAGACACCTGTAATCCCAGCTCTAGGACATCTAATTTCTTCTTTGGACATCTGCAGACACTGCACTCTAGTGCATGGCTGCATGTGTACACACACACACACACACACACTTAAAAAATAAAATCTTTTTAAAAAGATGCAAAGAAAGAAGCATGGTCATCCCCACAGTCCATCTGGTTCAGGTCCAGACAGCTATTGGGAAAGGCGGATGCCATCTTACCCAGAGCCTGGCCACAGTAAAGGAGAAGCCGTCTCACCGAGAAGGTGTGCTCCCACGCTGTGGATTATTTGCAAGAGCAGGAAGAAGCGCTGAGAGCATGTCTGACAAGCTTGTCCTGACTTCTGCACATCTTTTCCTGTCTGTTCTGCCACTTCCTTAACCTGTTCCCCTAAATCAATTGTAAATTGTTAAACCAATTTTAAGTTAACTTGCTCCATTTTTCTCTCTTGGGTTTTTTTTCCCCCCTCTAACATACTGCAGAAAGTTTTGGGGGGAAGCACTTGAAATATTTCCACTGAAACAAAGCCACTGTTAGTATTTTAGGGGACGTTTTGTAGGCTTTCTGCAAGCAGGCACGCCCATGCAAGTGTACAGAAATATGTGCGTTGTCTTCCTGTTATGACAGAATGCCTGGCGAGCAGTTGGAGAGGTTCACTTGACTTACAGTTCCAGCTGTTCATCATGGGGATGCTATGTCAGGGAAGCCTGCTTGGTCAATTACGGTCACGGCCAGGGGGCAGAAGAGATGAATGCTGGTGCTCGGCTCACTTTCACAGTTGTATTCAGACTGAGACCTTGGTCCATACGCTGGCCCCACCGACATTCAGGCTGAGTCCTCCTCACTGAACCTAATCTAATCCCTCACAGGCTTGTCTCCTAGGTGACTACTGTCAGGAACACCTTCCTGTATCACCAGAGAAGCCACACACACCCTCCATTCTGCTCCTCATCCAGCCCCAGGATGGCTGCTGCTATTGTTTCCAGGGGTCTGTAAGCACTCCAAAACATGAAGCTTTTCTCAAAAGCTAGAACCCTGTTCTCAGCTTGCAGTAACAGTGTTGGCCCATTTGAGTATTGAATAAAAACTATCTTCTGCCTACAGACACAGTGCATGGGAGACATACAGACATATGACATACAACAGTCTCTGCCTACAGGCATAGTGCACAGGAGACATATGACAGTCTCTGCCCCAAGACATCATGCATGGGAGACATATGTCAGTCTCTGCCTATAGACATAAAGTGTATGGGAGACATATGACAGTCTCTGCATACAAGTATAGTGCACAGAAGACATACAGACATATGACATACATCAGTCTCTGCCTGCAGGTATAAAGTGTATGGGAGACATATGTTAATCTCAGATTTAGACCTGGGTCCCATCCCCAAGATATCTCATTATGGAAATAGTCCAAATCCAAAAATGTCTAAAATCGTCCCAGGGCTTCAGGTCGGATTCTTGGCCTGACAGTCTAATGACTATCTTTTAGTGCTGTGTGGCATGAAGGGCTCTCAGAAGATGACTTGCTGGGCCACAGGGCAGGCACATTTTATATTCTGAAATAAAAGTCACCAACTGCCATCCTGTAGGAATAGTGGGAACCTGGCCCCCTCCCATTCCCTGCCTTGTGTTACCCATCCAAATGCTAAAATTTAAAATACCCAGTTTAGAAATATTTATTAGCAGAGGGCTTTGGAAGTAATTAGTTAGGATGGCATTTTTAATTGCCTAGAGAATCTTAGCTCTTTTCTTTGTGTGCTTGACAATGAAACTGCATTGTAGGATAGAATCAAGTATGTCTGTGCTTCCTAGCTTCCGGGAACTACCCCACAGCTCCCAGACTTTCTGACACCTTGGTCTGTTGGTCTGAGGTAACAAAGTGCCATCATTGGGGTGACTTAGCAGACCTTGTCACACTTCTGGAGGCTGGAAGTTCATGGTCTGGCGCCATCACAATGGATATCTAGAAAGGGCCTCTTCAGTGGCCTTCTTCCTGCTGCATCCTTACAGGGTCATTGGAAGAAACTCATGAATGCTTCCTTTTCTTACAAGGACCCCAGTCTCGGGATGGGGCCACCTAATAATCTCCTCTAAGCCTGTCAACTCCTAGAAGATCTCATCCACTGCTGTCCCATGGAGGGTCTGGCCACAATGTGTGTTTGCCAAAGAGGGAACGTGGCATCCAGTCCACAGGGCGGGTCACAGAGATAGTGGGCTGGCTCACTGCTTTGATGGGCATCTCGGCTCTCTAGTGGTAGCCAGTGAGCCCTATTCTTTATCGAGCATTTACTATGTGTCAGGTTCTGTGGTAAGCACACTTCCATGTGAACCCACCCAGCCTTCCAGGCCCCTTCTCGCTGTCTGCAAGCCTTATTAGCTCCATTTTACAGAAGAGAGCATGGGCTTAGCTGGAGGGGAAGGAAGCCTTAGGGGTTCGCTCTTGTTTCTTGCTCAGTTCTCCTGCCCAGGAAGACTGTGAATTTCTGGGAACTGGAACCTTGGCTTGATCCCCTGAATCCCCACTCCAGCGTCAGCGCGAGGTAATCACATCAAACCTGTCATCGAGACGACAACCTCAGCATTGAGGGAGCAAGCTTGAATCTTAGCTCTGCTTCTTTTGGCTGCTTTCACCTTTTCTCTTTTCCTCTCTCTTTCTCTCTCTTTTTATCATTCTCTCTCTTCTGCTCACTCTTTGATTTATTTTTATTATTTTTAATTCTGTGTAGGTGTAGATGTGTGTCTGCCAGCAGACATATGCGTGTGAATGTGGGTGCCTGTGGAAGCCAGACTGTTGACCCCTGTCACTGGACTTAGAGATGACTGTGAGCCTCTTCACGTGGGCTGTGGGAAGCAAACTCAGGTCCTCTGGAAGAACATCGAGTGTTCTTAACCCCTGAGCCCTGCCCCACCCCCACCTCCTTCTTAAAAATTTATTTTAAGTGTATGTGATTTGCCTACATGTATGCTTGTATAACCCATGTATGCCTGGTAGCCACAAGAGGACAGCGGATCCTCTGGTGTTAGAGTTGCAAATAGCTGTGAGCTGTGATGTGGGTCCTGAGAAATGAACATAGAGCCTGTGCAAAAGCAGAAAGTGTTCTTAGCTGCTGAGCCATCTCTCCAGCCCCCTTCTTGTGTCTTAAATGGAGCTAAGCTCTACCTTGTCAAGCTGCCTTCAGGACAAACGAAGATGACATTGCTTGTACATAGTAAGCAATGAATTAAAGCACCTGCTGTTATCCTTGTCCCATCCATTGAGAGGGCAAAGACCCCTGGACCTGGTGAGCAGGGAACCATGGAGACAGGTATGGCTCTGTACTCTCAGAGCGTGTGACTTACTCTCTCAATCAGTCAGTAAATATTAGCGAAGTGCTTGTGTAGTGCATTTGTCCAGTCCATCAGAAGCTAAGAAACATAAACCAGAAACTTGTGGCACACAGAATGCCCCTAACCTCCCGCTCCTAGGGCTGTTGGGAGTGTTCCTCAGACAACCCGAGGCTGCTAATTTAACAAGCACTATTGAACTGAGTTAGCTCAAGTGGTAGGAGCTTGTCTAATGTATGTGAGCCCTGGGTTCCATCATCAACACTGGAAAAAAGCGTAACAAGCAGCAGGCTGTGGGGCTAGCCCGTTGGTAAAGCAGTTGCTGTGCAAGCAGAAGGACCCGAGTTCAATCCCCAGCGCCCACATGAGAACTGAGTTTGCGCCCAGCAGTGGAGAGGTAGAGATAGGAGGAGCTCAGGCTTGCTGACCTTCAGGTTGACAGCCTCCATGTTCTGTGAGAGACCCTCTCTCAAAAAGTGAGATGGAGAGGGATTGGTTAGTGTGTGTGCCCACCCACGCAGCTTCTGAGCTTTCACAGGCGGCCTCTGTGGGTTCTGGTATGAGTTGAGAAGGGCTGGGTCCAGTGGACAGCCAATCAGAACACTTGAAGTAGAATTTGTCCTGCGGAGTGCCAGGGTGTTCTTGCATCTTGCCTTCAAATGGCACTTCATTGTGAGCCTGGTGGCAGTCACAGAGCCACAGTTATATTTTTGCCTCTGAGAGATTTGCAGCAGGAATCTCAGAAGCCAGCTTCCCCCTGCTGTTAGGCGATTGTGTGCAGGGCTCTGCCTTCCTTCAGCTTTCTGTCTATTCTGAGGGAAATGTGTCACTTTCAAATGGATTCTTTGCCAGCACAGTTCTCATCCCTTTCTGGTGAGTCACCGCAGATGCTGCCTTTTCTTGCTACCTCTCATCACCATAAGGCAGATTTCACAGAACACGTCCCAGCGACAGTCCTGAGAAATTGATTCTCCACTACCACTGCAGAATCCCGCCTAGCCCCATAGGGAAGGCAAGGAGACTCCTGCAGCTTAGGGGAGGGTCCTTGCTTGCTTAGATCTGGCTTTTCCAGTGTTATTTTCAGACTGCTAGGATGCCAGCCTGCTGCTTTTGGTAAGAGGCCCCAGGTTCCTCCTGATCTTCATACGTACAGTCAGTAGCAGAATGTAGCAATCAAGAGCATGGATCCTGGAAATCGTCTTCCAGAGCTCCTTATCTCACTCAGGATCAAAGCCAAAGTTCTTGCTATGGGTCAATCCACTCACTCTGAGCTCTAGCCACACCTAATTCCTTGCTGTTTGCCTTACATGCCAGGGCATGTCCGTCCCAGGGCCTTTGCACCAACTGTCTTCTTTCTGGGATGTTTTTAAGCCCCAAAGAAGTTGGCATCATTAATTCCCTCATTTTTAGGTCCCTGCTTGAATGCCACCATTTCACCTTGATCACTTTAATCCATCAATTATAGCCCAAGCATTCCTCACCACCTGACATATTAATTTACTTGTGTTTTCCTTTGTGGCCTGTGTCTCCCTACTAGAATGACAGCATTTATTAGGTCCTCTCATATTTTCCCATATGCCCAATGCATTGTAAAACCACAATAAGCTGGAAGGTGGTGGTAGCGGGCGGCAGCGGCTGCGCACGCCTTTAATCCTAGCACTTGGGAGGCAGAGACAGGTGGATCGCTGAGTTCAAGGCCAGCCTGTTCTACAAGAGCTAGTTCCAGGACAGGCTCCAAAGCTACAGAGAAACTGTGTTTCGAAAAATGAAACAAAAAAAAAAGCAAAACAAAGAACCATAATAAGGGTTGTTTGACTGACTGACTGACTGACTGATGGCCTAGCTCTACTCTTTACTAGCTGTGAGGCTATGAGCTCGTTCGCATTGTTGATCCTCATGGTTAAAGAGGTTCCATGCTAGACAAGACAGTGTATCCATCTCTAGTCTTTCTGTACAGCTCTCTCTAAAAGCTTGACAGGGTCGTTTATAAAGAACAGGAATTTATTTCTCGCAGGGTAGCGCTGGTAAGGCCAGGATTAAAGTGTTGTCAAGTTCCTATCTGGACTCCTATCTTAGAAGTGGCATTGGCTGCACAAGAGGTGAAAGGGTCAAGTGGTTTTCTGGAGCTTTGTTTGTAAAGATGCCAATCCTGTTCTCCAGGGAGGAGTTGGCATGGTGCCACGTGTCTTCTTCTTACCATTGGCAAAGTTATTGTTATTGGTGCTGGGATTTGAAGCCTGGGTCTCAAACACACCAGGTGTGTGCTCTGCCACTGAGTCACATCCCAACCTGGTTCCATTTTGTAATGCCATTGCCTTGGGGTTTAAGTTCCAGCTGGGGTGCCTGAGGGACACACACATTCCAATGAAAGCTGTACATACATTCTGGCCATCTACATGGTGCTCAGATCATCACTAAAGCAGGCAAATAGGACAGAACATGTTAAGGAAAATGAAAGAGTCTGTCAAGGGACTGTCATATTGAGAGTGGGCAGAGGTCTGGTCATGTGCTCAAGTGGAAAGGCTTCTCTGGGCTGATGTGACCCCCTTCTCCCCACCCCCACCCCCGCACCCAGCATGCAGAATGGTGGTATGGGGGCTGGCCTCAGGAGGTTTAGAAGGGGGAGTGCCATGGGGCTGGGCAGGAATACTTCCAGAACCTGAGGAACAGGGAGAGCAGAAAGTGAAGGGAGGCCTGCTTTTCTCTGTGGGAGAAGAGAGTCCCCTAGTGCCTTCTGGGAAGCAGAGTCAACAGAACTCAGAGAGGCAGAGTGGCTCTGAGCCTCAGAGCAGAGGGCTGCACAGTGGGAAAGCAGGCGTCCCAGTATTGCGTTGCTCACTGTCACAGCCCGTCTGGAGGGTGGCAGAAAATACTGCAGGCTGGTTATTCTAATACCGGGATCACCCGCAAGCAGCCCTGGATGAGGTCTCATATCCAGAAGAAACCAGTTGTCAGTGCTGGTATTTCTGGCCACGGGGCACGCGCTCTGCAGACTGGGAGGCCAGTCTGGGAGGGAAGCAAGAAGAACGAAGAGGTTTTGCCTTTGCCATTCACTCACCAAACACTGAGCCCCTTACTGTGTCCAAAACTGTGTGCTCAGGCGGGCATCCTGGGCTCAACACTCTTGCCTCAGTGTCTGTGTTTCCTTTTCTGCTTGGAAGGGAGAATTCTGTAACCAAAGAGACCTGGAAGAGGCCATTTCTGGTAGGTTCCAGGTTTGTGTCCTCTCCAGTTGGTTTCCCACTGAGAGGAGGTTTCTGGGCCCCCAGGGCAGACCTGGAAAGAAGGAATTGGTGCTGGGTTTGTCATTAGGAAGCAGGACAGGGAGACAGTGGCACACCCTCCCCTGCAGCAGTGAGCTGGCCTCTCCTGCACCAGACTGTCCCCCCCTGCGGGGGAACACAGCAGAGCAGAATCTCCTAACTCTGCACAATTGGCATGTGTGATGAGGCTAATAACGCTGTAGAGAGCTGTGAAAGCTCAGAACAAAGGAGTGATAAGAACGGCTGCCTCGGAGTGAGAACTCAGTGAGCTAGGTCCCTTCAGAGAAGTGCTGTTCCCCAGGCTTTTACAGTTGGCTCCCTGTCCCCTCCACTTGTTTATTGTGCATTCGGCCTTCTCTCAAGACCTCTGGACTCACATTTCAGTTTCTCTTTGTTTATAGTTATTGGTTTTGTTGTTGTTTGGGGCTTTTTGTTTTTTTTTCAGGGTCTTTGCTAGGTAGCCCAGGTTGGCCTTGACCTCCAGATTCTCCTGTCTCAGCCTCCTGAGGCTTCTTGTATTAGATGTAGTGAAATGTCCCTCCTAGGTCTACAAGTGGCAGGAAAATGCTGCAAAGTGGGTAGACTGTAAAATCAGCCTGTCACAGCCAGTGAGATGGACCAGCAGGTAAAGGTGCTGGCCACCAAGGCTCACAACCTGAGTTCGGTCCCTGAGACTCACATGGTAGAAGGGTAGAACAGACTCTGACAATCGACCTATGTCCCATGCCCTTTTATACATGCTATGGCATGGGGTACCACACACACAAATAAATACAAAAAATAATAAAAATAGCCAGGCGGTGGCACATGCTTTTAATCCCAGCACTCAAGAGGCAGAGGCAGGTAGATCTCTGTGAGTTTGAGGCCAGTCTGATCTACAGAGTGAGTTCCAGGATAGCCAGGGGTGTTACACAGAGAAATTCTGTCTCAAAAAAAATAATAATTAATAATAATAATAAATAATAAAATAAAACCAGCAAGTCACAAGAGGACAAAGATTGTGCAACTCCACATGCATGAGGTAGTCAGGTTCATAGAGATGGATAACAGACTGAGATTGCCAGGAACTGGGGGTGGGGTGGGGAGCTGTTTAATAAATATGGAATGTCAGTTCTTCAGGGTAGAGGGTTCTGGAAGTTGGCTGCAAAATATGAGTATGTAACATCGCTGAATTGAACAGTCGTAGGGTGAGGAGGGCACATTTGATGTCGAAAATCTAATAAATTTTAAAAAAATTTTAAAGAAAAAGACAACTGTGTGAGGTGCCAATCAGTTCTAAGAATGTGGGAATATAATATAATTAGCCATCCCATGTCTCCTAGAAAGGGCAAGCTCCTACCCAAGGTGTCAGACCTGCGTCTGAGCTGACCTACAGGGCAGTGTGTGACAGTGAGCCAGGTGTGCAGCCTGCATTCTCAACCCCATCATTTCCAACCAGAAAGAATGAGGAAGTAAAATGTATGGAAGAGAAACCCGCAAGTTAAAACAGACTGAAAGAGGGCTAGAGAGAAAGCTCCACGTGTAAGGATACTTGCTGCTCTCCAGAGAACCTAAGCTCCCAGCAACCGTATGGCAGCTCAGAATCATCTGTAACTGTGGTCCATGGTTATGATGCCCTCTTCTGGTCTCTAAGGCACACACACACACACACACACACACACACACACAGAAACACTCACACACATAAAGTTATTTTTAAGTCTGACTTAAAAGTCAGAGGCTGAGGTAGAGTTTAACAGGAGAGGACTTACCTCACCAGCATGAGCACTGCCCTGGGTTCTATCTTGGCACCTCAAAAATTAAAAAGCCCTATCGAGGCTTTTAAACAGGCAAGAATGTAAAGTCTTTGGGTCCCCTTCCTCCTCCTCTCCCTCCCTCCCCTCCTTCTTGTGTGTGTGGTGCATGGTCACATGTGTGCACTGGCATGTGTAGAGAGGCCAGAGGCTGAGGTCTGGTATCTTCCTCTATTCCTTCCACCTTGTTTTTTGAGGCAGGGTCTCTCGCTGAGCCTGGCGCTCACCAGTCGTCTAGACTGACGAGCCAGACAGTCCCGACAGCCACATGCCTGCCCCTTCTCAGCACTGGATTCACAGGTGCCATAGCTGGCTTTTCTAGGGAGCTGGAGATCCTGTGTCTGCACAACAAACTCTTTATACACTGAGCTGTCTCTCCAGTCCCATGGGGTGCATTTTTGCAGATATTAGGAGTTCCTGAAGCCAGGATAACTTCCACTTGTGGGAGCCATAGGTGGGAGGGAGTAGATGCCAAACATTTCATCCCAGGTTCATCTCATAATAATCTCTGAAACCATATGTTACATTTGTGTGGTATTTATGTATTCTTTTAAAAAGAAAACAAAAGAACAGCCTTTGGTGTAAGGAAGTGTTGGCTACAAACAGTCGCCACAGGGACTTGGATCCCAATCCTCATTTGGCCTCTTGTCAGCTCCGTGACCTTCAGCCAGCTGCTTCACCTCTCCACACCTTGCTTCCTGTCTGGAAGAGTAATTGTGGCAGTAATTAACTCTTAGTATTGTGGTGGGAACTTAATAAGAATGCAGAGAATCTTCAGGCCCCACGTCTGACCACAAAGCAAGCACAGCTAATGAGGTGGCACGAAGAGGACTTGGGAATGGGTCACCAACACCACTTTAGCTCCAGTCTTGCTTGACCCGTGACCTGCTGTGCACTCCTGGCGAAGTGGCCTCTGTCTGTATTGCTGACCCCAGTCCCCAGCATGAACAGAAATACTGAGTTTGAGTGTAACCTGCTAGCTGCAACAGGAACACATAGGAAAAAGCCATGGATTCCTGGTCACCCTGGGAAGCAGTGACAAGCAAGGTGCCACATGGCGCAGCCTCCCGTGGGCACCCGCAGGTGAAAATACATGCCCAACACACGGCTGAGACAGTAAATTGGTTTCTGTCACCCTATGTGTCAAAGTCAAGTTGACTTTTCCCTCCTAATCTTAAACTGCAAACCCTGCCCACCCTCCCACAGCCTGAGCCAAACTTCAAAGAAATGGATGAGTTCAAGGTCACTATAGTGAGCTCAGAACAGACAGTTCGAGGTTACTATAGCAACTTGGGAATGGCTGTCTGCTGCTTCCATCCCGTTTCCCCTGTGTTTTTGTTTTCTGTCTGTGTGCATCATTTGCTGTCTGTCCCCTTTGGACATGGAACCTGGAACATCATCTGTGCAAGGAAAGTCCTTTGCCATGGAGCCATACCCCAGACCTGTGTACCATATTTTTCAGTAGGGCTCCACACCAGTTATTAAACAAAATGTAACAAAAACATTTGCATTTTCCACTGGCGTTTCATTCAGAATGCTCCTTTTCCCAAGGAGACAGTTTTCCAGTCCTTGAGTCCTAAGTACAGAGGAGAGGTGGGGTATGTTGGGGAGGGTTGGAGTGGGTGCATTGTCTATGACATAACAGGGAGGATCACTTCTTGTATAGTGATTCCCTTTGGGGTACACTGTATCCACTTGAGTTCCTGGCACTCAGCTACCCGGGATTCTAGGAATTTTCCTCACCTTGCTAAACTCATCGGTGTGAGGTGCAAGGCCCTGTTCCATTGCTGCCAGGCCTCTCCTGACTCTGCAGTTGTGGTTCAGTGTGAGTAACACAACACTTTTGTGTTTAGCAGTGTGGCTCAGTGACACCCGGTGTGTTCACACACAGCCACCTGCCCAGGTCATCTCTAGACCTCAGCAGTGTGGTTCAGTGACACTGGTGTGTTCACACACATCTACCTGCCCGGGTCATCTCTAGACTTCAGCAGTGTGGTTCAGGGACACCGGTGTGTTCACACACATCTGCCTGCCTGAGTCATCTCTAGACTTCAGCAGTGTGGTTCAGTGACACCTGGTGTGTTCACACGCAGCTGCCTGCCCAGGTTATCTCTAGACCTCAGCAGTGTGGTTCAGTGATACCGGTGTGTTCACACGCAGCTGCCTGCCTGGGTCATCTCTAGACTTAAGCAGTGTGGTTCAGTGACACTGTTATGTTCACACGCAGCTGCTTGCCCGGGTCATCTCTAGATGTTTTTGCCTTCTCATATTTTTGCTCTGTCCCCTTTGACACTCACTTCCTTTTCATCCCACCCCGTTCCTAATCTGGACATTAAATCTGAGGCCTTCTACATTCACCCTTCTTTCTCTGAGAACTCACTAATCCAAAAGAGTGGACTCTGGTCTGGGGAGATGGCACAGTGGTCAAGAGAACTTGCTGTTCTTACAGAGTAACCTGAGTAGTGTTCCCAGCACCCACAGGATGGTTTACAACCATCTGTAACTCCTGTTCCAGGGGATCTGATGCCCTCTTCTGGCCTCTGCGGGTACCTGCACACAGGGTTATACATTCACATAGACACACACATAAAATTTTAATTAAAAAAATTAAGGTCCTTATACCTTTTTTTTTCTTTTTATCAGTGCAGGGAACAAAACTCAGGGCCTTGCATGTGTTAAGGAGGTCCTCTGCCACTGAGCTCTCTGTGCAACTGGCCCTGCACGGTATGATCAAGGGCCTCCATGCTGTGGCATTGTGACTGAATAGCTTTTCTTTTGTAAGACCAAATCCACTGTGGAGGAGTTACTTTTCCTGTGACCCAAGGCAAAATTGGCTCAAGGAAGGGAGGCCTCGTTTTTTTAAATTGATTTTTATTGAGCTCTACATTTTTCTCTGCTCCCCTCCCTGCCTCATTTTTTACTTGCTCTAGGGTTACGGTACATCAGGACAGTGGAGATGCAGTGGCAGGGGCATGAAGCAGCAGGTTGCATCACATCTGTAGTCAGGAAGTAGAGAGATGAATGCTGATGCTCAACCGTCTCTCTCCTTTTTATCTAGCCTGGGGCTCCAGCCCATAGGATGGGGACCCACACAGTTAGGGTGGGCCTTCCTGTATCTCATAACCCAATCTAGAAACCCCTGACAGATGTACCCAGACGTTTGCTTCCTAGGTGTTTCTGGGTCCTGTGAGGTGGCAGTCAATGTGGGCCTTCCTATCCTGTTTGTTGGGACCACACTATGAGTGCTCTTGCTTTTCCTGGACTCATGGGTTGTTTCCCTGGCTGGCTGCCGTGACTGGTGCTGTAGTATACATGGTTTTTCCCTGTCAGAGTTCAAAGAGGTGTCATAGAGCCTTCCTTATCTGCAATGCCCTGGGCTCCATGCACATCCCAGAAAACCATCCTGTTATCCTTATGTAACCTGATGGTCCAAGCAAGCATCTCAAGTAGGTGCTGCGGTCTGCTGGCAGCTTCTCTAAGCCCTGCCCCTGACTCGGAGACTGGAAGGTTCCAATGTAACTGGAGGCAGGACCTGTTTGAGGGCAACAGGGCTGGGCTAGGACAAGAGGTCATAGCAGGCTGGATAAGTGGTAATCTCGTTGCACTGGGAGGTTCTCCCGAGAGCCATTTGTGAAAAGGATGATTACTTTCCACCTCCCAGCATCTACAGCCACTTCCCTAAGAGGCAGAATGGTCACTCTGGTTGGACAGCACACTGTCCTGTTGGGTTTTAAAATATCCAAATATGGGCTGTTGGCCTGTCATGCATCTATTCCCCTTATTGACCTCTCTCGGGGAGTTCACTGTGTGGTTTAAACCGTTTTTACCCACTGGAGGTTTGCATTAGTTGTGGAAAGCAGCAGAAAAATGGAGAAAAGTGGGGTTGCCTGTATCAAAAGCCACAGGTAGGAAGGCGCAGTGGCTCAAGCTGCTGACTGCAGCATGCTCCGCAACCAGATGCCACTTAGGGAGAAGACAAGTGGTGCCCTGCCCTGCGTGATGTGAAAGCCCTGGGGAAATCCTCCCTCCCTCCTGAACCGGCCCAGCCTTGTCTTTCTCAGCAAGCTGCCTTGCCTACTGCCTCCTTTCAGGCACTTCAAGGCTTGGTCTGGAAGAACCACCCTTTCTAGGACTGCTCTCTGAATTTCAGGCATCCTTGGAGGGCTGCCCTCTGTGTGGAGGATGATTGAAGCCTCTCTCAGTGTTACTAAACTGCTCCAAGAGGTCTCTGAGGGGCAGAGGACAAGGAAGGTGGAAACAAGCCAGAACACAGGGCTCTGAACCCTACCCTCTGAGCATGGCAGGCCTGTTTACCGGTTTTAGATAAACATGGACATGAAACAGTAGTAGCAGTACCAAGACAAAGGGGAGGGAGAATGGAAACATCTCTTGCCTTATTCTACAAAAAGGTTGGAAGAGGGGATAAAATTATGTGATGGTGCCTCTGCACCGCCCCCATTCATCCTCACCCCAAAATAAGTGGAGACAAAAGGACGTAGTCATGTCCCTTTGCCATCTGGTTTCCCCTTCTGAGACCCTGCAGTGTGTAAGGCTATTTAGTACTGCACCCTTCTAGTTGAGCAAGGCCAGTGCAGCCAAGTACATGAAGTAGTGCAAATTGGTACTGCCCATGGCCGGGCCTGATTCCTTGCTGTCCCGCAGTTTGGGTCAGGGAGAGAGGAGGCATCTCACCCAGGCTCAGTGCCTCTCTGGTATAGATTTTAGATTAAGGATGTGTCAGAGGCAACAATCTAGTCTGCAGCACTTGCTTCTGTTCACAGAGACGCCATATGTAACTTTGTGAGCAGAGTGAAGGGTGGGGCCCACTGAATATTTGGCTGAGGGTTACGTAGGAGAATGTATGGGCCTGAGGATAAAGCTGAGCTGGGGGTGTGGCTCAGACAGGGTGCTCACCTATCAGGCAGGAGGTCCTGAGTTCCATCGTCAGCACCAAAGGAAGCCAGCAAGGACCGCTGTCTGGCTCTTCACTCTAGACCTTGGAGATCAGGGGAGGATGGAATGGGAGAGCATCATGGCTGCTGGTGCTCAGGACTGCATTAAGGGGGCAACATTTGAAAATGTTAAGGTCAGATCTGTGCCTCTGAGGCCTTTGGAGGCCGCCCCGAGGCCAGGACCCCAGAGGTCGCTTGATTAGAGCCAACAAGGGCTATCCTTGGAATCATGGACAGGATCAAGAATGGCTAGAGGATAGCCCAACTTCATCTTTCCTACCTGGAAACTGCCTTTTCTCCCTGGCATGGTGGTCTACAGAACCACTTGAGAAGCAGGCCTATGGGCACTAGGGTCAGAACAGGCCTCTCCAGAGGGTGAGCCGGGAAGGGAGGACAGGGACAGTCTTGCAGGGTACAGGCTGCCTCTGAAGCGATCAATCACCAGGGAGCACAGGAGCCCCAGGGGAGAGCCTCCTGGTATCTTGGCATGGAGGACCTAGACATGACTCAGCAGCCTTCCAGTCAACACTCACACTCTGTGAGCAAGTCTGCTTGGCAATTAAGCAATTACAGCCCAGCTTGACAAGGCTCAGAACCGAAGTATATAGAACTGAGAAAACTCTAGAGAAGGAAGTAGGTGAACCTAGCCGGTGAGGTCAAGGAATGCCCAGCAGGAAGTGACCTCAGAGCTGGGAGTTAGGAACTAAGGAAGACTGTGGTGTTCCTGGCAGAGAGAACAGCATAGACACAGGTAGGTGGTGAGGTGTACTTGATGGGGCTAGAAATGGAAGGTTAGGTGTCCTAAGATGTTTGTGGGGAGACAGCCCCTCTCTTTGTCCTTGACCCTTCCTTAGAGTGGATCCATAGGCTTGTTTTGGGGGCTTGATGTCGTGGATGGGCGTAGAGAAAGGAAAAGAGACTCTTGGGGAAAATCAAGTTGATTCATCTTACAAATGACTTGGTGCCCTTCCAAGGATCAGAATAACTGAAGTGGAGAGGGGAAGAGAAGGCGACACTGAGGCGGGCTGAAGGTTTTAGAGAAGGAAGGGAGGTTTGAGGGCAGGCAGATGACAGCAAGTGGCACCGTGGAGGGGCCCCCACCTCTCTGAGTCCTCAGTAGGGCTTAAAAATAGGCTTTAGAATTATGATTTTATTTTCATTTCATGAATATGTGCAAGCCTATGGGGGGCAATATTTGCATGTGTGCGTTCTCGCCAAGGGCAGATGACATCAGATCCCCTGGAGCTGGAGTTCCAGGCAGTCGCAAGCCACCAGACTTAGGTGCTGGGAACGGAACTGAACAGTGTCTGCAAGAGCAGTAAATACTCTTAACTGCTGAGCATCTCTTCAGCCCCTCCAGTAGAGGTTTTAGTGACTTGGAGTATATGCATGTATAAGCACAAATATGTGTCTGTGTGCATATTTATAACTTGACGCTGGACTTCAGTGTCTATTGACTGTAAGGCCATATGTGGAAAATGGGTACAGGCCCAGCAACTCACCTCATGTTCTCATCTTCGTTTACATATAGCTGGGTTTCCATTATAACCTAACAGTGAGAAGCCCGAAGAGCCCAGCGCAGAAGACTAGGTATCCAGCTTCTGTGTGGAGGATGGGTGGAGGGGGCAGCCCAGTGAGGAGGCAGCTGAGGACTTAAGAAGGCCTCCACTCNCTCTCTGCTGGCGGGGGTGGGGGACAGGTGTCTGCCTCTCTGTCCTCCAGGCACTTGGACATGCCGTGTATGGACTGGTTTGGGTTTTTGAGGCAAAGCTTCCCTATGGAACCCAGAGTGATTTGGAACTTGAATGCTCCTGACTCTGGAGTCACAGTGCTTTCTGGGATCATGATGTGTTCCAGCATCATGGTGGGTTCTGGGATCATGGGTGCATTCTGGGATTGCAGTGCGTTCTGGGATCATAGTGCATTCTGGGTTCACAGTGCACTGAACTTATATGTGGGGTTTTTAAGTAAGGCTGAGCTTCAAGTAGCTGCCAGGAATGTCCTCCTACCTGTGGGATTATTAAGATCTGGGTCTTTTTCTGGACCTTCACACTTCTTTATGTAAACCCACACCCAGAGAGAAGTATTTGTTGGCTATACGGAGTTGTAGCGGGCCCCTGACTCACCTGTCCCGCTGGAGCCTGTGGGACCATCTAGGTGAACCCGCTCTATATTTGGTTCAGCATCCAGGAGCTTGCCGTCTCCTGAAGTGATGGCGTCTGTCCTCACATAACCTTTGCTAGAGCAGACAGCCCAAAGTGAGTGAGGTTGGCTGTCTGAAGCCAGGAAAATGATGGCTGGTGAGACTGGCCAATTAGCCAGCAAGACAGAAAGTTCTTGCAAGAGCTGGGTGGCACAAAGCCCCCATGCTTCCTAAGGCTCAGGGGACCAGGGAGAAAAGTGGGCATCTTGTTTCTGGCCCCATTTTCATCAGCTCAGCCAAGCATAGCACCTGCTACCATGTTACTGCTTAATTAATAGTTCCTGAATATATTAATGAATTAACATAACATGAAACCCTATAATGGATGTCATTGGGTAAGAGCTGACTGAGTCAAATGCGGAAGTCACCGTTTGTTGGACTTCTCTGGCTACTACGTGGTGGGTTAGGGTGTCAGATCACAGTCTCGGCCTACATTGGAGCCATTTGGGTTTTCAAGTCTTAGACTATACCCTAGGCCAATTAAGTTAGAATTGTGTCCTAGGCGGGGCTCACGCCACCGTCCTTTGTAAACCTCGCCGTATGTCTTAGTTTGGGTTTTATTGCTGTGAAGAGACACCACGACCATTAAAAAGGGAGACATTTAATTGGAGTTGGCTTACAGTTCAGAGGTTTAGCTCATCATCATAGTGGGAAGCATGGCGGAAAGCAAGCAGACATGGTGGTGCTGGAGAAGGAAGGAGCTGAGAGTTTTACATCTTGATCGGCAGGTAGCAGAAGCGAATGTCACATTAGATCTGGCTTGAGAATATTTAGACCTCAAATCCTACCCTCTAGCGACACACTTCCTCCAACAGAACCAAATCTACTCCAGCAAGGCCACACTTCTTAATAGTGCCACTCCCGGTGAGCCTATGGGGGCCATTTTTATTCAAAACATCACACTTTATAACATCAATAGCAGCTGAGGCTGAGAGCCACTGAGCCAGGTGCTGGAGATGTAGGTAAACGTCTCATTTCCCCTGTTCATGTGAGGACAAAAGTCCACGAGACTCTCGTTCATTCATTTTCATTCATTCAGCAGAGCAGAGTGCTAGAAGCCTGATTAGAGAATTGAAATCCCATTGTAGAATGACTAGCACTTGAGTTATGGAAACAGTCCCGTGAGAACCCCAGAAAGGAATGCTTCTCTTCTACGGCTTACGTGTGTCACCTTCTGAGTCTACTTCAGAGCCTGTTGAAGGACACAGGGAAGCTTTGAAGATGGGCTCTGTGGGTGGGCCATCAAGGTGTCTCTGCAGGGAAAGACATTTGCTGCCAGGTCTGACGACTTGAATTTAATCCCTGGGAACCCATGGTAGAAGGAAAGAATGGCTTACACAGATTGTCCTCTGACAACACTGTGTAATATGCACACACACACACACACACACACACACACACTCATCAAATAAATGAATAGAGGAAGTTTTTTAAGATGGGCATTGTAGGATAAATAGAAGCCTATCAATATCTTCTTCCCTGTTTCTCTCTCTCCTTTATGTTTTCCCTCCAGCATCGGAGAATGGGGTTTTGCACATTCTTGGCCAGCATTCTCATATTGAACTATTCTTGAACCTTTTATTATAAATAATACTTTTATTGTTATTGTTCTGTGAGTGATGTATGAGTATGTGCGCACGTGTGTGTATGCATGCGTGTGTGTAGGTGAGTTCACATGACTCCCCACCTTGTCCCCTTGAGATACTCTCTCACTGAACTTGGGGCTCACTTACGCCCTCCACCTCGGCTAGGTTAGCTGGTCAGTAAGCTCCAGCAATCCTCTGTGGCAGCTTGCCCACACTCTCAGTACTGGGGTTGCACAGCCACACCTGGCTTTTCAACTTGGGTGTTTGGGATCTGAACTCTGTTCCTTATGCTTCAGCAGCAAGCACTCCCCCACCAAACCACCTCTCCAGCCCGATAAAGGAATGCCATGTCTTTATTTTACTCTCCCTCCCTCCCATTCCTTCCCATTCTCTTCTTTCCCCTCTCTTCTCCCCTTCCCTGTTCCCTCCCTCCCTCCTT